>JBAMYA010000024.1:3453562-3467647 GCA_037176975.1 Arrhamphus sclerolepis | reverse complement strand
ATTATAAGGGGAAAAAAAGTTGAACAAATGTGGATGTGAGTATCTTTAAATATAATTAAAGTTAAAAGTCACCATAAGTTTGGTACCTGAATAAAGGCTTAAAAACAGGACCACCATGATTTTAAAAAACATAAAAATAAAATAAAAAACACACAAGTCATTTTTTGCATCTAAGAGAGACGCTTGCAAAATAATCATGCACCGATAAGGACAGATATCTTATCCACACAAGTCTCTTATTCAGCAGTGATTAGAGGAAGAAAATGATTCCTAGATAGAAAAACCAGTCAGAAAGATGCATGAAAACATGTGGTGTGCTGAAAAACCTGCAGAAAAAGAGAATGAAAACAGCAGATGCTTAAGCAATGAACATAAAATTGACTGAAAATAATAACAAAGGATCAAAATACCAACAAAAAGATAAAGCAGCCTCCGAGCACAATGCATGCTACAGAGCCACTGCTGATTTTTAAATTCCAAAATACAGTCTGTTCATATTTCCTACCAGTCCTTTCTCCTTATCATTAATCTATAATGTGTCAGACTGGAGGAAATACCATCCCAGTAAGTCATTCACATTAAGAGCTTGACAGAGTAAGTAAAGGCAAAGGTCATGCATCAGTTCAGGATCAGAGGACTACTGCATAAAAAGAGGGAGGAGGAGGTGAAGACTCAGTTACTTGGACTGATCCGTGGCTATCTTCTTGATCCTCAGACTGTAGTCAGGACAGAAGGATGAGATGGACAGGCGGTCAAATGAGTGGTACCGTGCCCTGGAGTTGGAAGCAATATGAAGACAAAAGAGAGATGGATAACATAGAAAATGATCAAATGGATGGTGGGATGGAGAAATGAAGTGGTACATGTAACGGAGAAAGAAGATGCTTTTAGGCAAGATGGTGGAAGGATTAAAAATTAATCTTTTGGAGGAAAGTTGCACCTAAGAAAGGTGGAGGCTCTGACTGTGAGTCAGAGAAAAGCAGCAGAAGAGAACTGAATTTCTATCTGTCAGTGTACATGTGAGCAACTCACACTAGATATATTTAAGGCGGACTTAACATCCCATTTCAAATGCAAAGCCTGTGCACACATGCCTTAACTCCTCTCCTTTGCATGTTTTTATTTCCTTGCGGGATTAAAACCATGATCTTTTTTAACATTATCACAACATCAGCTTCACAGAGGAAAGGTATTGTTGGTTTGTGCAGAGTTCCCTAATTCTCTTGCAAAGACATCACAAGGAAATTTGACAAAAAGAAAACTGTCCATATACATTCCACAGCTGCTAGCTCACCCCAAGTCTCATAATTTGTTTACCCCTGCACATGTCATTAGATTTCAAAAAGGCCTGTCACTACCAGGGGCTAAAAAGCACCAAAATAATAAAACAATTGTGTCATGTCTCCAAAGAATGCAGGAGAAAGAAAATAAGCTTAGGTTTAAGTAAACGGCTCTACCCCACCTGTTCATCTACTCTTGTACCTTTCCTGCACACCTGAAAGTCTCCTCAGTTACAGTTACTTAGTTAATTCAGCTCCAGGCTGTAGAAAGTTATGCTTTACACGCTTGGCACAATCCCAGGCCAGTTAAAAACTAAAAAAAATAAAATAAAGTACACTGTGGGAGGAATATAAACAGTATTTTGATATTTAGAAGTGAAAGAGCCAGAGAGCTTCATCTTGCAACACAATCTACTCCTATGACTACGCCAAAAACTTTGTTTGAGCATCTGTTCTGCTGGCCCCTTAAACACAAGCTGTTTGGAATTCAGTCCATGTATGTTTAACCACTTGGACGGACACAGGAGCTGCTGCTCAGTCCAAAACATTCACCAAAGTCTTACTTAGTCATTCCCATATGTTTTTTTTTTTCCCGTTTAAATAAAACATTCATACACTTTTAAATCATTCCTATAATTCATATTCCCTCTGCCTGTCATTTTCAGTGTTTTTAAATACATTTCTGCACATAAAAATGTAAAGACCTGATGGGTATGGAGGAGAAGGGCTTCTTGTAGATGTCAGCGAGCTTGTCCATCACCACGGTTGCCGTGGTGAAGATCCTGTATGTGTGCAGGAAGGTGTTGAGGAAGTCTATGGAGAGGAAGCGCAGGTCGGTCAGCCTCTCCAGCAGCCGCTCCACGCTGGCGTAACGGATCTGGGGGACCTTGCAGGAGTTGAGCGTCTTGCTGAAGCAAATGTCAACATCATCTTTATGGAGGCGCACATCGGATCTGATGGATACACACGTACAAACATACACACACACACAACCACGCGTGTGTGATTGCTGAGTTTCAAAGCAAGAACAAGGCGATGGAGTAGCTAAGCAAAAAAACAATTTAAGCCAAGTAATAGAAAAATATTATGAAATTTGCACATTTTGAAATAAATACATAAATGCAAAGGGGAAAAAAAGCACAAGACAACACACTTTGTCATTAACCAGTGCAACTATGTGACAACCACAAATTAGAAAAAGTTAAGGCAGCATGAAAAAAATAATAATAAAAAGTGATTCTTAATTTTTCTTTCAATGCTATTTCATTGCCGACAGGTCACATCGACATGCGACTGAATTATGTTTTGGAGCAAGAGCAGTGCCTGAATCCTTTTGAGGAGAAATGTGACCTGGACTAAAGAGAAAGACGACTATCAAGAGTATTTCCAGCGGAAAATCCAAAAAGCAGGCTTATAAATGATATTGAGCTGTGTCAGTCTCCTTGTGAAGGTCATTTACACTTCTGATATGATTGCATTAAGGGCGAAAAGTACTTGAGAGTTCTAGAGAAACATTTGCTACCTTTAAATGACATATCGCAGGAATGTCCATGAATTTGACAATGTAAAACCTTACATTATTTTTTTCTTTTATTAAAGATTTAGCAGTTCTAGTGACCTTTACTGAAAGTAACTTGACAGGAAACTAAAGAAGTTGTACCAGGGCCGTCCTCAGGAGGATTGTTCAGGAGGTCTGTACATGATGTGGCTGAGCTGCCTGAACCCCATAAAACTACCTTCTACCCACATTAGAGAGCCACAGCTGAGGAAGAAGCTCTGAACTGTCCTCCAGTAGATAATGTGTAAAAGTGTGATGACCCTGCAAGACCCTAAGTATTTTCAGGAAGAATGGGACACAACTGCCTGACAAGGAAGGGCAACAGTATAAAGTGGTAGAAGCTTTGATGTCTGCAGGCCTAAAATGTAGATGTAGACTTACTGTATGATAGAAATGAAATGAAGCTGACAAGACAAAACATGAAAATCCCCACTGATTAATGGCAATTAAATCAAAGTCTAAGTAAATGTTTTTTTGTTTTGTTTTTTATTTGGATTTTTCATTCCATCCCTGATTTTCTCAAATTTTATGCTGTATTTTTTTAACATGTAAATGGAAAGAAGTTTGTTTCAAATTTGTCCCAAATGTGTTTCAGAATTTCTACAAATTAAATGATTTGCGGAGGGGAAAAAGTGCATATTACAAATTAATGTACCATCACAAGAATATCTTTAAAAATAATTTAAAAAAAAGCATAAAACAGCTTCTGTGGATATCAATATTGTACATATGGAGGTTTAACTTCAATATGAGATCACTTCCACCTACAAAAAACATCTTTTGCATTGAAATGTCTAAAAATATGTTTGACACTCTTTTTAATACAAATTTAGCTATAGACTTTATCTATTCTATATTTGTAGAACTTTTTTCCAACTTCTTTCATTTATGTGTCACTGTTCAGAAAAGCTTCTTTCTCTAGAAAACCTCTTCCTCCTGTAGATTATACATCAATGGCCGAAAAAAAAAAACTTTCCCTTTTTAATGTTTTCCTTAAGAATTTAAACACAATAAAATTTGTGTGTGTATGGAGCACATGCCCGCCTTGCACATGTGCTCGTTTTAAAATGCAGCATAAAGTTGCTGGTTCATTTGTAGCGAGCGAGCTATAAAAGTGGAAAGTTTTTTAAAGATGAAAAAGATGTGAGGCTTAAGTTAGAAATCTGGTCTATGATGTTTGATGTCTTTTGGTATGTATGTGCAGATTTTAAAATGCAGCTGTGAGTACACACAAATCATGATATGTACACCTGTGTGAACCTCATTTCTCATCTCTTGTAATACACATTTGTGAAAGTTTTCAGAGCCACTTCTCTCCATTCACGTTTGCTATTTTGCAACAAGCGCGTGGTACAACGAGATGGGTGCTGTTCTCTTGTCACACAAAAATACTTACTTGATCATATGGGGCACAGTGACTTTGGAGTTTTCCTCAAAAACACTGGTCATCAAACCATTACAACGTATATTATCTATGCACTGCAGAGACAGAGAGAAAAATAAGAGGAGTGAACAAAACAATCAAGAGCTGCAGCATGAATTAGCTAAAGCTAATTACTTGTTAGACATTGCCTGTAATTATTTTAACATTAGCTGTCATATATTCAAAACAAAAGAAGAGGTGATCTCAAAAAGATGGTTGGAAAAAAAAGAAGTCATTTAAAACTGTCATTGTCAGAATAAATGCATTGTGACAAGCTTGTATGACGTTACCCTGTTAGTGAAGTACTGATGCAGTGAGCTGAGCTCAGCCCTGGGGAACTGTACCACAGTTGGTGTTTACTCATCAACAGGCCTGTCAAAGCCCAGCGGACACATGCTCTTGCTATTTGGAGGTTCTTGTTATTCTGTGTTTGTGTTGGTGTGATTTGTGTAATACCTGGCTAATATCACTGGTCCATGCGGCCTTCTCCTGCCGCGATGGCGCCAGCAAGACCACGGTAAAGGATGGTGAGTCCGATGGCTCTACTACCAGTTTAAAATCCAGTTGACCGAACACCTGACCACCAGCTTTAGCTGTGTTACAGAGGGGAAAGCATGTGATTTTTTTTTTTTTTTGCAGTACAGCAGAGAACATAGTGGTGATTATAGCTATAACTGGAATCCTTATACTCTTACTCAAGCGTATGTATATACTCTATGCAGAAGCACAGAGGGTTAATTAAGCAGACCTGAGGCTGAAGTATAAAAGTGAAGGTAAGCATGCACATGCTTATGAATGTGTGAGTCCCTCTGTTCGTATGTGCAGCTCACAATCTACCTACCTACACAATAAATCCCCAAGGAGAAAAAGTAATGGGCCAGCAGAGTTAAAAGATCAAAACCTGATATTTAGCGGGGTGAACATCTGATATTTAAAGGCAAGTTATTTCTGGACTCTTATTGTTTGACACCTAATTAACCTCCATGAATGGCGAGGAGCTTAAATGGGCCAATAAAAGCTGCCTGTGTGTCGACAAAGGTGGACAAACTATTTTATAGATGTAATGCACTTACAGTCCTCGTCATTGGCATCGGGTTCCTCTATAAGTGTGCAGTCAATGAGAGACAAAACCCCGCCTTGCTGCAAGAGTTTGAGATAAAAAATAAGCACACAAAAATTACAAAATGGATTTCCTCACTGAGGTATCGTTGCACTGCACAGGTAAGGGTGTGATCACCTTCAGCAGGTGCAGCTTTCCCCCAGAGCTTCGAGTGCAGACAAGGAAGTGTTTAGTAAAGAGAAAACACTGCCTTTCTCCTTCTTTCTTCAGAGACAGAGAGCCTAGACGGACCTTGCTTAGTTTCCCTCGCTCCACTGATGGCAGCTGGATCAGAGAGCCTGTTGAGCAGGAGGGGTCAGAAGGATTAAATTACATTTCATTTTTCTGACACTAAGCTCTGGGCTGTGTTTACCAAGTATTTGCAGTGGCAAACGTGTGTAAAAACTGGATGTAAACTGTGTATGTGTCCACTGGCTGGGGGGGAAAAAAAGGAGATTATCAATACAGGCAGATTTTGAACATTTGATCTGTTTTAATGGATTGAAAAACACCCAGGACATGCAGTGTAAAAACTGCAATCAGGATCATGTTCTCTGATACGTGACTCAGTCACAGCAGGCTCATCCCAGGCTGCTCCCCTTCCTAATGCAACTCACCATGTGTTACTTACAGGCAGGTATCACTTAGCTCACAGTCACAAATTTAAAACCACTGGCAGGTGAACTGCATCAATTACTTTGTAACAATGCTCTGCTTAGAAACCGTGCAGACTTACAATTCATGGCAACTGATGGCAATGACCTCCTCCAGTAAGGCAACATGCTGTACTTCACTGGAGGTCAAAGAACTCTACAAATAACTAAAAACTAAATAAATAAAATATCGACCTCTAAACTCACAAGATCCTGATCTCAACATCGGCACAGGTTCTGTATAAATTCTTGGTCAATGGTCAAATATTGGTCATAGATTTTTTTGGCAGTACAAAGTAGGACTACACAATATTAAGCAGGTAGTTTTACTATTGTGGCTGAACACCACACAGTACTGCTCAAAAGTCTTATGCACCCCCAGTCTTGTTGTTTTATCAACATTTCAACAGAATCTCCAGCACAGGGCTTCCCTGGAGTCCAACTCTTAACTGGAATGAATCCAACCAGTAATGTGGACCCTGTTTGTATCTTCTTTGAATGGCCTTTAGCAAGAGACCCAGTATGCCGTTCTGGTGGAGCATCCCACTCCAGAGTTACCCTCTAGGACCCTAGCGAGGGTATAGAGCTTGTCCAAAGTTCCATGGCAAGGATGAAACCTACAACGTTCCTTCTGAATCTGAGGTCTGACTGTCAACCAGACTCTTTTCTCCGACACTCCCTGCAGAGCACCTTAATGAAAAGAGGGACTACCACCCCATCCTTATCCCCAATGTAAACACCAGCCACCCAGCACGGTGTATTCTTTCCAAGAATTCTTTCCAATATTCAAATATGTTTAAATAAAAGTGAAAGTATTATTTTAACAAGCAAGTAAATCCATGATGTCACAGTATTTGAAATACCCAAATCTTATCCTCACACAAAATATCACAGAAACTCATGATTCAGAGCTTCACCAAGGTGCAGTGACATATCCTCCAGATGTTCTGCTGTGCAGCATTGCTGTGCACTGATGAAGACTTACCCTGCCTGATGAAGGTCTGGCTGGTGTCCAGCAGGATATCACATCCCTCAACTATCATCCTCTCTATGGCCAGATTCTTCCTGATGTTTTCTGTGTCGCTCACCTCATCATGCATTACTCTGGCCACACACACACAGACACACACACACACAAGTGGACAAGTTATTTCATGTTCACCACATGTCAGAGAATTTGTCAAATCTGTCATATACCTGGATAGTTCCTCCAATTTGGACTTTGCAAATTCAAGACTCTTGCGCTCCACATGCTCATGAGGTGTGTGGGCAAGTAATTCATGCAGGGTGATGATGTAACGAGGAATCTTGTTGGGGAAAAGAAGCATGAAGAACAAAAACAATCATTCATAGAAGAGAGATGACATAATTGAGGCAAGAGCTGACACATAGACTTATGGATTGCAATAAGTTATGATGTGTCTGAAAATAAACAGATGTGATGCTCATTATCTACCTGGAACATGGGGTACGTGAGGAAGGTCTCGAGCATCCTTCCCTCACAGGCAGCGTTAGACTCGTACTGTTTCAGCAGCTTGTCAAAGTCTCTGTTCTGCTTGCAGTTGGCTAAAACTTGCAGGCTGTACTGATGATTGCGCACAAACTCCTGGTAGATGTTTAGCATCGGCAGCAATATGTCAAACAGGTCAGCTGGGAGCAAGAAAAACACAACAAATAAATGCTTGGAGATCCATTGACATTTGTTCATTTGATGGCATCTTTTGAAACATATTACTGTTTTTTTATCATTAATACAACTGCATTGACATTATTTATTTCTGATGTGATAGAATGTGTTACTTTTGTAATCACATAAGCAAGCCAACCTATGTATTCTGCATTACAAAAAGGACAATGTTTCATGTTTAAAATGTCTTTAATTTATTTGTTTTTTCTGTTCTTTTCTTTTCTTTTTTTTTTTGCTATTGGTTTTAATGAAAACTTTAAAGGTTAGCTGCTTTCTTCAGGTCAGCTTTAAAGTGGTTGAGCAGACTACAAGAGAAGAGGAAATCACATGCACAGGTACAGTACATAATAATGATGATAATGATAATAATAGTGATGATGATGATGATGAAAAGTCAGTGTCAGCCTGAAGTAGAGAGTCAGAGAGGTCAGCTGTCCGCTTTTTGAATTTGTCACAAGTAATTTACCGCCACAAGTATTTGCAGCTTGTCTCCGTGGTGATGCTTATCTGTTTAGGGGGCTTTTGTTTTCGGAGGTGAAATAGTGGGGTGCCTTCTGGTCTGGGTGGTCATTGTCTGTCAAGATAATGAGCCTGCTGGTGGCAGGCTGAGATAGGAAAATGTGCATGTGCGTGAAAAGGGCAATAAGACGTCAGCAGTGACGTCTGAATAAGACAAAGTGGATGTGGAGAACCAGTGAAAATCTATCCTTGATGCTACTGAGGGGCTCCAGGGAGCAGAAAGCAGTGTGTTTGTGTGTTTTCTGCTTCATGTGAAGTCAAGACACAGCTTACCCAGCACCAGAGTTGGCCAGTTTGCAATCCTTGCCTTCAACCCCTGATGGAAAATCTCATGAAGGAACATGATGGTCTCACTGTTGATACAATGAACACACAAGTTTAAAAAACAAAAACAAAACAAAACTATATTAAAAGAGACATTTTTACTCTCCAATTGTGTTTCTTTTGCATAACAAACATTTCAGAGATTTGTTTAAAGGTGAAAATTAAAAAAATTAGGTTTTTCACCAATGTGCTTTGTGGGTGACTGTCAATCTGAAAAAGTTCTAGGGGGTTTCTTCTAAACTGTGGTAACCTCATCGCAGATACTTGTAACCACTGTTGGGAACCGGCCTGAACGAATTCAAGTTTCACGGCTTATTTCCCGGGTCCCTGCTCTTCAAGAGTACTTTTTTTCTGGCTTGCATATGCTTATGTGATTTAGTGAAGCTTCAGAGTAGCAGAGACAGGGCAGCTGACTTGTACTGTTCCTCTCCTCTGTATTATTCTCTGTATCTCCTCTGAGCATTAAATCTTTGAAACCAACTTTGCACGTTTCACCGTATCTTTGTTAACGCACTCACACACACACCTGTTCAGGAAGACGCTGCTCACATCGTCATGGCTGATGGGTGGTTTCTTGGAGCTGGCTGCCATCCTCAGAGGTCTGAGAAAACAGTTCACCAGAATATAGAGCTGGTGGACATACCTGTTATCACAAAGACACACACGTGCAAACAGGACGTTTTATGTGGATTCAAACACAGAAGAGCAATGTTAATGTTATTTGTCTTTATTAAAGTGTAGTATGTCTTAAACGCCGTTACAGTTAGATGACACAATTTCCTGTAATGTTTGATTTTGTAAAAGCTGATAATTATATTAGTCAAAAGCTGGTAGCTTTTCGTTGATAAACATTTTAAAATCTTTGATGTTTATGGAACAGTCTCAAAGATATTATGCTGAATTACTCTGATGCACTGAAACTCTGAACTTTAGACGACTCTGGCCGAAACAAGTAAGAATGTAATGTGTGTGTGTAGGTATATACATATATGGTTGTGTTTTTTTCAAAAGATGTGGTAAAACTGCTTCCAATTAATTACTGCTTAATTGAAGTGAAAATATTGTGTTCAACATCTTTTGAAGAGTAAGATTTAAAATGAAGCCACTGATTTGAGTGTTAATCTTTACTAAAATGTTTTTTACCACTTCATCACACAAATTGCTGTAGTAAAAAGCACCCCAGGCCTCATCTCGCTATTACTCATATATTACTCTGTTTCACTGTCTTCCAACATCAGCTCATGTCTAATCATCACAGCTTTACTTGGTCCAGGGGAAATACAAAGACAGAGGAGCTGGCTGACATTAATTATCTGTGGCAGTGTTTCTGTCAATTTGCCTAACACAATAAAATCTACTTGGAAAAAAATACTATTGATAAAGATAGTGGATCAATGTACTTCACTGAATAAAAAAAAATGCTGCTGTCTCAATTTTTCCTTTGTGAAACAACTAAGCTAAAGAGAGAACTGTGCTCCGGTCTTTTCTGCTGCTCCAGGCATTATCTATTTACATACTCTGTCTCTGCCTCCACCATATTGAAGACAATCTGGTTCCTCTTCCTCATGCTCTCAGCATGAGGAGAGCAAATGTAGTCCTGAACAATGATCTTCCACTTCCTGCGACAGAGCCAACCCCGCATGAAACTCTGCACCTGAGGATACAAAGTTTAGAACTTATGAAAGACACACACACAAACAGAACTTTGACAGGGATGCATGAACCACAGATCAATCACATAAGGAATAATTAATAATAATAATAATAATATCACTGATCATTAGAAATCGATCGCTTTACCTTCTTGATCTTTTTGATATCAGGGTCTTCATTTTCATGGAAGACATGATAAGGTCTCATGCGCTCCTTGGTTTTGTTGAGAGCTACAATCTTTCAGAGGAGATGAGATTTATGTTCAAATGTGGAAAAACATGGCAATTCATTAAACCAAATAAGGCATTTGACTTCTTTATTTGCTGAGCGTTTAATTCCAATTGACACTTGTTTCCGGAGTGATACGATTTATTGAAACAAATGAGGATATTAAATTCTTACTTCAAGTCATTTGTCTGCAGACTGAATGTTTGATATTCACTCAGTGTGCTCAGTGAATCATTGGTGTGTTTTCAGTAGATAGTGATCAGATTTCCTCATCTTTTTACGAGCTGTTGCCTTCAGTGTGAGTGTGAGACAGAGAAGGGTGGCTCCTCTGGCTGAGGGCAGCACACGCAGGGCTGTGCATTGTAAGGGACAAACAGCCTGTTGCACGTTCCGAAAGGACTATGAAAAGCAGGATATTTGTTTAATCATCTTTGTTATTGTCAAGTTTTTAAAGCCATATAGATCAATAATATAAATCTTTAATGATTTACACGTATGAAAAACAAAGTTAATATAATCTTCCAGATTAAGAAACCAGGGAGAGGGAGTAAATGTGAAGAACTCCAGGTTCAGATTGTCAATAGATCAATTATAGAACACATGATGATGTTCAACTTCAAATATAGCCGTCTTCAATAATTAAAAAAACTCATGAGAGGTTAAGAGTGACTGCAATACTTTATAATTTTGATCTATTTGTTATTACGTTTAGCTCTCTTGACAGCGTCCGTTCCTTACATATTGAGTCAAGTATGAAAGATGAATCCAGTTCCATTTTAAGCTGCACTTCTTCATCTTCACTTTCCAATTCACTATCACCATCGTACAAGTGGCAGCAGAGAGGAGCCAGTCTGCCAAGGACCGACAGTCACAGTCGCTAGTTGGTTAAATTATTCATAAACAGGAACATGCACACAAACAAACAAACAAACCAACGCCACATTGGCTCTTAAAGTCTGATCTTCTTTTTTTTTTTTTTTAATGAGCAACGCCATTACACAGGCAGATGTTTCATTTTGCATTTTCAGTGTCAGTTGAGGTAACTGTCTTCTGCAAATGCTTTCAGTGGGGGAAAGTACACTTGTTGCTCTGAGGAAAAATTATAACTGCACACATATGATTTCTTTAAATAACAACAACAACAATAATACTAATGATAATAATAACAATAATAACTGTAAATGGAATCTGGTTGTTTATTCTAGTGTTTATTGACACCAACGAACAGAGACAAAATTGGAAACAACAGTGGAGGCATTGGAAGTTTGTTTTATAGAGATGTTAACAGCTGCCCCACTAAGAAAATAGCATCACCCTGCAGACAGCTGCAGCTCACATAAACTCAGCTTCAATCAAGTCTCTGTATGTTAACTCTGAAGATGCCTTCCGGTCATTTCTGTGGCACATGAGTAGGACATCTGTGAGCCAAGTTGTGGCAGTTAGGGAATTAAATTAAAACTTTCCAAAACCTTCTCTATATAAAGAAAATATGATCCAGTTAATACAACCAAGACAAATTAATTAGAACTGCATTTTCGCAGGTTTTCCACAGGCACACCCCCCTGAAGGGGGGACATTTAGTCAGCCTGCAATAATGTAGTTGTATAATTTTAAAGCAGTGTCTTCTTAAATCTTTGTCTTGACACAACATTTTGCTGGTTCCTGTGGACCAGTGGAAAATGGAAAATCTTCATGTGATAAGAACATAGAAAATGAAAGTGAGAGCATGTTTTCCTGCTACTGTGACCTCATCTGGCTTTGTTTTGTTTTTTCCTTTTTTTCCTTCTGTCATGTTGTCCTCTTTCTCCTCCCAGATTCACCTAAACATCTTGCTATGGCCAGTCTCCCTGTGCTCCGTGTCCCTGTAAACCAGATCCACACTTCCACAACAGCACTTGATCCTGTGTTCCACTGCTCCCTCACCAGATAAATTTTGCCTCTCTGCTTTTTCTCTCTGTCCTGTGTCTTCACCCTGTTGTGCCTTCTGAAAACTGGTGACTGGTTCGGTTTTCTTTTTTTTATATATTTCTCAAAAACTATAGAGGATATTTTCACCCCAAGAGCTTCTAATATACAGTATTTGTTTTTAACCTTGTTGGGAATAAATCTTTATTCCAGTCTCCGCTACTGCACTTCCTTTGGATCCGAACTACCCATCATAACTAACATCATCATAACTACAAGCTTCCTCTATGGTTTAAAAGATATTTTCAGCCTTTGTTTATTTGCCTATAAAGCATGCAACAGTCTATATCCCTGCCATTTTACAGACCTTTCACCCATCATGGTCCCTCAGATCTGCTGACTTGTTGCTTCTGTCTCTGCATGATAAACTGGCCTATACAATGCCTGTTTTTAAAAAGACAGCTGTGGCTCAAGAAGTATGCAGAAGGTGGTTTAAACGTCTGTAGTCCATAAATTGTAGTAATCTTGGGCAAGACATTTAACCCCACATTGCCTGAATTGACCACACTCTTGTGTGTATGTTTGTGTGTGTGATATAAAAAAAGCATTTCTTTAACCAAAAAAAAAACCAAAAAAAATGAAAGAGAAAAATAGAGCAAGAAAGTGTTGTATGAGTCTGCGTAACTGAATGAATGTGGAAAACATCAAAAATCAGAGCTCAGACTAAAAGCAAAACAGTCTAGTCTAAAAACCGCTGTGTGAATGGACGAAGGCGGTATAAAAGCTTTCTGAGTGGTCTGCAAGACTGGAAAAGTGCTATATAAACAATCCATTAACCCATCTTTAATCCCTGGCTTTTAATTCAGTAAGAGAGTTACTTTTCTTTTTTTTCTTTTTCTTTATTTCTTATTTTCATCTCATATCATATTGTCAGCCAGTTGTTCTGTTGCTTCATATTTAATCATGCAGAATTTTGTTGTTAAATGTGCTTTTATTCAAAAATTTGACTTGACTTATTCAAAGGCTGCATCTCACTAAGTATTATACAATTTTTGCAGTGCTTACTAAGGGCTAGTAAAACATGTCTGTTTGTTTTTGTCTTCAGTTTACGTGGGATAAACAGTACTGATTAATTTGCATGGGTGAGCAGTTCTTAGTAGTTTCACAGTGACGCCAGAAATGTTTAAGTTCACATGTTTACTTCAGAAAAATGGAACGGAGCATTCGTTAGAATTAGTGTTAACTGATAATTCCATCCTGTTAGCGTGAGAAAAACAGAATTGTCATTCGTTCTGATTAACAATGTTAAAGCGATATGCCATTTCAGGTGTGAACATGTGATTTACGGTGCAGAGAGGACAACAAAGACATTGTATTCGATAAGCATCACTGTTTGTTAGGAAGCTGATGGACTGTCGATTGAACGCTGGACTTCTCTTCCTACACTCAGACGTGACTGAGCATCCTTCACTCCCACTCCTTTGCTGCCATAAATGCAACAATGAGAAATCACACTCACACAATGCATGACAACAAGTATGCAAGTATATATAGGTATATGCATATGCTTCTTCTCAGATACGCCTTCATGTGATTCGTAGCTGTAGAATATCACAAAGTTGTAGTGGGCAGGCTTCTTGATACACTGCTAATATTGGCCAACATCTATGGACCAAATTGGGATAATGCACAATTTTTTATTAACTTTTTTTCAGCCCTCCCCGACCTTAATTCATATAAGCTGATTCTAGGTGGA
>JBAMYA010000024.1:3395047-3443979 GCA_037176975.1 Arrhamphus sclerolepis | reverse complement strand
TATATGTACACATATATATATATACACATATATATATATATACATATACATATATATAACAGTATAAATGGGGATAATACGAATAATATCTGCCATCTGTTAGGACAGACACAACACAAACAGGTGTGGGTCAACAACAACAACAAAAACCATTGAGACTTCAGCCATAAATACAGTTAAATAAATAAATAGTGTTGCGGCATTTCCTCAGTGATGATGATGATTTAATGGCTGTATTTCTTACTGTTAGCCTAACTGCATATGTTGTATCCTTTAAAAGTGAATCTTTTTCTTGTAAATTTTCCAGACAACACCTACTCCAACATTAACCAACTGGTCTTGTACACTTTAATTGACCACTGTCCTCCAACTTTACACTATAAATTACTGTAAACACACACATATGCAGTACATACAGAAGATATATTACCATGAGAAGTCTCACACTCCCCTCATGCTCATTTGTTGTACTTTACCTCTATTGCCAGAGGCAATTACTAGGAAACATCCAGCTGCCATAATGCAATAGATACTGAATTGAAGAGGTTCTTCAGTGACTTCCACGGTGCAAAAGTAGACATTTCTAAAAAACCATAAATCTGTTTTACTATATTCTTGAGAATTGCTCTGTGCCTAACCTCATCCTGGAAAATTTAGTCCTCCCAAACACAAACAACAAATATGGTACTAAACTGGATACACTGAGCCCCGAAGAAATGTGTATGTGCATCCTTTTCTCTTTGCCGCCGCTCCATGTTAGCGCCTGCTGTGACAGGAGGGGCATGTATAATAGATGGGATCAGTTCCTGAGATAATAATAATAACACTGAGGAGTGCACAAGCTCTGTGCCCCAAGAGCCTGAATTACCCGTTGGTTCCCACAAACCATGAAGCACCAGCTGAGGAGGAGGCAAAGCTGTGAAAATATTGGTTCAAAAGAACAAATCCTATACCACTGGCATAGCTACTGGAAGCAGAGAAAAAGAGCCATGATGTCCTTCTTAAAACAAAAAACATCCTGTGGTAGCAACTTTAAGACAGAGTAGTATGTTATCACTTCAGCATCTTCATTTTCAAAAGAATGGGAACTGAAAAAGCATGACAAGAATGCGGTTAAACAAATAATTATAATAATAATTTTGAGCTTTTGACAGAGCCAGACCAGGTTTTTTTCCTCTCTTTTTCTGTAATATGCAACAGTAACCAAATGATCTCCTGGCTCTCGCTGAGTACTTGACAGACTGACAAGAGGATCCTTAAGCATACTTCCCAAAATTCTTTTCTATTTCAGCTCGTCTCAATTCATGAGCATTTGGCGGCCTGAAGATGACATTTTGCACACTGTTGTTGCACCAGGAGTGTTGAAGATGAAGCTCATCCTCATTGTTATCAACCCTTTGAGCATTTTAAATAGGAGGGAGAATTTTAAGGAACACTAATTAAATTCTGACACCAATGAAGATCATAATGGTTTTAAAACTTGACTAAACAAAACTCAAGAGAAAATTAAAAACATCCTGCCGGAGGAAAGCTGATCAGACTCTGGCAGTACAGGATGAACCAGTTGTAATTAGTGCATAACAGTGGAAATGGAAAGCATGCAGAGCTAGAGGACCTTTCTAATAAGAGCTAATTAAACGCACACATACAAGAACACACACTCACATATGTAAGGAAGTGAGCGCTGACACTCTTAACCCTGTATGGCCTTTCATGCTTGGAGTGATGCTTTTGTTGAAACATCATTTTTTTTATCGCAAATAAAAACAAAGGTGAAGTCTAATTTATAACAAAAGCTTTTCTTTATTTAAAGGCTGAAAAATAAAAGGTTTTAGAAAAAGCTCCTACACCCCTGTGTACTCTTTTGGCTTTTTTTCATTCATCCTGAGGGATCTGTCACTAGTGTGTCTTCACAGCTGATTCTCCACGTGCATCTCAAGTGTCAAATTGTGATTGGATCTCATTCGCTGCCTGATATGCAAATGATCAGGCTCATGATTTTGACTTACAATAAGAAAATGCATTGTTTTGTTGTTTTTTTACCTGTGGGAAGTAGTGATGCACTAAATCACTTCTAGTCACAAACTCTATTCAACAGATGACCCACACAATAATGCGATGAGAAAACTTAATATAATATATTAAAAGGCTTCAGACAGATCGATAGAGAAGGATATTTGGAACATAAACACATTCCTGTCAAACATAACACTGCTTCGATTCACATATTTTCAGTATTTACCAAAAGCCTGCACTACTTCCCAACTAATAATAGTCCTAAGGTGATTTTAACTCTTGAATGTTCCCTTAAAAAAAAGAAAGTAAGGCAGGCAAATCAAAGCAACGCAGAAGAGTTCATAAGTGGTTTAAATGTACAATACATGCCTGAACCTCAATGTGTCCTCAAATACTTCCTGGATGCGTTTACACCATTAAGTCTGCGCATTTGTGATCAGATCACTAAGAATAGAATTTAAAACCAGGTTTGAAAATAGTCTAAGTTTGTTTTTTGTTTTGTTTGTTTGTTTAAAGCCCTTAGGTTTCAGAAAGAGTTGGATCTGAGCTGAATGCTTTGTTTGAAATTTGTAAGAGATTTGGACATAATGAGCAAAATATTTCTGGAGGAAGAGCCAGCAAATCTCCATCCATCTATTCTCTATACCTGCTTACTCCTGTGCAGGGTGCTCATGGTGTAGACGGCAAATCTTTGCATCCTAAATTAAATCTTAGTTGGTTGTGTCATGTTTAAAAAAAATAACTCACCATAAAATGTAAGAACATTATTTTTTTCAAAAAAAAAGAAAAAAACTTGACTGCCAGAACACGATGGATTATATTTTTCCAGTTCAAGTAAATAAATAAATACAAATGTCTGGTTTTAACTGGTACTTGGCCAAGACAGAAGTATGTTTTCTGTACTAATTGTGTGTCTGGAACATTTTTTTTTTTTTTTAACCATTCTCATTCCCAGTGTGTGAAATGCAGCTGTCATATAACCACCTCAATCAGAACTGACTGATCTGGCCTGCTCAGGAGGATGCAAACCTTTAAATATACCTTCATAGAGGAAAATACAAGCGTGCAAACCCTCGTTCTGATGTCTTCTCTCTGGCTGAACGAAATACGTTATTTCTGTGCATATTAACTCCATGTAGGGGTAACATTAGGTGATGTGACATATTTTTGCAACTGACAGAAACATGACAGTTATCTCCTCTGGGATTAAATGCCTCCTCATTACCATGCACATTTTCATGTTGTGTCATGTGGTGTCAGTTTTGTGTAGTTTAAAGTGTATCTTTGAAATGTTGCTCCTTTTTTCTCTTGCCTCTGTGTGTACACACATGTCCACAGTGATCTAGGGTCCTGTTGCGCTCCACCTCTTTTAAAGAATGAGGAGAGGAAAGTGGTGCTGAGATTGCTGCTTAAAGGAGGTAAAACAACCCTTGGTCTACGGTCTATGATGGACAGGCACTGATGTTGTCCAAACTACTGTCAATAGACACCAAAGGGGGGAGTTCAAGGACCCTGCAAGTGGATCAGCAAATATACTGTATATTTACGACAAAACAGGCAGCAGAGGCCACAAACTTTCTTCCTACTGCCTCTATCAAAACCAGTTTACACAACATCAGTAGCCGGCTTACATGGACTTATGAAAATATAGCAGCAACAAAATGGAGATGCCTGTTCAAATGGTCCTTTTTAGACACTTTAGTTATTATGACCTCAGATTGTCCACAGGGATCTTATCCATCACTTAAGTGGAATGGCATTTTCAAGTCTTGTCGGAGCTTTAAAATATCTATTTATTTTGAGTAGCTCCATTGCCACATGGGGTAATATTAATTGCATTTTGTGGCAACCACATATTCCATTCTAACTAAAGACTTCTTTAATTCACATTGTTTTTTTATGTTTGTTTGTTTTTTTTGTTTTGTTTTTTCCTGAAAGAAAGTTTATACTCATTATCATTTAGGAATATACCTTTAACTCCACAATACTGCTTTAATTGGACACACCATCTGAAAAACAAGTGAACTGGGTTAAAAAAAAAAAAGAAAGAAAGAAAGAAAGAAAGAAAAGAAAATCAAAAATCAAACAAATCTTTTTCTACAACATTTCTGGCAGATTAGCAAGCAGGCATTATTGCGTATGTAAAATTACTATGGAATATCTAAGGAATATCTGGTAACTTTATGTATCGCTTATGAAAAGTCTTGTTTGCGTAGTTTTTTGTAGGATCTGTGCAAATAAAACAATATTACACATCACTTTTTTCATTAAGCCCATTTTCCATTGAGAAAGCAGAATCGTTGGCTCTCTTGGAGCAAACAACACATTTATTCTGCTGCTCATCCAGTTTTTGATTGTTTTCCAATAACTGTTTCATACTCAACATTCTATCATCTGTTCGTATCCTCATTGTTTGTATAAGTAGCTAAAAGTGGTCACAATCTTCCTTAATTTGGAATCATGAACCAAAATTATGTCAAGCGGATTGAAGCCATATTTATCAGTATAAACAGATCGACTGTGTCTGTCCTTCCTTTGTGAAGCTTCTTCTTCAGTATTTGTTCTTTTGCCCTCTCATCAACTTCAAATGAATGTCAACTGCCAACAAAGTTTTGCATAAAAGTGATGACCTGGAAATAACAGGGAACGTAACATGAATGAGATCTCCTTCTGATCTACAACTTCCATGAGCTGTGCACCATCTATCCGCTCTGTGCATGCGTGTTCACATCAGCGATGTATCCCCACAGTCGCTGTGGAAACCATTCAGACTGGTGTGCAAGGCTCTCCAAATTATTTGAAGCGTTTGTGTCTATCAGAGTGCACAAAAGAGAGATGGAGAGGGAGGCAGTGTGTCATTTGTGCGGCTTACTGTGGAGGTGTGATTCTGCAGGTTGCTGGTAGATTGACTCTAACGTCCAGAGGAACAATGAAGAGAAAGAACAAGCGACAGAAACGTGGAAAATCTTTCTATTGCTTTCTGCAACCAAACATTTGCAAAGGGTGCACAGACCAGGATGTCCAGGGTCTGAAACGCTCTTTGATTGAGACTTGGTCGTGTGAAACACAAGGCTTTGTGAGCCAGAAAATACATTTCATCATTATTGGCTTTATTCCTCCTGTGTTCATAGATATGTAACCAAACAGTTCCACACAAGCGCACAAGACTTCACCTGAGGACAGATTGAAAATAAGCCCAATTAAACACCACAGCTGTAATGTCAGAGGGAGAAAGGGAGAGGGAGAAGGAGAGAGACAGGGGTGTAGATAAGGACCAAAGGGTGATCCAAAAACTCAGAGGAAACAGGTTTGTGCTTATACTGGTACTGATAACAGCAGCCACACAGAGAGATTTATTCATTTCACAAGCAATAGTAACTCCAATTAAAGCCATACATACATATTTTTCTGACATAATGTGTGTCTTAAACCAAGCTGCTAAATCTTATTCAAACCAAAGTCTCAATGTGCATATAAATTAAATGAATTGGTTTTATACAGTCAGTATATTTGAAGGAAAAGTCAACTGCTGCAGAGGCGTAGGAGTAGGAGGGAGTCCATAGGTATTACTTTTTTTTTTTTCTGGTTGCCTCACCGCAGATTTCAAATGATTTATTCTTTATGTACTCATTGACTCCCTATTACACATCAAAACTCCAAAAAGTCGGCGCCCTCGTACGCCGACATTTCCACAGGTGTGTTGTCAGCACACACATGCACATGAACCCTGAGGTCTACACAGTTAAGCACAGCTGCATGATTCGCTTGCAACAATATCTACCTCTTACGATGGGGTAATAATCCTGAGGGAATTTCCAGGAGCACGATCACAATATTTCTGTTCAAAATATTTCCCTACTTGTCAATGTGCTCAGGTCAGAAGACCCAGCTCAGCAGGTTTCCTCAGCAGATCTGTGATTCCAAATCCAGGTTGCATTAATATGAATTATTTAAAGCCACAGAGCTTTGCATTTAAATTATAGTTGAGATCATAAAGGGGCCGTCGCACAGACACAGAGCTGAGCTTTGGATTGGGTCCAGTTAAACCAGAACTTCCAGCTGCATGCTCAATTAAATGTTTTCTGTGTCAAAACAAGAACATGCTCAGCTGTACTGCAGCTAAACTGCAACTGAAGCAGGCGTGTGAGCTGCTAGCACAGGTGTGTCAGCAAGTCTCAACATTATGCAGCGTGATGGGAACTGGCAGACACTGGGAGTCAGCATTAGGTTAACAGTTATTCACTGAGGCCAACAAATGATCGGTCTATCGGCGTTGCTCCTCTGTTACTTCTGTTATTGTGATTTGCACTGTGTTACGCAATGTTTGCTCTGCTCTTCATATTTACATATTATTGTACAGGTCAGTTACACACTATGACTACATTTCAACTTTGATTAAAAAGAAATATTGAAATACTTTATCATATGAAGAATTAATTCATCTCTTTCATTGATAAATGTACCATTTTATTCTTGAGTTCATTATTTCTTGATCCTGCTTCAATGTTAGACAGGGACATGGGAGGACCAGGGCCTATCCCAGTTGTCATTGGGCAACAGGCAGTATACACCCAACAGGTCACCAGTGCAGAAGCTTCTTTCTGCATAGCAGTGCCTGCTGCCACCCCTTAACCAGCTACCAGTCCTGTTTTGTTAAACCTACATGATTACTCACAGCAAAGTGACCTCATGTGTCTCACAGGCACTGAGCCAGAGGTTTGCAGTATTTTACTGAGCTCAAATTAACAACTGTAATCCATGTATCTGACTGTAAAAGTTGTGTAAAAAGTGTTCCAACTGGATATCTAGTACATGGTAAAAGACTTTATATTTAAGAAGTTAATTGAGGACTGCAGAAATCCTTTCTGGATTTTTCTTTTCAGCTGGTTCACATTACCCTCACGGGCAGTTAAAGTAATTTCAAGAATCTGACTTTGGGTTCAGTCAAACCCACAGAAGCAGCTTCTTAGTGGAGTTTAAGGATGGCTTTGGTCCAGATAGTGTCCTAAACACCAAACTACACTTAAGCTTGTGGCAGTGCATTATACACCGAGTCGCACAGTTTTAACTGCCTATGCGAAATTGGCTATGAAATAATGATATTGCCCTCTTACAGTGTTTCTTCTCAGACTGTGAGGCTCACAAACATGGGCCAACTTAGGCTTGTTTGATTTGCAGACTTATAAGAGGGGATTTTTTTTTTTTTTTTTAGAAAAGCATAAAAGCCAGAGTAAGCAAACGGGGAGAATTGGGGCTTCTGCCAGTAAACTTCATGAGTTCAGAAGGGGAAAGTCTTTCCAAATAAGGTGAAAGTGGAGGGAAGTCCAACTGCTTAATTCATTACATGGAATAAGAGCTTTCTCTCTCACGATTCTGCTCCCATTTGCGTATCCGAGGTGGATGTTCTGGAAGGACGCACTTGGACCTGATAACACTGTGGGCTTTCTGAAACTGCCCAGAGCAGAAGAAGCTGGGTTGCTGCAGTATGAGCCTCTTGCCCTTTTTGTGAGTCAGGGCACACTTGGATAATGAGGTTGTCATTCTGATGAAGGGGTGTGATAAGCGACCAATAATGTAGAGGTGTCTGTAAACACAAAAACTGCAACCTAGATCTTTTGTTATACACATCTACAGCTTATGTAAATGTCGTGTCAGTGTGTGATACCAGACTTTGATCAGCAGGGAAGATTAAAAGAACGTAATGTGGTTATTTGGACGTCCCTTGCTCCCATGAAACCCCTCACCTGTTTCTCCAGCGCTTCCTTCCCCGTCGTTGACATCTTGGGCGCGGGCGCGCGCTCGCAGGTGCATCCTTCCAACAGGTAAATCCCAGCAGGTCGCGCGCTCTGCTCGTTCTCGAAGTAGAACAGTACATTCTGGTAAAGGGCAAAGAACTTCTCGTGCCATCGGCTGTTCTCCGCCGTCTTTTTGCTCAGGTAGCCGCGCTTGGTGCCCTCTTTACGCGCGATCGCCGACAGAAATAGCGCATGCCCTTCGTTGTAGCGGACGCTCTTCTGCATTTTTTGTCGCACGGCTGTGAGGAGAGAAGAAAGTTGGGTAACCGAGGCGCTCACCACGAGCCCATGTTCACTGGAGGGGCGCGTGTAAACTTTCCCATCGAGATGTGGCTCATTTGTGCCGTGGCGCACAGAAAAGTTGCCCCCCCCTACGGAAGCATAGCAAAGATGCCCCAGTTCCACATGCACTAGGAAAAAACCATGCTCCCCTTCTGTAAAGCAAGCTTTTAAAAGTCGGAGAATGCTGTGAGACGTATCATGCACAGCGGGAAGAAGCCTCAAGTGGACAGATAGTGAAAGAGTCACAGAGCCGAGACGCTGTAATCGGCTTTGACAGCGGTGAACTCGCTCCCTCTCCCTTCCCTCCTCTCTCTCCACTCACTCCCTCTACGTCTCTCTATCTTCCTCCCTCTCCCGATACGCGCTGATCTTGGAGTTGGCGGAATTAGAGGCGGAGCGCGAGCTCGATGTGTGTTTTCGAGCAAGACAAGTGCAGATGAAGCCAAAAGAGACTGTTTCAGAATCAAATCTTGTGATTTATTTGCACATTATCAATTAGCGCACATAATGAATCAATCAACAAAATACTATGCTTATAGTCAGTATAATTATTCAACTTCAAACCTGAAAGTTTAACAAGTTTCCCATCTAGAAGACACCAGACGCTGCCCAGCAGGACCTGTGTGAGCAAGGCTTTTGTAGATCATTTTTATTGGTACTGGTGTTTCACATATGGCAGCACTGTGCAAAATGGGGCTAAGACAGCTTCAAGTTAATTTTTTTTTTTAACATTATTATTATTGCTTTGCATTGCATCCATTAAAATCATTTGTGGGACAATATTCTTCTAATGCAATAAAGTTAAAGAATAGAAATTTTAGAAAGGTTTGTTATTTTTTTGTATTTAATCTCCAAACATACTAATGCTACACACACAGGGTAGTGGGGGAACTGGGTTCATTTAGTATTAACTGATCTTATGACAGGTCACAGTATAGATGACGGTGATAACCAAAGCTCGAGGTGGTTACATTTCTTTTTACACCCCAAACTCTTCATAAAACAGTGCAGCACCAACCCACTCTGGATCCAAATAGCACCTTTGTGAGGATGTAAATTCTCCTCTGAGCAGGTTCAACCACTGATTGAAGAATTTCTCCGTGTGTCCTGAAGGTGATGGTTACTTTTGCAGTAATGTCAAGAGTCAGACTGAAGCCATTTTATGAGGGACGATTTGTTGGATACTCCCCAGAGATCTGAGAGGACTTTCTTATATTTCCTACAAGAGACAAAGACACAGATATGTTAAACAAAATACTGCACCTGAAAATATCTACAAATGAGATCCATGAGCTATGAGCCTAAACACATGATATTCTCACACATGGCTGTGTGGAAATGCAGCAAAAATCCTCACTTAATTCCAATGTGTATAATAGAGGTTCAGTGTATGTCTTTGCTCCAGCAAAAGGTAAACATTTCATATAGGAAGGATTACATTGATAGAGGTATGGTTGTGCGTGAGTGTGTGTTGCTCTGACAGATATTTCATATGGTGAGGATATACTCTGGAAGAGGCTAAGCAGCCTTCAGCTTCCAGCTGCCTGTCATAGACAAAGATGCAGCGTTCCAAATTTACAGCGACGGATTTTTTAATTTTTTTAAATTACATTAAGAATGTCATTAGAGGGGGCACGGTGGTGCAGCGGGTAGCGCGATCGCCTCACAGCTAGAAGGTCCAGGGTTCAACTCCCACAAGGGGACGCTGTAGGTGCTGGGTGTGTGTGTGTCTCTACATCATCAGCACCCATACCCTGGGTGGGGATAAGGGCCTTTCTGTGTGGACTTTGCATGTTCTCCCCGTGTTGCATCAGCTGCCCTCACAAAAACATGCAGTAGTCCTGAGCCTTCACATTGGCTGGTCGGGGTGCCTGAGGGAGCAGGGAGGATCCAGCTGGAATATCGTGATCTTTCCATGCGCTATGTCCAGCTGGGGAATCCCCTATCTCTGTAAAGAAGGGCCTGCTCACTCCTCAAGTCCTCAAGACTTGAGCTCAGTGTGGGGTCCTCCCGGGGTCAGCAGTGGGAGTGCAACGCTCAGGACTACAACTTAGGTACTGAGCACTGGGTGGAAAAAGGGGTAAAATAAAAAACGAGGGAAAAAAATATTTAAAAAAAAGAATGTCATTAGAAATGAAAATTGTGTTGGGTAAAGGATGTATGGGACACATCTGCTCCATGTCGGAAGTAATAGTCAAAAGAGTCTCAAATGCATCTTGAAGTCAACTGAACTGGTTTTTCATGTCTTGGATTCAAACCAGACAATTTTTCAGGAGTTTCAAACCAAAAAAAAAAGTCCCCCTACAATAAACTTGTTTTAAAGTGTCATGTGCATCCTCTCTGATTTTTCAGGGAGAGTGGTACATTTTCTGTCTCAGATGTGCTAGCTCAAGTATGAAATCAAGTTCATTTAAGTGGTAAGGCTTGAATAAACATCGAGTTTTGCGTCAGTGGAGCTCTTTTTTGAGGTTTATTATTCTATAACTCAGTTGACTCTTAGCTTTAAGCTCCAAAGCTTCAATTGTGCTAATACCTAAGAGTATTAGGTACTAGCACCCATGTATCTTTAAAATACATAACCTTGCCATTATACAAATTATACAAATCTGTTTAATGTAGACTCATTACGCACAGCAAATGGGTCTACAGTCCACAGAAGTCTTTAAAGACTAAGCTGCACTCATGTTCTTGATGTCTAAAGTATGTCTGGTCTCAGATGTAAGAAATGGTTAGAATGAGGATGTGTTAGGACTACCTCCTTGCATTGACGATGACTTCCAGCTCTCTGGCTTTGCGGGCAGCAGTCTGCAGTACAGGATCTGGTATGTCAGCCAATCTGGCAACATTGAGGCCGTAGCTCCGCCCTGCAGCTGCTTCAGTTAACTGGTAGAGGAAGGTGATGAACTCTGGCCGAACCTCTCCATCTATCAGCACACCCCATTATAAAGAATAAAATCGCAATAAAGTGACTTTAAATTAATATATTAGCCAAGTAAAGTTAGTTCCGAGTTCACCCTCAGAGGGCTATGATTCTGCACCAACAGCATTAAGAGCATTTTGTTTTTCCGTCAAAACTCAAACATGAAAGCATACCGTCAGTGTCAGCGGAGACGTCGGTCTCATTGAGCAGGAAAGCCATGTGGTAGTTTGACACATGATCAGGATACACACACTCCAACTCGCACAGAGGAGGGTAATGAGTCACAAACAGGGTGAGCGATTTCACCTGAGAAAATGAATCGGAGAGTTAAGTGTTAACATCCAGACGCTCTTCTTTCACAGTACACTTGTTTTACAAATATTAAGAATCACGACAGCAGGAAAAAAAAAAGGGTCATCCAGTTGTGAATGTAATCCTTACACTGTGTTCACATTATTAAGAAAATATTCAGCCACCGAGTAGAAAACAGCATAACTCGAGGCAGAAATGTCACAACTGCTCTCCACCAGCCTGTCAGAGAAGATCGTCACTTCTGTTTGTTTGACAGTCGTGGAGGATGTCCCTTGGGTAGGCAAAAGTAGAAAATGAAGTGCAGAAAAACTTGAAGTGACCCTCCACTTGTCATGTTTGGTTTTGCTAAGAGTAGAACTGAAACCTTTCTATAGGCTCAGCAGCTCTGTGTTGTGCCTGTGAATAAAATGTCATAATTTCAGCGTTCAAAATCTGCAGTCAAGAAAACAAACAAACAAATCAGTTCATGCTAAAAAGTCTCCTGTGGGATGTTGACAAGACTAATGATCACATGTGAAAATCACTGAAATAAAATTTAGTCAGAAAAAATGTCAAAAAAAAAGCTATTTCATTGAACAAAGGAAGCCATAATTATAAAGTACCAGTTTGCATTGCGATTCAACATTTATCCTTAATTTAAGATTGATACCTGCAACATACTTTAAAAAACGTTGGTAACATGACAACAAACCACTAAAGAAGTTGCACTAAGACCAAAAAAACAAAAAAGTAAATACTTTTCCAACCACTTAGACTGACTATAGTCAGGAGGAAAACAACATCAGAGATCTATAAATATAAAAAGATCAGAGAGAAGCTGAGTTTTTAAGGATTAAATCTGCGCAGAGGTTCGCTATCACATGAAATATTGTGTTAGGAAATTGTTAAAACTAACGTGGCCAACGTAGAAATTTCATAGAAGTTTTCAACATCGTCAACATCTGTAAGAGATTCTCTGTAACTCAACCAGAAAGACTGACACTGAAGACACATCTAAATGTATCTAGAGTGATGGTTCATTTCATTTAACCAACTAGAACCGCCAGCGGCTGGGGAATAAAAAAAAAAAGAGGTTGGTTTAGCAGAAAAATGGGATTTTGGCACACCACACCTCGTTAATCATCAGATCACAGCAAAACTGCTCATGGGCTTCTGAGGATTTGTAACTTTTGAAGGTTATGCAATGTGCATCGCCTCAGTTCAATAAAACAGACTTTGTAAACTGCAGACATGTGAGCAGAGGTAGCACGTCAGAGTCAGCGCGTCTGAATTCAGTCCAGAGTACGGATGCAACTGTTTATGTTTACTCAGCACGATTAACATGTTTTCATCCCCTTGATCCGCACTGACCAGAAGATAGCAGAGCAGTGGGCTCGTTTTAACCTTCAAATATAAAAGACGCCATATTACGTAAAACGCATCTGTACTCATACCACAACGCTACCTTTGGGTTTGTTTGTTTTTTAAAGGATGTTTGTCCAGCTTTATTGGGTAGTTTTCTTTGTCTTTAGTGATTTATTAATTTTCCTAATTCAGCAATAGGAAGAAAGGACTTAAAACAGATAAAGTATTAGCGATGCCAAATGGTAAATATCTTAACACTGTCTTAACACAACTAAGCAAAAGTGGTTGCAGCATCACCACACTAAGTTAAAAAAACAGTACATATATACAAAATATATCATTGTCCACACCCTCTAATCTTTCTGTTTACTTCTTGTGTTTTGTGTTTCTGTCTTAAGGATTTCTACATCAATCCCTTCCATTTGTCTGCTTTCACCGCAAACATTAAAACTCAGTCTATTAGGCTCTGGAGAGGGATTAAGCTAAGAGATCGCTCTTCACCTCATCCTGCTTTCTTTAATCTCTGTCAGGTCGAGATTCACCCAAAGGCTAAATGATTGAACTCTAGCTTTAATAGTAAGACATGAAGATCACAAAGCGAGTGGCGCCCTCGCTTACTCAGCCTCTGTCAAATGCATGGACAAACAGTTTGCCCTTTATTCTGAGAGCTCCTCACCAAAACAGATGCATTTCCTCTTCCTACTTACATTAACAATGCACTCATGTAAACAGGAAGGGGACTGCAAAGATACAGCGGCAATTATTCTTTCCTACACTACAAATCATTCTTGACGAAGTGACGAGCTGCTGGAAAGATTTTATTGCTGCTGTTAATCAGCAGTCTTTCAAACAGACAGTAATAATAATAATCATAATTCAAAAAAGATGCATCAAGAGTGAGCTCTCAGTGGAGCACATCTGTAATCTCGCAGCATCACAACAGACAGGTGACTGCAGGACTCCAGGATGGCACCAGCACCGACCAACTAACCACGGCTCCTGAGAAAGGTCACGTGTCGCTAATAATATTTCTGTCTGAAAGAGACGTGCAGCCTCTGTTCCACACGCTTCAAGCTAAGATGCAAAGATCAGAATGTGCCGACATACATGCAGAACACACCAATGCCCACACATGCACAGGAAAACCACCACGTCCTACTGCACTTAAAGGTAAGAACAAAACAAGTGTGGCTGAGGGAGGCTGCAGCCTGGATAATTATCTGATTTGGTGCTAATGGCAGCTCATTACCAGATCACCCCAGGGGTGTACTCAGAGATTTGCTTTGCAGAACAACTTTCTGACGACATTAGTGCTGAAACAATTAATCGATTAGACAAAGATTAAAAGATTAATCGATTAGAAATTTCCGTGACCAAACAACTGCGTCAGATATCATCAGGTTAAATGCAAAAGAGGAACCTGGTTGAAGATGCACGATCTTGTAGCCAAGCTGTGTAACTGCAGTGGGACTGCTGAGACTGAGAGCCACTCGTTTCTTTCCAACTGCTCGAAAGTTTAAAATGACTCCATCAAGAGAAAAGCTATTCAGTTCACCAGCTGTGTTCCATGTGTCATTTGACGGAGCCATGGTATAATAAAAAAAATAAAAAAAAAGTTTAAGTGCGACATTTCATTCAACTCTCACCGAACATTTGCTCAAATTTTGTCTGAAGTGCTTTCTATTTAAGAAACACCGTTTTTGCCACAGTGAGCAGCACAAAGCCGTGCTGAATGCTTGAACCTAACTTTTATTTTTCTGGTCTGAAAATTATGAACATGCAATTTGGGGAAGAAAAGAACAAAACAAAATATTTTGCTACAACAAAAACAAGCAGTTAAAAAAAAAGAACATTTTATTATTGTTGAATCTCAGTTACAATCTAGCTCTAATTGAATATTCAGTCTGTTCATTTCACAGGGGATTTTTAATTTCAGACATACTCCAATATGTCACATAAGTCATTGAATTTTGGTGTTTGCGTTTCTACGAAAGTGTGACGGTGCATGCTATTGGTGCATCATTAATTAGTGGGCATATAATGGAAAATAAATATATAAATAAACAAATAATGATAATGATAGTAAAGTTTTCATCCAACAAAAAAATCAGCATGCACAGCAAACCTTCTCTCTTATTTACTATATTTATAGTTTCAATAGGCCATTAAAAATCTTTCTTGAAGTCATTTCTTGAGTTCCTAAAAACAGCAGCACATTACATCCTGTAATAAAACAGTTTATCAAGTTATCGAGGGACAAAAAAAACATTTGAAGCAACAAATCAAGTTGAAAATACAACAATGACACAAAAATTGGCTTATATACAGATAAAGAAGCTACAGAGCTCCAATAGTCAGTCATTTTAGTTTTTATTTCCACCAGTTCCTCAGCAGAAAAAGAGTCTCACTAGTTGCTAAAAGCTCTACTGTGTTTATCAGACATTGCACATAACTGCACGTTATTTGGTGTCGTGTATACAGAAATGGGTTGAGTTTACATTACCAGGGCTCCTTTCACATTGCAGATGACAATAATATAACTGAACCAAAAAGCAATAAAGTAACTATTCATGAGAGTCGATAGGATTGTATGAATACTGATGCAAAAATTGATTCTGGAGCTCCATGAAGACACATTACAGAACATGTAAAAGGCCTGCAGCTGACTCCAAAATGACTGAGGGGATTGATTCTGGAAAATGATACAGACACACATGCACAATGACAAGAATTAAAAAAAATAAAATAAAAGAGGAAGATTCCTGAGCCTTGGTAGCTATGAGAAGTGGCACTGCGCTGAAAAATACACGAATAAATATCCAACACTATTGTAAACTCAAATGCTTTCTGTGTTTATAAACAGACATAGGAATGCTTGCAGTTGTCACACAGAAAGTCCAGATGTGTTTAGCTGATAATATGATAGTTCATATAAAAAAAAAAAAAAAGCACTGACATGCTGCTGATATGCATCATAAGATGCTCTGCATCATTTCACCTTGTCCATCTCCTCTTGTTCTCAACTGTGTGTCAAATTCTGGTTTTGAACACCACATTTGTGTGTTTTCGTGTGCGACTGTGGAGTCTCACCATTCTTGCTACTGTCTCATCATTGTATTTTGTCAAACAGGAGCACGTGCGCACTAAAACGTGACTCTGGTCGGGGACTTGACAAAGGTAGCCCTACAGGTGTCAACGCCTTTTATGGCGCCTTTCCATCTTTTTACTCCATTCTAAACAATTAAATGCAAATCCAATTCTGAGTCAACATCTTTTGTTTTCACCCTACTACTAACTGTGACTAACTGGCTTCTCACTAATGTGTCAGCAGGTGAGAAGGTGTATAATTATGACATGCACATGATCACTTGCATGTTGTTGCGCAGTCTGATGGAAAATATAAATCTATATAAACTGCTATAACATTGCAGATGGTAAGATTTATCCTTTTAACAAAAGGAACCTGGACTAAACTGATGTTACCTAACCTCTCTCTTTTTTAACAAAAAAAAACCCTTCAGTTCCTGTTAGTATTTCTTTGAATATTTTATTATGAAATATATGAAACAAGTATGGACACTTGATTAGTTAAACTCGTGGTTTGGTTTTGCTCAACTTGATTTTGAATGTATTAAATTCTAGGATCAGTTGTTCCTGTATTATACTGGTTCTAAACGAATTTGTCTTGTAGCTTTTTAGAATGAAATACCATCAACTTATGACCCAACATTAATGGATATGACAGTAGTATGAACATAGGCTTTGATTTTTTTCTCTCTCTTTTTCAGTCAGTAATATTTTATGACATCCCCATTTATAACTTTTGATTCCTATTTTATTTTATTTTATTTTTTGCTATTTCTGGGGGTCTTGACCCACACAAAAAGCTTGTTTGTAAACCCAGCAGCTCCAAACAAAATGCTTTCAATCCACCCTGCAACAACCAGATATTTTGAGAAAGCAATGCCATCACAGGGAGCTCAAAGAAAAACGAACCAGCATCATATCCGTGAGGTCCAGCAGTGCAGAGAACTGCAGCACATGGTGGTATGAGCTTTGGGCATCAGCATGAGCACATCAGACTACTTAGGCCCATATGGAGCGATAGGTTGCACAGAACATTTATCCATTAGTGCGAAGAAAAGTGAGCTTCTGTGAGTTCCACATTTCAAGCGAGTCCACAAGTGCTAAAGTGGCCATGATTCTTATCACAAATAAAGCAGTTTCTTTTAGAGACAACGAATGAGTAACATCCGTTCCACTGATGTATAATCATTTACAGCAGCCTTGAAAACAGCTGCACATCATGACTGGTGCCGTAACTGTTTCTGTGATGTTGAGCAGTCTGACTCTAACCAAATCTGAATACCTAACCATGTAGCTATCCTTGATGTCTGGAACTATTGCCAATTATTCTGACCAGTATTTGTCCTTAAATTTATACATAACATCATCTCTCATGGAGATGCAGAAAAAGTAATCCATGCATTTATCATATATAGGTTGGAATACTGTAATTCAATATTATTAGGATGCCTATAAAGCTTTGTAAAAAGTCTCCAGTTGGTCCAAGAAAGGAAGAGCCTGCAGCTATCAGGCTCCTCTCGTGTGGAACCAGATCCTACTTTGAGATCAGGACACAAACAATCTTGCCTATATTTCAAATATATAAGCCTATATGTCATCCTTGTAGTTAGGCTGCTTTAGGCTCAGACTACTGGGGGACCTCCCATGATGCAGTGGGCACCTGTCCACACTCTGCTCTTTATTCTCCTTGTACTGTATAGTATCTACTGTATCTATCTTTAGTTTTGTGCTTTTCCAGCTTTATTTTTTTTGTGTTTCATTGCCCCATCATCCAAACTAGTTGAGGCAGGTGGATAACGTGTGATTTTGCAAGAGTTTTCTTCCTGTATGAGGAGCATTCTCCTTCTCTGTTATCATCCACCACTTCATGAACATAAGGGATTCAGTCAAATTATAGATGATGATGATAATGCAATACCTTGGTTATCCATGGCTGCTTTTTCCTTTTCTTTCCTTTTTTTTAAATAAGAAATTGCACTTATATTGACTAAATAATGAATTTGACTGAATTTAACTGAATTGAATGTATTTGATCTGGATTATTACGGTCTTTGTGGTAGCCCTTTTCCAAAGCTGCACCCACCTGTCGCTTGATGACAGCTGAGAGGCTCCAACTCCCCTGTGACCCTGAAGATCATGAATTAGAACTTAACCTGAACTCGATAACTGGGGGAACTTCACCTGAGTGATGTGCGACGTAAATGCTAGTGTGAAGGTCAAAGTCAAGGTTTAAGTTAGTCAAGAACAGGACAGCATGAGGCACTCACATCCGAGGCTGAAGCGAATTAAAGCATAAAAACGTACTGAACCAACCACATCCCAGTCTTTATTTTACTGTAAAACCATTTAGTTTTTTTTTATCAGAAAACCTTTAGTCTTAGAGAACCTCTCCTCTCTGCATCAAGGCTGTCGCTATTATTGAGTGGAGTTATGAAGCCCATTTACTTTCTTAACTTCCTCCTAGGTGAGTGGCAGGGACAGTGAAAGTGCGTTACTATAACAACCGAGTCAAAGGACGAGTAGCCTTACTTTAGGTGTGAACAATTAAGAAAAATGCACGCATATAATACAATTACAATAACTGCACAATTACCTGAAGGACTAAGGAAAGATCACCAAAACGATTTGTTCGAAATAAAGGGGGACGGTACAAAGCCATCCTTTACATCCGTAGCCATTTGAGATCTGTGTAACAGCTTTGCCCCACCCACTTCTGAGGTTCAGCAAATGTAGCGAGATGTTAAACCAGGTAGGGATGAAGATGGGGCGACTGGACAATTCTACTCTGCTATGATGTGTGATGTTAGAGTATCCTGCAGACCTTAACAGACCACTGATTAGTATATTTTCAGACCTAGGAAGCCTCAAACAAAAAAAAAAGAGGGGGGGGGGGGCATGGTTGCGTCATGAAGGAGTGTCAAATGGTAAATACTTCAGACATAAAAATACAGCACATTCTCTGAAGCACAGAATTTGCATTTATTTTTCATAATATGTCACCTTCACGTCTGGTTAAGAGGAAGAGAATGTGGCAGAGGAGGAGTGGTGAGCAGAGAGGTTATTATTATGAAAGTTTGTCTGAACTGTGGAGGTTTCTTCCTGTAAAGTGCAACTTATTTTTGCCCTTTTGTTTGCTTTTCCTTTAATAGAAAGGCTTTTCTAACAAATCAATGCTGTTATACAAGAGGTACAGCTCCCTACTTCTGCCAGCAGTAGCTCCCTGATGCATTAAGTGCTACGTACATATTTTGATTCTATCCTTTTTTAGCTTACATAATTCAAAGATTGTGTTCAAAGAATAATATGGAAGTAGCAAAACATTGAAAAGCTCCTTCCAGTTTTTAAACTATTTTTTTTCATCTATATTTGAACTTAATATATACAAAGCAACATTGAAAATAAAACATTGAAACATCAGAACTCATAAATTTGAACCAGCTCTTAAGCTTTGACAACAGAGACTGGAGCACAAGCATCAAACCCCAGATGTTTATGAATGGCAGCTGTTACAGTCGACTTGAGTCGGGTCTTCACAGTAAAGCTCAAGGGCCTCTTTTCCGCTGACATGGGAAAAGTTTTTTTCCGGAAACTGCTATCACAAATTTCCACTGCTAGAAGACGGATGCTGGTGCCAAAAAGCTGGCACCGAAGAACTGCAGGCTTCAGAGCTCGAAACACCGACAACGGGTGGATACGGGGGTGCAGCTTGAACAGTTTGATAAAACATGAGCGCCACAGTACAAGGAAGTACTGCACCTGCAAGCTTGTTGCCAAACGGCAATATTAAAACATTACATCACGCTTGGTTCTCAAACCTGCAAAAACAGACCATTTCTCTTAAATTCAGAGCCTGCAGATTGAGGAATTTCCTGACTCTCAGCCAAACAGCTGGTGGTCTGCTTATCCAACAATACCTTCCAAACAAAAATAAAACTGCTTCATGCAATTAAATACATGACCCTGTGTCCAATATAGACCACATGATTTGGCAAATCCTTTCCCATCTGAGAAGGTGAAGCCCTCAGAGAACTAATACCACACACAAATACTTATGTAAAACCAAAATATTGAGGTTCCTTGGGGCTGTTCCTTTTTTGATTATTTCTTGGACACAGCATGCAGCTCCATCAAAGGTCTGATATAAAACACAAATCCGGATCATCGCTGCTGAAACACCAATAATGTGGACCTTTGGCCCAGTGTAAAATGAAAATATTATATTAGAAAATTTTAAAAGATTTTCTTTTCTTTTTTTAATTATCTGCACATTTTGAATTCAAAAACAATAGTATTCAAAAGAAAACTGTGTGAGTAGATGTTAGTTAAAACAATATGTATGTATAACACACAATAACACACAAGTGCACGTACAGCATCTCTGATAAACATGCAGATTATTGGTACTTCAATCTAAAAATCTCCATATATCTCCGCTTCCATCAGCCTCTCATGGACCATCGCATCCGAGCGGCTTTTCTCTGGCCTGTGGCTTAAACTGGACTTTCCTGCTTTTCATCAAATCATTTTTCTCAGTTCCGAGAAAAAGGAACAGGAAACCAGTCAGACAAGGCCCATGATTCCTTGTAAGATAAATCTTTCCCCCACTCACCCAAATTTTTAGTTTTATTTATTTATTTGTTTTAATGTGGGAACACGGGCACATTTTTAGTCACATTTACCTACCATTCACCACATTCTTTGTGTTCAGGGATCACAACTTTTAACTTGTTTTTCACAACTTTTAACTTTTATCACGTAATTATTCTCAAAATTAAAAAAAAAAAAAATACTCCATAACTACAACAGTCACATTCCATTCACACTCACTTACATCTCTGATAAAGTATTCCAGGGTAGCATACGCAATGGCAATCCCATCATGGGTGCTTGTGCCGCGTCCTAGCTCATCGAGGATGACCAAGGAATGTTCGGTCGCTCGGGAAATGATTTCTGACGCCTCTGTCAGCTCTTCCATGAACGTACTACGTCCTTTGTAGATGTTGTCTGAAGCTCCCATCCTGATAATCAATCAAACAAAGAGAAAAGTGCACTCAGAGATTAAAAGTTACACTCAGAAACAAGAGCTCTGCCCAACTCAGACGACTCGACTGTTTTGGTTTGGGGATAATCAAGTCAGCAACTAAAGAAACACCTGTGTAGTCACACCAACATGCCAAATCCTTCAAGGGTGTAAGACTTTAACGTTATTTCAATAATATGAATTTCATTTTATTTTAGTGAAAGAAAACAACAATTATGTTACATTTAACGTATGTAATAATTGATTTAGAGATGATTTGGAACAAAAGAAAGACAGACTTTGAAGAGTACAGACTGACAGGAGATTCACTTTGTTAACAAATGTAGGAGGAAAAAAAATCAGTCAAATGTTGAAAAACAATTATTCTTCAAATAAAGATTGGAAAGGATCTGCATATTCTCTTTCTAGATTATATGGTATTATTAAACCTTTCAAGGAATATGGAGGAATGTACAAAAAAAACTACAGCGACATGAGAAAAAAACCCATTGAACAACATTTTTTTAGTTTCTTTCATTAGGTGATAATTAGGCGACATCACTATGTTATCATCTGTTTACATAATAAAAACTCATGTACAAATGTATCAATATAAAGCCTTTATTTGCCATCAGAATCAACATTTTCTGCATGTCTCCACTCCCAGCCTGTGCATCTCAGCTCTAAATCAGCGTTTTCCCTGCAGACTGATACCGTGTGTCTATGAATGAACCACCGACAGAGGTTACCATGGTTACGCCACACATGCCATGCAGGAAAGAGGCGTGGCATGCTGCTGCATTTCATTCGCCAATATCAGCTGTGTGCCTGCATGCGTTCCTCAAACCAAAAGGGAAATTATGACAGATATTCACTGGGAGGACGCAGAAATACCCCAGCAGCTGGGTGCCCCGCTGCTCTCAGTCAGGACCCCCAGCAAAAATACACTAAAGTCCATTTATTAGTGAAGCACATCAGTCCAGAAAATATGTTTAGAAGCGGAATCAGAATCTGTCTTATTCGCCAACTACGCAAACATAAACAAGGGATTCTTTGACAGCAGTTAAAACTTATTGACGTACAAGTGGAAAACTGAATCGTAGAAAACATTTTTAAATTCACCTTCCATCTCAGCTCACATCCTGCAATTACATACATACATTTCCACTTCAAAATAATCAGTTAGTCCCTGTAAGGTGTACATGAGCCCGTTTGCATACATCACCCTCAGCTGTTTTGAGCTTTAACCAGATTTGTCCTGCCATTGTCAATCATGCATATCTTCACAGCTTAATCCCGATTTAAACTTCACGTCCTATAGAGTGGTAAAGGCCTAGCAATCTCTGTAATACCACCTACAGGATGGCACAGGCGCTTTGACACTGGAGCTCTAAAAAAGCTCAGGAACGAATGAGTCGGTGTGGAATACAGCATTCTTCCACATGCTCAACATGTGTAAAACACCCACCTAGAGTAGGTGTTGCTGTTACACAAAGGCCTGCTGGCAGAAAAACACTCACTGCTTTTTCTGGATCACATAAAATGTAAAACAAATAAATTAATAATTGTGTGTGTGTAGATATATACACACATACACACACACATTTCAATGTACATATATACACATACATATATATATATATATATATATATATACATACACACACACACACACACACACACACATATATACACACATAAATCCAAATATCATACTTTTTCTGTACAAAAGTGAGCTTGTGAGACTTCAAAAGCATGATTTAGGTTAGTTAAAGGTCCTTGCAAAACAGTTTTACAATCTGCTTCCTCATGCTGTTTCCATAACAACCATGAAGGCATGGAAGAATGCGCTCTATAACCTTCAGGATGCAGTACCAAAGAGTGCATGTGCACTTGTGCATCTATCCACACATGCATTCCAGGCTGTGACTGCCTGTAGAAGAACATACAGAAGGAGAATGATGCTTAAACTGCCGTATGATAGCGATGTGGGTACAAAATAAATAAATAAATGAATAAAACCATGACACTGTGAGGTGAAACGCAGCTTTAATCCAGATTATTATCTTTGTCCTCGTTTATAATCGCTCATCTGGTTCAGTTCAGGAAGAATATCCCATAAAACATCAATGAAACATCTTCTTATCTCCAACACAAAAAAAATCTGCTTATTCCACTGTAGTTAAAATACAAACCTTTCACTATCACAGCCCTCTTTCACTCGATGTGAGGCAATTAACACTGCTGTGTTGAATATGCTTGACGCAGCAGCAGAAATTGATTGAGCATTTATTGTCAAGACAAACTCTCCTCAGGAACTCTGACGGTGAAACGCTGAGCAGTCTAATTACTCACTGACGGGACAACGGAGGAAACGGAGGTGCTGAACAGAGGACAGCAGATATACAGTGGGTGTATTTTCTGTGCAGATATTAATGAGCACTAAATCACATAGTTTTTTGACAGACAACCCTGGTCAAACACATGCAGACACACCTACGTATGCAGACCTAATTTAAGTACCTGAGACAGTTCACTTATCCTCCAGACTTTAGGTCAGTGGTTCGATCCCCAGACACACCAGCCACTATGCAAGTGTGAAACACTCAGCAGTTGCAACAAATAGTACTGTGTGTGTGTGTGTGTGTATACACATATTTATTTATGTATTTTTAAGCATTCTTAAATGTCATACAGCTGAGCGCTGTAACTACACAATACTTTGACTTGCCATGTTGGTATCTTATTCATAATATAATCTGTTATTCTATACTGAAGCAAAGGGTTTTGCATTTACTAGTGTTGAGATATGGCTTTGCACTCTGTGGTTTAAATTAAATTTAAAAAAAAAGAAGATTAAATAATAATAATTATGTTCCTCCAATGGTTACAAGGCACCCTAAACAAATGTACCATTATTCCCTTCCATTTCCGTTTTTCCCTCTTCAGAGCCCGCACAAAACTCACTCACGGACTTTTTGTTTGTAAATAAGAAGAGAGTATGTGCAGCCTTAAATCGCACTAAATTACATTTCTTGAACATCAGTCAAGAAAGGAGTGCTGGGGTTCTCTGTATGTGTTCTTTGTATCATGCAAAAAGAAGGTGATGTGTGACATGTTCATTTTTCTTACATTAAATAGTGCAATCTGTGATGTGACTGATGCACATGAGGATATCAATGCTAAAATGATAGAGCCTGCAGCCTTAAATGTAGTCATCATTTATACCATAAAAGAGACAATTCAAAGGCACCTCTCCACTACAAAAACTAAGATTTTCACTCATGTTGTCAATTCTAGCTGAAGGAAACCATTGATGGTCTTGTTTTATATGAAGAAAGACAAAAAACAGAGGGGAGGGTCTGTTATAATGAGTAAAACTCTATATAATAAAGCTCAAAACATGAAAACACCCATGGGAGACTGATTTTCTGGTTGTTGTTTTTCACCTATAAATTTCTTCTACAAATAGAAACAGTTAAAACAAACAAACAAAAATCAATCAAATAAATGGGCAGGTCTGCCTAATCTTTTCACTGGAATTAAATGTTAAGAGATATGACTCAAACTCTGCACTTTGCCTGATGGCGTCTGGGGTGAATCCCAGTGGACCCACATGAGCCTGAATGTCTATGTCTGTATGTATAACCCCCCCCCATCCTGAAGATATGACACAATATATCTTATAAGCTGGTTTCCAAGTATAAATAATCAGCTTTAAAAACTGAAGCAAGCTATTTTGTTTTGCTGCAAATACAAATTAGGCACATCATATTTTGATATTTTTAGTTATTTTTTACTTTACTTCTTTTCTTTTTTTTTTATTTTTAGTTTCCAGCGTGGTAAAAATGTGAACCTAAATCAAAAGTCCAAGCCTAAACTAAATACTTGCAGACATAAGAACCAGCCAAAGCAACTCCATAAGTGCATATGAAGCTCAAAGCCCCTAACTTTTCCTTTTTTTTTTTAACTCAAACTAGAGGTAAGAACACACAGATGTCCACACACATACACTTCTGATATGCTGACAAGTCTCTGGATCACACCAGGCTGATACATGAGAACATGCTTAAACCCACAAAAAAAGACAATTACACACATCTGTAAGCCATTAGGTCTAATCACATAGTGCAGCAAAGGCAGAATAAAAGAGCCCAGATATTGGCGTGTGTTCCACATTAATATGTAGTCAGGACTGGAAACTGCATGCAAGGCTTACTGCTGCTCGCTGCATAATGAGAATAATCGCCAGGGAAAAAAAGATCTTCTCCAACAAAGCCTTACTGTCTGAGGGTTTAAACGACACGGGGAGCTGTACCGTATTGAGCTGTGATGGAACAATAGAGCTAGCCATCTCAAACAACTCTTGTTAATTTTTTTTTTCCCCTTCCTTAAACGCCTCCTTATCCTGCGTGGTGAGCAACAAAATGGATTAAAAGGGATTAGTCTGAGTCCTAAAAATAAACTCAGTGTCACAGACAGTGAAAGTGACACAAGGTGAATGAGATAGTCTTCTTTGCCCCCCCCCCCAACCCCAGTAATTTGCTTCTGTCCTTATGTTTAATTACTCTAATAAAGAGCTTTCAGAGGTGAAAGTGTGCTCAACTGGTGTTGTCGTGGTCACGGTCTTTATCAATAAATCCCCCGGCCAAAAAAAAAAAAAAAAAAAAAAAAAAGTATATTGAAAGTTATGTATGTGTCTGTCCATCATTAAAACTCCCAGTTTTCCCACTGCTGAGCCAGCACACCCCTGCAGTAGCAACTTCTCCCAGCAAGACTACGGTGGGCCCCAAAAACACTGCTTAGATAGCGCTCAGACAACACAACAAGGACTATGAGTGTTCAACAAGTCCCCAAAGTCGCCAGACATCAGTGAGATCTCATCAGATGATGGCATTTACAGGAAGGAAGCACAGTCCACAGAGACCCCACTCCACAAGCCGCAGGGCCTGACAGATCTATTGCTAACAGACTGGTACCAGACTCAGATGTTCGCTGTCCGAGTTCTGAAATGAGTTCCTCTGGTGCCATGAGGAGGAGCTACACATTATTAAGAAGGTGACCAAAACACTGTCTCTGATTTGAATGGCATTCACATATTTCATTTATTTCCTTAACTACCTGCTGTTGCTTCAAAAAGGCAGATTTACACACATGCAAATCACACCGTTTTTATATCAACCTCCTACTCAGAAAAAAAAAAAAACAGTTGTGACAGTGCGCTTTGTAAACTGTAACATGTACAGCGCTTGACAGAAATATTGTTTTTGACAGGTTTCACCCATTTCTTGGTGTGAGGTACACTCCCCATGTCAACAGCTCTCCATCATAACAGAAGCTTTCAAATTTCTCTAAGTGTCTATCTGATCCCAGATCCAGTCTGACTAAATATAGGCTTTTACTTTACATGTAATGTACGAGTACATAATGATGTGGCAACATTAGCTTAAATTCAATTCAGAAATACTCTATTTAGCCCCAAAGGGAAATTTATTGATGCCATTTCAGTCTCTCTTTGTTTTTTAATTAACTCTGTATAGCTATTCACCAGGCAACAAAATGAGAAGCAAGTGTTGTACGCGCTTGTGTCCAAACCTGGTGTAAATGCCATCCAGGATGCCTAGACAAGCCGCGGACGCCGGGACACTGGAGCCCATCTGGGCCATGATACAGATAAGGGCAACCTGGCGGATGTAGGAGCTCTTGCCCCCCATATTAGGCCCAGTGATTATCATAGTTCTCCTGCCATCGCCCTGTACGTGAAGCAAGAGAGAGAGAAGGCAAACGAGGAGGGACAGAATAAGATATGTGTATGTTGTACTGAACAGCTGAAGAGGTGGGTGGACTGCAAGCTTGGCTTCTCTTCCTACTGGCTTGTGTTCTGTTGCAAGATTAACCTACACCCACTGCAGCACTGAGCGAGGAAGTGAGTGTGTGGGTACGTGTGCACGGGTAAGGTCTATGTATGTAATTGTGTGTGTCAGTGACTTTGTGAGCCAGCAAGTGTCCGTGAGAATATTTGTTTTAAAGCTCTGAATGAGCGTGTGTGTGTGTGTGTGTAGGTGTGCGTACCTGTAGTTCAGTGTGGTTGGGCACATACTGATTGTGCTCTCCCATAAGTAAATCTATCGCAGGGTGTCTGCCATCCCTGATCATAATCCGGCGCTGATTTTCACACAGCTCGGGTCTGAACGCAGAGAACACCAGGAGTCAGGTACACACATGTAATAACACACATTCAGACATACGCAAGCTCCCACAGCTCAACTCACTATTCTTCATCACGCTCAAACTCTAAAATCATTGAATACAACTGGTCCCCACGTGTTCTGTGTTTCCATATGAAAATGCCCCAAAGAGGTAAAAAGCAGAACTTCTCATGGACAAACAATAAAAGGCATGTATGAAGGTGCATCTGTATAGATTATATAACAGCTTAAATGAAAAACAGGTTCCCTAGAACTGGATATGACCACAGTGATGCAAACTGTTCCTTTCTTTTTCCTTTTCAGTCTTTAAAAAGGATATGGCTAATTCAGAAAAGACAAAGAAATAAAAGACCTTCATCCCTATCCTGAGGATATCATGGTGCAAAGAAAATAAAACATTAGACATACTTATCAAGTGACTGGTTTGCTCGGATTTTATTTGTACGAATTATGAAAATAACAACGTAATGGGAATTCTACATGTCAACTGCTCAAGTGTCATCTTCTTTTAATAGGCATTGTTGAAAGAAGATCAAGTGTTTGTTTTGTCCCATGGGATGCGCTTGTTTTTTTCCCCTCCATGATTGCATCTGTTTTAACCCTATATTGTCAAAACAAACCGGTCTGCCAAAGCTTAGGCCATTTTCTTTTGAAATACAAGAAGAAAAAGAAAGAAAAGAAAAGAGGAACCTAAAACATTACACCTGCAGTACTACGACCCGGGCAGAAGAAAAGCTGAGACAAAATGTGTAATAAACGAGTTTGTTTGAGCGCGAGAGTGGGAGAGATGTTGGTGTTATAGCAGAGCACGCTGATGAGACCGGTGCACACACCCACACACAGCCTGTCTGAGACTATAGGACACAACACAGGACACCCCCCTCCACCCACACACACAAAATCTCACCGACACATAGCAAATACTCAGGCACATGCATCAATACTTATGGTCATCATGAGACGACGTCACCTGCAGTAGTCGCCTTGTTTAGCGACCTCAGCCAATGAAAAGAGACAGTCCATGGTTGCTAGGTGACTAATGGCCCTTTTCATGGTGTGGTAGTGCTCCCCAAACTGACTACAGAGGCAGAGACATAGAGGAAAGAGATTTCAAAGTGAAAATTAAGGTAAGTGAATACAGTATTGTGAGTAGGCAGTACTGTCGGGGTGCTTGACTTAAGTAGACTAATTCTGGCAGGTTCACAGCTGTGGAAGGCATGCCTTAGAACCACAGACTGGTATGCTTTATAGCAATTTTTCATTTGAAGTTGTGATTAGATGCGTGTGGATGTGTGAGTGCCTTCGTCTGTCATACTCCAGAAAATCAGTCCACTCCCTCTGGCAGTCGAGCAGCAGCTGCTCTCGGAGTTGCTGCAGCTTCTTGTAGCGGTCCACCAGGAAAGGAGAGTGATACCTGCTGACTGCCTTCGTGCTGCAGACACAGGAGGGGAGAGGGTGGGAAAGGTTGAACGTGGATACATGTAAGGAAGGGGGAAAAAAAACAACAACTTGATATTACCAAATTCAGCTCTAACAGTGGCTGATGATCCCAGCAAGCTTCTTGTCTCCACAGTTGTCAAAACACATCACAGACAGATACGTAAACTGAGCCACAGTTCCAATAAAATACATTTTTCTTCAGGAATCATATTCCATTAACACTTCATTTTTCAGAAACTGCCTTTAAGATGTTTGCAAACATTGTTTTTCAGTGGAGTTTTTACAACAAAGCATGTATTCTCAGTCACCTAATGCATTTTACGGCCTGGAAAACAAGTGAACTTTGGGGCACAGAGGCTGAATGACACTTTATTTGAAATCATACAAAGCAGCTGAACTGAGCAGCTGAGAGGAATCAGCTGGTTAAATCAAAGTCACCATCCAAAGATGAGCAAAATAATGTAGTTTTCAGTCATGAAACAGAATTCAGAATAGCTCTTCTTTAAACGAAGAAATACAAGTGCAAACATAATGGTACCGATCTCAGGTGCTGGATATGTGGCACACTGTTGTTGCCATCAAAGAGAGGGCAAATGGGGCAGTGTCTACACTACTGCTGATGTTGGCCACATGTGGAAAATTCTGCAAAACATCACAGACAACAAGGGCGTCACCTATGATAACCAGTGCTAGCTTTGAACCTCCAGCAGCAACACATCCAGACCGCACAACTTCCCCCACTGACTGTCTCATCAGCTGATAAGGAGATGAGACAGTGACAGGAGAGTCAGCAGACTGCAAGGCCGAGGACCCCGTTAACATCCCCAGGTGGGTCCCGAGGCTAACTAAAAAAAAATTTAAAAAAAAGGGAAAAACAAGCTCATCAACAAAATGCTAAACCTTAGATTCAATTCCAAATTCTGCAACTGGCTTTAGTTTTCCTTACAGGCAGGCTACAGTCTGTCAGAATGGGGAACATAATGTGGAGCAGTGTTATGATGAACACTGGTACACCAGCAGGGATGCACATGAAGCGTTTACACTATATACCTCCCACAAGGACAACACCAGCCAGAGATTTGCTAAACAACTTGGGCTTGAAGTAAAATAGGGTGAGCAGCTTCAAACTCCGGAGTTTCTAAATCAGACATGACTTGACCTGGGACATTTGACATGTCACCAAATATCCTTCAATACTGTTGCAGCTGCGTCCTTTAAGGCTTCTTGATCAGCTGCGTCACTGCGTGATATGTGAGCAATGCTAGACTGCAGGACGTTGTGAAGCATAGAGGATCATCGGGGCACCACTACTGACTCTGTAGGACATCCACCTTTTTCCACAAACCACCTACCACCAAAGTAGCTTGTTCACACTTCTGTCCTCTGAACAAAGGTGCAGGAGTTTAAAATGCAGGTTGTCCAGGGTTAGGGTTAGCATTTACCCAGTAATCACTGGACTGTTGAATAGGTAAATTTCCTGGTGGCTCTGACACCACCCTGAACAGCCCCAACTCATAGTCACACTCTATTGGATTATGATGCAATGTTGACTGGAAGTGATACTGCGCACTCAAACCAACATTTCTTACTTTGGAACTGTTATTGCACGATTCAAGATGATGTTGAACCGTCTGGAGCTGATATTGTACATGTGGATCATAATTAGCACTTGAAACTGTTATTGATCATTTGCCTGATTTAATTTTGCATATTATCAATTGCACTGATGTTAGCAGAACCAGTTTAACCAACAAGAGTCAAGTGTATGTCATCTTCATACCATTTCGCGATTACTAAATAGTTGATTGTACGAAATTGACAGTGCTGTAGATGATTTTTCATGGCTGAGGGACCAAAGTGGCCTTTGTCTTGTGAACACTCAATGGAAACTGTCGCCACACAGCTGAGATCAACGGCACACCGTCTTCTTTTTAACATTTATAGGGCACTAAACAATTACTGCGGCTGACGTTCTCAGCTGCCTCTGAGAAAGAGTGTCATCTGCTTTTTTCCTATCGGCAGAGATCTGATAATATTGTAATTGCCACGTTATCATTGCATTAAAAAATCATAACATGCTGATAAATGCACGGTATTTCAACATAAATAACTTTTTAGATACAGCCCTATTTGCATTTGCTTATTTTATTTTATTTTTGTCCTGTGTATGTAGCATCATTGAATCTTATTTTTGATTATTTAAAATTTCACAGAGCAAATTCATATATTTTGTTGGTGTTGAGATGCTTTGAAATGAACTGAAATTATTAACATTTAGACATTTGCATCATCAAGTTAATGGGCCATAAAGTCATCTTTTCAAATCCATCTTAAGCTGTATTTCTGCAAAAATATTTGTTTGAAAAATGATGTTCACACAGCACATTAAAAGCATCAGGACAGCCATGATGTTTCTAAAAAATAAAAAATAAAAAATACTGTGATCGAGTGGGCGCGCATGTGTGTTGCAACTGCTTACCTGCTGACTTTGACCCAGTCGCGTGGAACAATGGATGACAGCGAGTTCTTCACCTCAATCAGAAACTGGGGGCAGAGGAAGAAGAGGAGGACGAAGGCTTTGATAAATCAGACCAGAGCAGACAGGAAAAATAATGTGATCGCAGAGCTGTCAACTTGATTAAAACCAGCGCGCACACATACACACACACACACACCACATCTACTGAGTCTTCCAAGCAAACAGCTATCAATCTCCTCCCACCTTTCTATCCCTCTCACCCTCACACACACACACACACACACACACACACACAGAAACAGGCGGTACCTCCTGTCCAGATACACTCGTGTAGTCGAACGTGGGGGCCTTCAGCACGAGTCGGATATCTCTGCGATGCTCTTGAATCTCACCGACGACACTCTGGATCTGCTTCGTTCTTTCCTGCAGCACTGGGAAGCCAGACAGATCTGAGAAGAGTTCCGTCTTATTCCCCGACCTGCACACAGTTTCAGCGTGACAGCTGCTGGTGACTTGTCACACAAGAGTTCTATGCATCCTCTGACATTTTGTGAAAGATGGGTCCATTTGTCAGTTCTGGAAATTGAGGGAGGTGGGAACTCATCCAAGTGTCACTTGGGCGTCCTTCATTGTGGCACTCCATGCCAACTGTTGATCACACAGTATGTGGAGCAACAGCAGGCATCTATCATCACACACTGTGCCATAACTTGCATTTCTCAGCCTAAAGTTTCTGTAGCGTGGTGCATTTTTGTGATTCCCCAGGTAATTAATTTAATTGTTTAACTGTGAGCCTAAGAATTTGATGTAACTGTCAAATTTATTTCAAGTTTTATCAAAATATACCACTGTCTAACAGCTGAATATAACCAAATAACCAAATTATTAAGCTAAATGCATCGTGGGGTTCTGTGTGCCTGTCACAGATTTCACAGTTTTTAAAAGATACTTTTTCAGGTTGTGTTTCTACGTTAACTCGACAGTTCTGTTATGGACTCTTTTATGCAACTGCTGCTTGTTCAAAAAAAAGTCAGCCCCTTTTTCACCTCGCCGTACCCCCTTTTAGTGCTGCTGGATACTCACTTGGCTGCCTTCTCATTGAGCACTTTAAGGAAGCTGTGGGCCGGAGCCAGCAGGTCAGGAGTTTCTAACAAGAGACTCCGGAGCAGCGCAGAACTGATCTGTGACTGGATAGCTGGGAGCAGGGTCTGCAGTTCCAGTCCCAGGCGAGAAAGACTGCTACTAATGATGTAAAACTCCTGTGTAGAGGACTGGAAGGCATGCATACGGAGACAGAGAGATGTGCATTTCATTTAATAAAACCATAAGTGATGGAACACTCGGCAGCAAGAGACAAATCTGAAATATACTCTAACATGTGTGTGCAAGCTCTAGCTGGGTCACTGTGGAAAAGTGTGATTATGCCACGAATCTCATCTTAGATATGAGAGACAAGCTTAAACAGCCAAGACAAACTCAGGACAACCCTTACAAGCAGCCACACAGTTTCTACATTTCCACAATATGAAAGAAAATTAAAAAATCTATATACTGTTGATCTACCCTACAAAAGATATGATGAACATAATTAAATGCACAATTCAATCTGGATCGTCTTGATCTCCCTCTTTGTTTTGTGCACAACTTTCAAGTCTTTAGACTCCTTCTGAAAACTAAGCTGTCTGTTCCTCAGGGTGCAGTGGGGTTGCTCAAAACTTATGATTCGACTTTGAAAATCAAACTAGCAATGATTTGAAATTAAAGATGAATTAATGTGCTTCTGAAGTGAACATACCCTTTAATGTTAGTGCACAGAAGCAAATCGCAGGCCTCAGGTTAATGAGGGCGATACTGACAGGGAGGTTTTATCAATCACGCGCTGCAGTTTAATGCTCCCTCATGTCTGCAGCTCTTGTGTTGCTCTTTTGTAAAAACAGACAGACAGTAACTGGAGACCATAAGCATGCCCTCCTCCCATTATGTCAATGGAACCATTGAGACACAGGCCATTACACACAGGCCCATTTATCTACAGACAGGCAAAATGACAATTAAGGTCCCTCTGTGGATCTTGTACATGTCTGCGCTTAATGACATTTGATCATTTTCTTTCAACAGTAAATGAAAGAGTCAGAAAGTTGAACACGAATCAAAACGTCAAGCATAAGCTTACTGCCCCTCTCCTCTACGTAACACACATGAACACACACACACACACACGCAGGATGAAACTGCATGACATTTCTTAGAAGGGTCTGATGGGAAATTAGACTCTTTCAGGCAATCAGGAAGGTGCCACTGAGGAAACGGCATTCTGTAGTTAATCAACAAGTGAACCGAAAAGAAAAGAAAGGAAAAAAAACACCAGAGCAGTCGAGGTGAGAGAAAGAAAATTGTTTATGCTTTCATTTTGAGCAAACGCACAACAATAACAGACTTCTACTGTTGATGATTTATGCCATTTCTCTCTAGCAGTTCTTAACCATCAATACAACTGTGAGTCAGGTGTTATCACATCTGACAGGCATGATTAGAAATCCACAAAAATAAGAGGCCGTGTAAATGCAACAGAAAAAATATCACCCAACGTTTAAGTGATTTATGTGTGTTTGTGTCTACCTTTTTGTGGTATATGCTGCAGATGCCTCTCTCTAGGTCTGGCAGATGCGACAGCAGACATCTGATAGCGTTTAAAGGAAGGGAGTCTGACTCCATGACTTCCTGCACGGCATCCTGCCTTTCAGAGATAGACCTGAGTGGAAGAAAGAAAAGAAGAAAAAAAAACTAAGAAGAAAATACCAAGTTATACGAAGTAGTGATGTAAGGCAAAGAGTCAAAGTAATCAAAGCATTCAGTCCCAGTCAAGAGTAAAGCGAGGAGAGTGGAGTCAGTTTTTATCCAGAATGGATGCCTTAGAAAAAAGCTAATCTAAACGTATAACAAAAGAAAAAAGAATTAGTGTCTTTGGGGAATTCAGAGAGCATCTTTGAAAATGACTGGAGATAGAGTGCAGTGATAAAAAGTACTGAACAGTTTTAGGGTTTGTTTTTTTTTGCATTTGTGATAGTATCTCCTTTAACACATGAGCACCTGATAATGCCCAGAGAATTATGTGCTGACTTTATCTGCAGTTTCCAGTTACAAATGGATTATACAGCAGATGATTCTCAGAGTGTGAATTATTCTAAATAGAGGAATTACTCTAGGGTGATGGCTGCATAAACCACACAGAAGGTCAGGATACAAAAGGTACATTGCGAAAATTGCAGTGTTTTATCTTTTACTTACAGCAACACAATGATGGCAGATAATGTCCTTCTTTACCCATAATGATGACTATTTCTCTGTTGGTATCTACATTACATGGGTATATTATATGCTGTTACTTAATGGGTAGCTGCATACAAGTATCAGTAAGTTCCACATATTGATTGGACAAAGTGGAATTTCCTTCTTGACACAATTCTCCCCATTTATTTGGGCTTTGGATTTGCGATATGAGAAGAATAGCTTGTGACCCCTTAGCGGCTGGCTTATATTGAAATGTGGGCAGCAATGTAGGGGTTCAGTGTCCTGCCCAGCATATTTCGATGGTGTGAATCACAACCGATTCTTACAGTACACAATATCACAGACATATTTTGAAAATCTGGAGAATAAGTATTCATCCGTCATCTTTGGACCATTATGCAGTACAGAATTAAAAGCAGGTATGGTTCTGTAATGGAACTCACTGCATGTAATCAGGGAGAATTCCAGAAATAACTGCGCACAAACATATTTCAACATCCCATCCACAAATGCACAATAAATCTATCATACAAAGAAAAAGTCGTATATGAAAATCTGCACAAAAGCTCACATCGAGTGGAGGCCAAGTGGCTCTTTGGAAATCATAGACACCATGTCCTCCTGTCTAAAGTGGAAAGGCACCATCTGCCTGGTATTGGGGTGCGTTAGTGCCACTGGCTGGGCAGCTTGCACATCAGGAAAAGAAGCATTGATGCTGAAACATGTACATGCAGGGAAGGTCATGTCTCTCTGCAAACACATTCAGCGTCCATTACAAAAGCATGGCTTTGTAGTAAGAGTCTGGTTGCTGCTTTCAGTCCAGACCTTTCAGCAAATGAAAACATTTAGCACATCAAGAAACAAAAAGATGATATGACCTTCTTCTCCATAAAGTCCATCAGCTGGTCTCATCAGTTCCCAGAGGTATATGGACTGGTGTTAAAAAATAATAATAATGATAAAGGTTTCTACACAGCGTTAAACACTGCTCTATCTCAACTTTTTTATAGACGTGTTCCCGCCATCAGATTCAAAGTAAAATCTTTTTTTTCCTTAAGATTTCCTCAGCTTAAACATTTTCTATGCTATTCTCTATTGTGAACAAAACCCAATCATTGCATTGTTTTCCACATTATTCATATTTTACACACCATCACAACAGAATTTGGATGTTGGTAGATGATGAAACAAGTGTAAACAAAACACTTTTTCTTACCAGAATAGTCCAGATTGTGTGTTGCAGAAAGTCATATTGTTACCCACAATCCAACTGGAAAATGTCTCAAAAATGTGCACACTGCAGTAGATTGTCTCAGCTCTTCAAATTAACATGAATTATCATAAAATAAAATAAAACATTTTACATTTTTAAAGAGGGCATATGATTCTTTTTTTTCTCATCTTTATTCTTTAACCCACTTTCAAAGAATACAGCTCACAGTGAAGTTATTCCCCTGCTGCTTCTAAGCTGCATGAAGTGTGCACGTGCTTAGAGAAATTATATAAATTTTTGAAGCAATGGTGGAAAAAAAAACTTGTTCTGGTTGTAGAACTTACAGCGCCATTCACGCTTGCACACCAATCACGATGAATCTAACAGAAGCTCTTTTATCAGCGAGTGATGTCACAAACTGAGCTCAGCAGGCCCAATCAAGAGAGGACATCAGCTTCCAAATGTCAAAGGTCCAATTTGAAAGTCTCTTAAACATCTGAATTTTTCTCTGAACTGAAGGTAACTTAAGATTAAAGTCTTCTACAAAACAAAATCTGATCAAGACAAGCTTAGTGATGTAATAAACTGGGTTTCGGGTTCTGTCTTGCTCATCTATTGTGTGTGTGCACGTACGCAGGAGTGTCCGTTTCATGAGCTCTCTGTGCCGTGTGTCGAGGAATTAAACTGTCTGAGTGTAATCTGGATTTTATTTGCGTTTAAATTCTGCAGAGGTGCTTTGTGAATAATCTGAAAAGCAGTGTTCAAACAACATAATCCCTGCACAGAGGTTGAAGGAGCACTGCACACACAGAAAACACACACTGTCACTATGAAGATAACAAAATTACACCGCAAATAACTGCAGTAATAATTTATTTTTATAACGGTCTGTAGCAATGCTCTGTGCCCACTTCAGAGTTTTAATTTACATGAGACACTTCCTAAACAACATTTGGCTTATTTGCATGAAATGTTGGACAATTTTATTCATAAAAACAAATTAAAAAACGAAAATTGGAAGTGGATACTTATCTAAGAACAATCACGCCTGTAGCTCATTTGTGCACGTCACAAAGCAGACACTGACATCATTTTTTATTACAGCAGTGGCTAAAGTCATTACACGCCAATATATTAGTATTTCATTTGATTATTCATATCAGATAATAACATCAACGTCAAGTAATTGGAAACCGGCAGGTCTTGTGCAGCTCATATGCCCAAACAGAGGCCTCTGGGGCTGAGCTTTACCTCAGACTGTGTGAAAATTCTTAAATGTGTTTAGGATGACAAATCAGAGCTAGTTTGGTCAATTCCAGTCAACTTGAAGAGGATGTTTATTTTCAGAAATGTAGAAAAAATTAAAAACAATGGCCTCAACTACTGTCTTAAAGAGAAATGTGAAATGTAACAAATAAAGCTTTTTATCCTTTAACCTTCACTACTCTGCAGCCAGACGAGCGTCTGATGACGTCGACAGCATAAAATGCTTTCACTCTGGTTCTGTGGTCCACAGAACCTCCACACAGCTGACAAAGATTCAAACTGTGTATTACAGGGAAACTAGAAGACAAAACGTGTCACTGCAGCTTTTACAGCGCTGACAGCTGAAAGCATGCTGTACTCACTGAAGGTCTGTGAGGGGCTGGCTCACCCACTTCCTCATCAGTCTCCTTCCAAATGAAGTGCGAGTGTGGTCCAACACCCACAACAGACTTCCCTTCACACTTCCATCTGTCTATGATGCAGAGAGCACACACACAAAAAAAGGACACAGCTGACATGTGCATCACTGTGTGGAAATGATGTAATCAAAGCTATGAAAGTTAAATAAATAAAAGAGGAGAACAGATGATGCAAGTCACAAACAAATTTGGTGATGATTCTTGAACTGAGCTTAAAGTTATGGATGATTTTTTTTTGTGTAATTAGTTCAATGACCCCTTAACCCACACGTTAAATCTATTAGCTGCACTTCTGGACTTCTGGTTAATGTTGTTAAAAGGAAAAAACATCTTACAAAACAAATGAATCTACTCCAAATACTTTCATACTGAGCTGAATTCACACCTGTAGAGCAAATAATCACTGACACGCACAGGCCAGAGCTGCTGACTTGACCCTTGAAACCAGGTTGATTTAGCGAAAGATATAAAGGCACGTGTCTTGATTTAACTGGCATGTGAAAGAAAAAAGATATCCAAGTGTGACATTTTGACCTGGTGAAGCTCTGTGATAAAAACAGCGAGAAAGTGCAGGATTTGACACCAATGACTGCTGATGAGGCTTCTTTAGTGAAGGTTTAGTTTCAGGATAATTCTGAAGACACAGAGTTTACAAAGCATGACGTAAACTTTGTTTATAAAGCTTTGTTTTCCTGGTTTGGAACCACTGCAAACAGACATGTATTCACCTGATTGTTGAGTATTTCCAGGTTCCTGAGCGTGGCAGCACTGAGGGTCATACAATCTGACTCACAGGATAGACGCCGGAATGAGCTACATAAATAAAATAAACAAAGATAGTCCTATTAAAATAAAGCTCTTTAAAAAAAAATCTGTCTCTATGAATCTGTATCTCTATCATAGAAGTCTATGGAATCTATGTGTTTTCTTAGCTGCTTGTAAACTCTGACCAAAATGAATTGTTTTACAATTCATCTCAGGTGTAAAAGTCATGTTACGTCAGGATTAATGCAACAGCTTTTTTCTATAAATGCTTGTTTTTTTAGTTTTCTATGAATTGCTAAAGAATGCACACTTTGCTTTGATGTAATGTTTAATTTAAAAAGGCAGACAAACCTTTTACTTAAGACCCTACATCAAAGAATATCTGCATTCTTGCATTAAAAATAAAATGAGTAATCTCACCGAGGATTTCAACAACCAGACAGAAAGCTCGATAACTGTGTTCCCAGGATATATACTGTATGTGGCCACTTTATGTACCTTTCACTTCTTAGGACTCTTTCCAGGTTGAATTCTTGGAGGTACTGGATGAGTGGCCCCAGACAGCAGATCACCGGGCTCTCAAGTGACACCACACTCGACAAACAGCGCGAGTCTGAGAACAGACGCAAAAATCACATTAGTTTTTTTGTTTTTTTTTAACACTGAAACATTGCCATGGCATCAGTGTCCCCGGGTGTCTGTAATTCTGTATCAATAACAGGATATAAGACATGAGATGAGAAAAAGGCACGTGGGCTAAAAGAATGAAATGCAAACTGCTGCAGACAAACACACCTTGTTGCTGGTCATGGCAGTAGAATCTGGTGACAGTGTTCATTGCAGATGCAAACTCAAACAAGGTGCTGTCCATCTTCTCAACTCTGACTTTGTCATCTGCCTGAACACTGGATGGGAACAACAACAACAACAATAATAAACCTTATTTATAGTAGTTACCACATGAGGATATTGATCCGAGACCTGTGTGTTCTTTGGGACTCTTTATGATATTAATACATCTACTACTGCATGCGGTCATCCCTCTTCTTTACAGTGAGACAGACAATGCTGCACCGCATGCTCCAGCAGAGCTTTTGTTCAACTAAAACCTACAGACACATGCAAACCTGACTCAAACAGAAATACACATCTCCTCTGCATCTCCCTGGAGTACCATTGTATCTCTCTATTGCAATATCCACTCTCTCTGTATTGCTGCTCTCAAGGACACCGTTGCTTTGTCTGCTCTGTTGTTGCCAGGGCAACCGAAGCAAACACGTGGCTCTGGACGCAGTGCTGGAGAATTTTCTTTCTTCCGTTTCCTAATGCCCATACACATACACCCCCAGATGGAAAAATCCTCAGATTTCACTTCAGCCACTGGACAGCCCAAGAGCAGAGATCGTATAAAAGTGATCAATAGATGGCATAATGTATTAGAAATGGACCTTAGACCATTAATCACTTAACCAGTTAATTGTACCATAATCACTAGATTTACATGAACAGTGGCAATTGCAATTATTGATCCAGGAAGAGTGCTGCAGTGTAGTATTTCTGCAAGACCCCTGGTGGGTACTGTGAAGCTGGATTTAAGAGGGCTCAGTCTGCTTCCAAACTCACAGGGAAATACTAAAGCCGAGCGCTGGATCAGGTTTGTGCAAACAAATGTCTAGTTCCGTTTTCTTTTTGGCCCAGTTTACCTCCATTGCCCTCCGCTGGTTTGCCAATATCACATTAAGCAGCTTATCATTTCATGCTGCATTATTACTGAATGATTCAATGTCCTAAATTTCTGAACCTGTCAGAATATTTTTTCAGGCTTTTCTTGATGATAAGACCAACTTTGGACCTCTCACAGCAACGTAAGAGGACCATTTTAGACACACATAAAAATACAAAATGTGAACACCTGGCCATGACACCAACAGGGACTGTAATTTCACTGCATTCAAAGATATAAGCTTTCATATGGAGTCGCTCCCACAATTTCTGCACATTCTTTCCATGTAGCATTCATGAGGTCAGGCACAGACAGGGATGGTATGGCATGTCTCACAATCTCCAGTTCAGTCCAGTTCACCCCAAAGGTTCTCAGTGGGGTTGAGGACAGGGCTTTGAGTGGGCCAGTAAAGTTCTTCCACATCAGGCACATCAAACCATGTCTCTATAGTGCTTGCTTTGTGAACACCTACACATTTGGAAGCTTAGCAACGTCAAAGATGTTTCGGTAAGCTGAAGCTTCAAAACTGCCTTCACTGGAGACCAAACATCACTAAACTTCACAGTTGGCACAATGTCAGTCAGGTGGCATCAAACCCAGATTCGCCCATCAGACTCGTTTCCACCGCTAACACAATCTGGAGTCGGTGAGCTTTACACAACTCCATGATGCTTGGGACTGGACCTGGCGAAGTGAGGATCTGATTCAGCCACTCAGGCATGGAAGCCCTTTTCCATCCAGTTTCCACCACACAGCTTTTGCACTTCAATGTCTGTAGAAGTTCAGAACTCTTCAGGTATGAAATCAGTAGAAACTTTTAACAGTCAGTGATCCTGCTCTGTGATCGTACACAGAGTTTATGACTGAGATGCTGTTGCCCCTAAACACTTCCACTTTCTAACAATATCGCTTAAAATTGACTGGGTGAACTTTAACATACCGTCTTATTACAAATGGAAAGGTGCTTGATTTTATACATCTGTGGCAAAGGCTCTGACTGAAACACCTGAATTAAGTAATAAGTGTAAAAAATTTAGGACGTTATCTTAGAATCTTTGGAAAAACATCAATACCAGCAACAAGTAAGCGTCTGATCACCATCATTTCACTGATCCTGCCTCCCAACTCCAACCTCTGGATGAGTAAAGCCACTAATATTTCATCTAGCTGCAGCCAACCTCACAGGGGCTCATTACCAGCCACTCCAAGGACCTAAATCCTGTTGCCAGGGGTCGCGTCTCGTCAGCGCCCCCAAGAGACAAAAGTGCTGACGTGCTGATGAGAGAAGCCGCAAAAAAAAAAAATTAAATGCTCTCCTGGGTGGATCTTACGCTAGTCTTCCTTAAAGGGTTGAAGAAACAACTTTAATGTTAACAAGGGTCAGTGCTGTGAGTGATTCCAATATCTAGTTCAGAATCAAGCGTGCATCCTTCAGTTTGCTGCATTATAACCAAGACGAAAATACTCGGATTGTACCTCGAAAAAAAAAAAAAAGTTGCCGTTTATTTGCTTCTCTCTTTCATAATCCTTCGAAATGAGCGTCTGAATCAAGCAAACAGAAAGAAAAAAAACAAATGCAAATCAATCAATTTTTCATATATGAAATTGAAGGTAAAGAAAAAAAGGAAAGAGGAAAGAAAATACATCCACAGAAACTGAAGCAGGTGAGTAGTAAGAAATGTTCACCATTAGATAGTTAAAGACAGTAGAGGCAGAAAGTGGCAGACATTTCTCCCATTCATCTAACCGTTGCCTTCTAATCAAATTCACTCCACTCCCTCGCAGTCTCGCGTTTCATTTTCACAGCATAATGCAATCACAGGCAGCCTCAAGAGGATGTCGTCCTCACTGGTGAGATCATGAAACTCCACGCCGTGCGTGCAAGACGAGGCAACAGGTTTGTGGAATGCATCAGTTCTACGCCACCGTAGCATTGAACTGATGTATTGTTGTTACTTTCAGCCAATAAACAATGGATCTTTTCTTTCCCACTCTTTTTGATTTGCCATTGTCCTCACAACAGCCTGCTGAAAGCTTTATGCGCAGATTTCCAATGTTGCAATTCTACCTTAAAACAATGCTCACAAAGTAGGTTTAATAAGTGCATGGTTTCTTCTAGATTTAATGTAAGAGATGGTGCACCAAAATAGTATTTTTCTGAATAAAAATATATGTAAAAGTTTATTGAAGGTTAACATGAGTGTACAGCTGTTTGAGGTTACATAGTAAAGAATAAAACATTTCCTCCTCATAGGTGTAAAATTTCTCTTTTGAGTTTCAGGTGACAAGTAGCGGGTGGTGGGTGACTTAGAAATAATTATTTCATGGAAATTCAGGCTATTAACCACTAAAATAAGGCCTGCTACTGATGCCTTAGGTGAAACCAGGGTACTGAGGAGCATTATCTCATTACTACTCTGAACCCAAACCAATTTCCTCAGCCAGATTGAACCCAGAGAGCTCCAAACACAACAACTGCCTACCTGCTTAGTGAAACCCAAACACAATCACTTAGAATAAAATGGGCTAAACTCTCAGAGTTATACAGAGCTAGACACATCAGTATCTCAGTTAAAATCAGCAGATTAAATGAATAAATATTGCCCTCTAGTGGCCTGATGGCATATTACCTGGCATTAGCGATGCTGGTCAGAAGTCGCTGGGTTTGTTCTGAGAGGTCCAAAGGTACCAGGATCTCCACAGGGTTGATCTTTAGCACACGGCTCTCCAGCTCAGAGCGAGATGAACCATCAGGAAAAGAGTCTAGAAGCACATCTCCAGTGCTGGGCTGAACTGCCTAAAAACACGCATGCACAAGTAATCGGTGTTGTTTGGCAACTTGGCTTGAATTATAGAAGTTTAGGGAGTACAAAATGATAGTTTTATCTTCAGTAAAAATAAATATATCCTATTACCTTAAACAAGACGATGCTTTTCTTCAAAATCAGATTATATAAAGCACAGTGAAACTTAAGGCTAAAATTCAGTTCAACAAATGAAGCTGTTATAAAAAAACAAATGAGAAACTCCCCAGGTCTTGTGGGACTTCGTAGCTGACTGTGTTGCAAGCTGCCTGAGTGCAGAAGTAGTTTCATGGTTGTTTTTTTTGTTTTTTAATTAGTGCTCAAGACTTACCACCAGCCCCACAGTGAGCTGCTTCCTCAGCTTGTCCCAGTTTTCACTGATGCACAGCAGGAAGCTGTCAGGAGGGTCCAGCACCACGTCACCAGAACCACCCTCCTCCACCTCCAAGAGTTTGCAGACTGGGTTTACATCTGGAAAAAAAAATGTTAAGGAAATCGCCTAAGACACACAACAATGATTTTTTTTTTTATCTATTTTCAGGACACACATACACTAGTTCACTACTAGTAAGGATACCTTCTCCCACTAGAGTGGACTTGGTGTATAAAGCACTGAGCTGACGACTGAACAGAGCGTTTCTATTCGCCCCCGAAGCCTTGATCGCAGGTGTCTCTGTCTGCTTTACTACGCCAACCTAAAAAGAAAAAGTAAAACAGCTGATTAAAATAATTACATCAAGGCAATATAAAGCAGAACCTCATTGACAGTTTGGAAAATTGAACACCTTATGTCCGTGTGACACCAGCCGCCTGACGTGAACAAACAGGCGATGTGTAGGGATGCTGCACGTCATGAAGTTACGATCCTGGTGACAGACAATATGTAGCTCCTTTGCTGCAATCTGCTCTCACACACACACACACATACACAAGGATGGGAACTGTGTGTTAAAGGACAAAGCTGATTAACTTAAATAAATCACTCTCCCACTTAAAGTTGTTGTGGTGCTTTTTGTTTTTCTTGTTCAATAACAGTGCTGCATAAGTGGCAACCTGCTGCAGTAGCTCTGATCATATCATCTTTCTTTGCATCAAGGAGGGTCTATGCAACCCAGCTACTGAACGGCTAGTTATGAGTTTCTGTCAATACTCTCTCCCGAGAGAGTTCAACTTTGTTATCTGCCAATGCTGCATGTGATGTCAGCTCATGCTGTCAGTCTGAAAAACACATCAGCTCATGGCTTCTCCAGGAAAGTTCAAATACACCCCCCCCCCCGTTACATTTTAATCTTTACGACAATTTGTCAACTCATTTTCATTTCTGTTTATGCTTTCACATTCAATGATGCTGCAATATAATCTAATGTTTTATTCAAAAAGTGCTTGCTTTCTACCAAAGTAGTGCATATGAAGTCTATAATAAGAACAAGATAGTGGCATCCACTGCCACAGACTCTCACCTCTGCGTCTTCTCCAAAGAACCTGTACCTGTAGCCACACTCCACAGCCAACAAGGCATCCTTATGCTGCTGTTTCAGCTGGATGACCTGCTGTTCCAGAGGAGTGTAAGTGCTTTTGGAGCGTCTGGAGGGGGCGCTAGAATCTGATGGCAGGCTCAACTCTGCAGCCCTTCTTCCTCCTCCAGACTTGGCAAACTGAGACAAGCTGAAGCCCTGAGGATACAGAATGAGTGCAAAGCAAAGCAAATTTATTTGCATAGCAAATTGTCTATCATGAGGTATCTCAAAGTGCTTTACAAAAGCACTGGGATGAAATAAACAGGAAAATATATTTCATTAACAAAAACAGCATAAGAATGCAAACAAAACTGATAAAAAGATCCATCAAAATCTATAATTGTATCTATAATCTATAATTATTAGACAAAATAGATTAAAACAAAGCATAGAACAGACAAGTAAAAACAGTGCCCTATCCTAATAAAATTAGACTAAAGAAAGTCACAGGAAAACAGCAGTTTTCAGGGTGACCTCAAAAGTGTCTAGAATTGGAGAACATTTAATATCAAGAGGAAGTTTATTCCATCTATGTACAGCTTAGTAGTTAAATGCATTTTCACCCCGTTCGGTCCTAACTGGAGCTTCTACCGGCTGACTGCTAGATAAAGATCTCAGAGCTCTACTGGTTTATATTCTTCTAGAAGATCAATAATGTATTCCGGCCCCCTATTATTAACATATTTGTAAACTAACAACAGCACTTTAAAGTCTATTCGGCCTTGATGTGTTTGTTGAAGCTCAGGTCACTTAAAACTCCACCATTTCTAACCTGAGCTTTTGTCTCTTTTGAAAGAGCCAAGTAAATCTGAGTGTCATCTGCATAGCTGTGATGTGCAACACGTTCATCACGTATGATCCGACCAAGGGTAAGCATCCAGAGGCTGAACAGTGGTGATCCTTGAGGGACTCTAAAGGTCATGGGAGTTCTCTAAAATATATATGGAGACAAAGTTCCTGTCTTCAAGAAATGATTTGAAGCAACTGAGAACTGGACCTGATATCCCGACCCTGCTTTCCTGTCTGTCAAGAAGGATTTTGTGGTTCACAGTATCGAAAGCTTAAGTAAGATCAGGCAGCATTAAAACAGATGTTTTATCTATTTATATAATAAATAAATTCAACATATTTTTGCATGTCTTTGACAACACATTTTTACATTTCTTCCCGTTTTCAGTTCCTTAATCATCCCCCATGCGTCTGCATAAAAATAGCTCTTGTATTACCTTTGAGGGTGAATAAAATTTTCTTGACTGAAATTCTACAAAAAACAACCAAGAACTGAAACCTTTTTAAGGAACTTGCAGCTGCTGTTGTTGTTCAGTCTGAAAATAGCTACATTAGGTTTCTAGCAGAAAGCCGCCAACATTGTAGAATTTCAACGTTTTGAAACATGACATTAGAAAGTTCACAAGTCACATTCTTTATCAGGGCATAGAGGAGCTTTCTGTGTGTTAAACATGTAGTTGTGTCATGCTGCCTACACGTAGAGCCAGAAAAGGCTGCTCTACTTTCATGAGAGAAACAATAAAAACTCTTCGGAGTGGAGAAAAACTAACCAGCATTTGAGGGGGCAAGATGAATGAAAGTGTTCTTGCTCATGGACAGTTGAAACGCCATCATGGGGTTTAAACCGGCATTTATTTGTGGCATTAAATAATAGACAACTTTTTATTAAGTACCTGTTTTGCAGCAGCCAGCCCCTCTTTGAAGTCCTCCACTTCATCCTCTTGCTCCTCTGTCTGGATCTTTGTGTTTGAAATTTTGTTCTGATCAAGAACCTCACATGTTGGTAAAATGCTATTTCTCTGGTCACGGATTTCACTGGTAAAACCTTCCCCGTCTGGTTCTTGCTGCGCGTCACCGTGCTTCACGCTGGTCTCAGCCACGCAGGTGAAGCCTTTAAGCTTTTCCAAGGTGGAGGAGCAGAGACTTCCCCTTCCTTTACTCGACCTGAGCTTTGTGTCTGAGGGAAGGAGAGAAAACACCACTGTTTAGGTTTTAAAGCAGCAAAAATGCATTAGTGGCCTTTTTCAGAAACAATTTCAACAAATTGACTCTTGTTTTTCAGTTTTTTTGTTTGTTTGTTTTTAAATGGAGATTTAGAATGGGTCCAGTCAACTCTGAGTATGCTGACTCAGTGTTACCAGACTACACAAAGATGCCAGCGATAGAGCTCCAGTACCACGATTTAGCAACACCAAGTAAACGGAAAACATCCTGCCAGTGAGCAGAAAAATCACATGATAAATTTGAGCCTATCTTTCTGCAGAAAAGTAACACGACTGCAGCAGAGAAGGAAAGACAGCGAACACTGGAAAAATTACAGAGTGAATTAATGTGTCATTTAAATATTTTTGATTGTTGTATGATGGGATTTTTACATTTAGCTTTTATTGCCAACTAAAAAGCTAAAAAGCATGAGAGCAGCTTTCAACTAGAGTTAAAGCAGAGAAACAACAAAAGACTTTTTTATTTCTTAATTTAATTCCTAATTGTCTTAATTCCCAGCCTTATGCAATGAATTGCAGACAAATCTGCTGATTGCTAGTTTATGCTTAAAAGGATTTGAGTGTTAGCATCAAGTGGTACTCTCAGTGATGATGATTTTCTAAAATAAAGTGAGAGAGAAAGCTTTTTCCAAATTTTTCAGAGTTCCAAGACCTTTTGTTGCTTTGAAGTAAAGGAGCCAAAAGTCTACTTGATTCATTAGTGTACTAAGTTTAAATGATTAATGAATGATTATTCCAGTTAGTATGCTTTCCCAAATGAAAATAAGCGACTAGTGTAGCCTCTCCAGTCATGTCACTGTTCAGATGTCTCCAAAACGTGTATTATAGCCTACTATTGATTGTCTGGTGAAATTAAACCAATTTCAGCTTTATAAATGGGACGAGACAGCTTTAGATCAGTGTCAGTTACCATGGTAACAGTCTCTAATTATAAATTGCTCCAGTTTCTGAAATGGGTTTAGCTGAACCCTCTTTCATGGGGTTAAGTTACCTCACTTTTTAAGAGACCCGGTTTAGCATATTCAGAGTCTGAAACAGGCCCCAGGGTTAGGGTTAGGGTTGGGGTTCGGCCCAGCTGAGCATGTTTACTGAGAAATAAAGCACATGGGGTTTGGGTAATGTCATGCTGGAGGAAACTGGAAATGGTTGAAATGTGGATGAGCAACGTGATAATTTGGAGGATGTTTCTGAGGCATATACTCACCTGTACATGATGCAAGCTCACACAGATCCTCCAGCTGCTGGTCTTCTGCAGAAAGCTTGGCTCGTTTAGCTGGAAATCCATCATCAGCAGAAGACAGTTTCTGCTGCAACACAACAACAGGCCAGGTCCAGCATTTAGCAGCGCCACAAAGGAAACACAAGTGAAATATATGTGTGTAATACACCTTCAGTGAAGGACTCCTCACCTTCCCTCTTGCAAGCTGGAGCTCAGAAGGGTTTTGTTTAATCCCCAACTGAGTGCTGCTGCTGCTGCTGCTCAGCCCTCCGAAGTACCTGCTGATAGAGGTCTGGGTGGTGCTGGACTTTTTCACAGACTTTGGCATAATTTCTGTTTTATCTTATTTTTCCTCTTATATATATATACATGACGAGGATCTTTGCAGAGCTCCGTAGGCAGAAGTAGCCCGGCTTTTCAAAACATAGCGGCGCATGTGGTGACATCACAGAGGCGCGCGAATGACGTTGTTGGCAGAACCGGCGGTCTAGAAACACAGTTTGGACTAAACAAAACGATTCGCCCCTGATTTCAAGCTGATTGTGTCTGTCCCATATGTAATTACTACCTGGAATACACACGTTCAGAACGTATGTTGGGGAGAAAAAATATGGACCCTGCCTAATAGAGTAGTTAAGAAAGTTAAAGAAATTTCTTTCAAAATCATTCATCGCTTTTATCCTGTCAAAACATTCTTAGTGAGATTCATTAAAGATATTGATGTATCCTGTACTTTCTATAATGTGCGCCCAGAGACTGCCTTCCACTTATTCTGGTATTGTGAACACACTCTGAAACTATGGCAATATATTGGATTATATTAAGGCCTTTGTACCATGTTTTGACAATGTTTTGTTTCGGTTTCTAACCGCGGTCAAGTGAGCGACACTTGCAAATATGCGCTCAAGCCAGCCGACGTCAGCGCCCTCTTAAAATTTAAGGTCGCGCATACATGGTGTATGACGGTAATAGAGAAGCAGCGCTACCCTTGCAGGCAAAAATAAATTAAATTACCAGAAAATAACAGGCATTCCTATCAAAAGTGTGTATTTATGAAATAAATATTCTTTTTTCTACATATACTATAACTAGAATAATTATCTCATAATTCCACTGTAGTTTTTTTAGAAATATCCATCCACCCAAATGACTATTATCACCTTCCCTGCCTGCTTTGACTCTTTTGTGCAGACACAATGGTCCGCTGGGTTCTGTGTGAAGTTGTCATTTATTAAACATTTGTGCAGCATCTCATTCCAATTACGACCTGACTGCTTCAGACCATAAATAGACTTCTCTAGCTTACACACTAGGTTTTCTCCCACTTTTTCGTAACCTTCAGGTTGATCCATGTAGATGTCTCGGTCTATGGGTGCATGCAGATACGCTGTTTTTACGTCCATTTGGTGTAGTGTTAAGTTCTCTTGGGCTGTCTTCTGCATGACTACACGTACACTGGTCAGATAAGCCGTGGGAGAGAATGTCTCACCATAATCTATCCCCGCTTTCTGGCTATATCCCTTCGCCACGAATCTGGCCTTGTACTGTTCACGTCCATCACTACCCTCCTTAATAGTGTATACCCACCTACGTCCCACTGTTTTTCTGCCCTCTGGCAATTTGGTCAGGGTAAAGGTCTGGTTTTCTTCTAGTGACTGCATCTCCTCGTCCATTGCCCTCTTCCATTTTCTGTTTTCAGGTGATGCCATGGCCTGTTTAAAGGTTAGTGGCACACCACACACTGCTCGGTAGCAATAATCAACACTAGTGAGCGTACTGTCATCATCACCACTATCTTC
>JBAMYA010000024.1:3378741-3394947 GCA_037176975.1 Arrhamphus sclerolepis | reverse complement strand
GATTCCAAGTGTATTTCTCCCATTGTCTTGTTTGTGTGCCTGTTGTGTTTGTTTTTGTTTTTCAGATTTGCAGCAGATTCCCTTATCACTCCCCCTCACTCCCGATTCATATCCCCCTCACTTTCTTTATTAAATAAAAAAAAAAAAAAAAAAGCTTCATACAATGATGAGAAAACTGGCTCTGTGGGCTTTTTCCCTGTTGTTGCCAATACCTCTGAATTTAAAAAAAAATAAAATAAATTAGTCATTTAAAATAAATGCTGTCCTCTACATATTCATTTCTGATCAATACAGGTTTCTGAAAATCAAGTTTTTCCTGAGAATCAACTGAAAATATATCATTCAAGATCTGGGAAAAGCCAAAGTGTTTTTTAATTATATTTTGAAGATTTTCAAGACTCTTTACCTTAAACAGCTATGATGTTAAACAGGTTTACCTTTTATTGAACGGGAAGTTGAACTCATGATTCTTTAGATTTTTTATTACAGGAACATTTTTTAAGCAATGAATGTTACAGCAAACTGTTGTGTAGGACATCTTGCAACATGAAACATCTGTTATGATGCAACAGAATTCTGTGGAAAATCCTAATTTACTGATTTACTGTTTTTTATGTGGAATAATGTGTAAACTGTTTGGATATTTGGAGATTCTTAATTGATGTTTGACTATATTCTGTATTTCTTTGTAGCATATGGAATACGATGCTACTTCTGTTCACGTGCCAAACTTCAAAACTGCACCACGTCCATAAATTGCACTCGTGAATTTGACCAGTGCTTCACAGTTGAAAATAACGAAGGTAAGTTGGAGTCCTCTGCTCCAAATGTAGCAGCACCTGGATATCAGAACGTGTTTTGAGATGATTCTTTTAACTGAATAACTTAAGAGTTGTAGTTTGCAGTTAAAGGTTTTTTCATCATCATGTGTTACAGGTTTGGTCACCAAGGGCTGTGGAAATGACCCCACGTGTAAGCATCCCACAACCTGCTGCAAAGAAGACTTGTGTAACAATGCTATACCTACTGGTCCCAGTGTCTTCCTTCTGCTGGTCTGCTCAGTCATCTTCACGCGTTTCCTATGAGGCTTTTGAGCAGCTGCTGTTCATTATGCATGCAGGTTCTTCAACTCAGCAAGAATAAATCATCATTAAACACGCAAAAGCTCTCAATATAGGCTATACAGTATTGATATTATTCTAATAAAACTACAATCCATTTGGACTTTATCCCCCATATAGTAATCCCCATCCTGGTCACATTGGAGCATGAAGATCTGCTGTGTTGAGAAAAGAGACAATAAATTTAATTTAATCTACAACCAGGGGCCAACGCTTGACTTTTCTCATTTTGTGCTGCCCCATGTGGTCAGGAGTGGAAATGCTACAGTTTCTTTAATCACCTTTCCCATCAGAAGACATTTACACTTCAAACATAAACACAATTCAGATAAAAGAATCTGTTCGCACTGTATTAAGAGATAAACTTTGTCAAAATAGTTATTCATGCACTTGAAACTTCTCAAAATGCTTATTTTATTTACACACACGTTACATATGTTACATATATTACATGTTACATTAATGGCACACTGAACACACCTTTGTTTGTTTACTATTTAACATTCATTAAATAACTTCCATGAGATATTTCAAGGAATAGAGTTGTCTGTTACATAGGCTTATCACAAAAAGATGTGTTCTATGTATAAAAAAAAAAGGATTTGTTTTTATTCTTTGGCAGTCAATCGTATTGATCAAGTTTTTTTTTAACATTAGTTAAAAATGTTAGATCTTTAAGAAAATACTTCCCCCTTCAGTGTTTCAAAATCGTATCATACGGATTTCACCACAAAAACAGAAAACAAAAAAAAACCCAGTGTTGGCCAATTCATTTACTGAGCAAACTGGCAAACTTCCCTTTACAAACCCCTTTAAAATGTGCTCACCTGTGCATGTCTTCAGTTTTACATTCTGCAGTCAAACTCTTGACTTAAAAGTGTTTTTCAAAGTTCTTGCCATAAACAGGAGTGTTGTTATTTCAAATAAAAATGTATTTCTGCTTATTTTCATGGTTATTATACATCTTATCTGTAAAAGCAACCCTTCCAAAGATTTGAACTAAGATGGGCTCAAGACAGGAAAAAAGCAAGACAAAATTCCCAAATTAAAAACAACATTGTTTCATCGAACGACATTTTGAAGCAACGCATCCAGGTTATTTAACCAACTTTGTGCTTTTTTTTTTTTTTCTTTTGATCATGCAAGTAGTTGTTGTATAAAAATCATGCAGTTTTCAAAGTAATTACTAAAATGTGATGATTCAATCGATCAAGCCTACAATGTGTCTGTGTGCAGAGAGGAACATCTGATTATTCTCAAAGTTCTGTGTGCTGAGGTCTGGACACTTTAGTTTCACCCATGGAGCAAATAAGGCCATACAGCAAATTTTTATGGCACACTAATATGTAATCTTTGACAGCAGGTCAGGTGAGCAAAACAAACCAGCAAGCAAACTGCATCAATTAAGAATAGTCATGTGGTACCGCCAAGCATGATCACTAAGTGAGGCAGAACCTTGAATCTCCTAAGTCAGTGGTCCTGCATGTTTTAGATGTTTCCCTGCTCAGACACACCTGGCTCTGATTAGTGGGTCATTGACAGACTTGTGTGGATCTTCAAGACTGGCTGATGGCCATCCAATCAGGTGTGACCGATCAAGGAAACATCTAAACATGCAGGACAGTGGGCTCTGAGGACCGGGGTTGAAGAACACTGTCCTAAGTGAAGGCCACCACTCATCAGATGGTGAATGCCAGCGAGGTTAGCAGGATGGAAGATAGAAGATTTAGAAAATAGGAGCCGCTGCAATGATGTGAAGCTACTAAGTTTGAAAGAAGGCACCAAGGAAAACAACATAAAGGCATGCATTGAAGAGATCTTATCTGGGGGTCTAGGCATGGATACTGACATTGAGTTCGAGATTGAAGGAGCACATCACTCTCCCAGATAAGAAATAACCTCCCAGACTTATAATGATCAGATGATTGTGTTTATCTCTGAAAGACAAAGTACGTAAAGCTACGAAGGAGAAGGAAAGGGCGATGATGTAGAGTGGATGCAACCTTTCATTTTTCTCAAATACAACAAAAGGAACTAGCTGAAAGAAGCTTTTACAACATCGAAACAACTACAACACCACAGGAAAGTGAAATTCACCCCAGCAAGCATCACCAGCGGCAATCCGCTTCACATGGAAGGGGAGGAGCAGGAAATATTACGCAACAGAGGCTGTCACGTTCATTAAGCAACAAATGGCAGAGATGGAGAACGGCGGAAGAGACAACACTAATGAAGATGACATGTACAATGAAAGATAGTACTAATGGCTACGGACTGGTTTGGTCATTCTCGTTTGCTTGAAATTTATGGACATTTTCAAATTACTAAGCAACGGTACAAAAGTTCTGACTATGGTACTGTAAATGAAAAGTAAATTTAAAATTACAAATCCAATTATACAACTCTAGGGAGGTCTGAGCAAAGGTTCACAAAATACACAAACTCTCACTTTGGCTTCATTCAGAAATAAAAACAGGGAAAACAATCTGTTTTGGAAAAATGTCTTGGGAAAAGGAATTAGTGATCATTTTTAAAGATGGTATTCTAAAATCTTTCTTCAATCTCTGGAGGTTCTTGCAGATTAGACACGTCTAATGAAAACTGTTTCAGCCAAACAAAGCAGATAACCCAGTTGTTAACTATTTCTAAAACCCATGAAATAATAAGGCATCGCTGCTCTACAATAACTCAATTTACACGACCAGTGGCACATGAAAAATTTAAGAATAATCTGGCACATTACTGTTTTTTCATTCCTTGATTTTTAAATTGATAAAGATACCTGGGAACATATTCTGGCTAAGAATGGTAAATATATCAAAGAAACTAGATGTGCGTTTATTCAATCTAAAATCCAACACCAGTTCTACTAGACGCAGTGCAGGCTTTGTAAAAATGGTAATATCTGCTGACAATGCAAAAAGGAAACCGGCACGTTTCTGCATCTCATCTGGGAATGTGCTACGGTCACACCTTTCTGACATAAGATTGCTGAAGTTCCTAGAGAATCGGGCAAAAATGAGCCTCCCAGCATCCCCAAGACTACGTTTTCTAGAAGAAATAGCTATACTGTCAAACGCTGTACGCTCAGTCGTGATGGATGGGTTAGCCTCAGCTGCCAGAATCCAAACGCTGTGATCTATTTTTAAAAAAAAAAAAAAAAGCTTGACAGTAGAATGGCGCACCTCTACCCCAGGTCTCCATCTTGTGCAAGAACATTTTGGAGACAAGGGAAAGTGGCGACACAGATGGTGAGGTGGTGAATTGAAGCCACGTTCATCTCATCGTTGACGTCAGACTTGTAGATCTACGTTATTATAAACAGCGAAGGATGAAGTATCATAGATGTGTGTCTTCAGTATGTTAATATATCATACTGACATAAACAAATTCTATTTTTTAATATTGAATATCACTGATTTACATGGGTGTGTTGAGGTCTCGGTGGACTGGTCTCGGTGGACTGTGATTTATAAAGAGAAACTGCTTACAAGTGTGTGTAGGTGTGTGTTTTATAAATCAGATTAACCTCTTAACTAGTGACTTAATTGTAAGACTCCCACTATGGAACCTCTGCACACTCACACCGACTACTTTTATTTTATAGTATTATCTGCCTGTTAGAGTTGTACCTTCTATGCTGTAACATCAATTTATTCTTTTTTATTTTTCTCTCTTTTTACCAGGAATACTGAACACAATTTTGCTGTCTGACTTTCCTTTCTTCTGTACAGAGTACCATTCTAGCTATGTACCATTATTATTAATAATAATAATAAGATCAGAAATGTTTCACTCGTGCAAATAAAGAAATGCACAAAGCTGTATATTTTTGCACTGGAGGAACAGAGCTGCAGAACACGTAAAGAATTGTTGACTTCAAAATATTTGCAATGTTTGTTGATCAAGAAAAAAGAATTACGCTTAATTCTAATTAATCAATTAGTGTTTTCCAACAAACAGAGATAAAATAAAGTGCACTTGACTAACCAATTTGTGAAAAGTAGTTGCCAGCACAATGCAAGCTCAGTTGCGTTAGCTTAGGTAGTTGAGAAAATGAGGAAGGCATTCTGAGCTGACATATATCTGTCCAAGTCAAAGTATCCATTTATGGCCCCGTTAACCCACAACTAGGACGCTTATCGGTTATTTTATGGCACAGTTTTCTTATCAACAAGCTTCACTCTGAAGAACATGGATGTCAACTTTGGCTGCAAAACCGACAACACTGAGGGCCTCAAACTTTGTGGATCAGACGTTGTTTTAAATGGCCACTAAGGAAGACTGTGGTGGTTCTACAATCAATGATCGGTTTAACTATTGGCTGTAGAAGGCACAAGAGGATGACAGTCAGCTTAGGGATGGAAGGAAAATAATTCTGATTTTTTCTCTCTTTTTTTTAGGAAGAAGTCTAGATAGAGCAGATCATAAGAGACATTAGCTTAGTTTTCACCAAAAAAATTCATGATTTTCCCTTTTGGAAAGCAAACATTCCCTGTCATATTTTGGCACACTTGCTCAAGATAACATAAATGTGCACACAGTATGTATGTGTTACTCCTTGTGTCTTAAATCTTTTTACGCCTGAACCCATGTAAAGTATGCTACTTCGTCCAAGTCAACGGGGTAGTCAGTGAGATATACAGGGCCTTTATCAAAATGTTCCCCCTTGTAGCTTCTCCATCGTCCTGCAGGAAGGTAGATGTCCCTCTCCTGCTTCCCTGGCTCTAAAACTGGAGCCACCATCAGGTCATCTCCAATCAGGAACTGAGAGTCAATCTTATAGGCTGCCTCGTCATCATTGGCGATCCACCAAAGGGGCCTTATGATTGGGTCACCTGTATCAAGTACCTCGCCTGCCAGTTCAAGAACCCTTGGGGCCACAAGAGTTTCATGAAGCTCTGTGAACTTCTGTGCTATCTGGATCACCTAGAGATAAATGCAGACACGTACAGTGTTATGATCACAGTGAAGCACACGCCCCTTCACAGCTCGTGTAGCTTCGGTGACTAGCGTGTTTTCCATTCGACTTTTGGAATAAAGGATGCCAAATTGCATGCAGAGTACTGTTTTTACTGAATCATGTTTCACTCTTCAATTCTAACATCATTTAAGGTTAATTATTTAAAGATAAAACATTCATTTTTAGGCTGAACTGTATGGCTGCAGGCTCCCCACTAAAACCTGTTGGTGCTCAAGAGTCATCAAACCAGTGGGTTTGATGACTTCAAACTATAAATAGTGCCAAACTCTGAAGGATATTGACACTGAATGGGATATTTATTGATTGTGAGCCAAAATCCCAGTTTTACTCAGCTTACCTCGTTGTCATAAGCCCATGGAGGTATAGAGAACTGCATAGCAGGCATAAAAGCAGACAGTTCCAACCATCTGATGTATAGCTCTCTGTCTGGTAGACCATTTGTTGCACCTATAATATAAAAGAAATGTCAGATGTTAGACTAAAACCATGTTGAGAACCAATAAACTTAAACTTTCTGTTGGAAAATCTAAAAATATGTCATGGAATAACGTACCTGCAGTACGGTTGGGGTAGGCATTCCCTCCTATCATATCAGGTAAGACAAACTGGTATCCCAGGATACTAACGGTCAGAACAGTGGGAATAATTGATTTGAGGCCAAGTTCATAACCCCACACAGAGTCCCTGTCAATGATCCTAAAGAAGCAGGAGATATTCTGACTCTGGTAACCCACCCGCAGTTCTGCACGCTCACTGAAAGGTATGGCCATCTCTGTGTAGCGCCTAGTGAAGGTGGAAGGGTCGGACAGTGGGACCAGGGTGCTAAACTGGCGGGGAAGGTAGCTTGTTTCTCCTGCATCAAACTTGAAGGAGATCACATTATTGCGGGTTTTGAGCATGCGCAATTGCGAGGAAAACCATTCACGGGCTTCTGGGTTTGTGAAGTCCAAAATACCTCCAATCCCATTCCACCACTTAACAAGGGCAGGCAACTCCCCACTTGGTTCCCGAACAAATAGTCCTTTCTCCACAGCTATACCAAAATTAATGGAATCATAGTTGATGAAAGGATGCGTCCACAGCGTCACTTGAAACCCATCGTCTCTGAGTTTATCAAACATACCGGTGGCATTGGGGAACTTCTGCGGGTCAAAGTCAAACTCTCCATAGTCAGTAGTGTAGCGGTCATCCAGCTCCAGATGGGAGCATGTGAAACCATGTTTGGTGATGTCAGAGGCATAGCGCAGCAGCTTCTCCTGAGTTATAGCTGTCTTGTAGAAGGCCCATGTGGACCACACAGGTTGTTTGAACACTTCAGTGGACGGAACTCTGATGGGCTTTGGGAAATATCGACGCACCTGAAAAAAAAGACATACACATGTAAATGAGTGACGAAACAACATTAATTACAGTTTTTTTTTCCCAAGCATGCAAATAAAATGACACAGATGACCCAGTTTGACATTTTGCAAATGATATTTGTTTTTCTTACAAAAGTCAGTTAACTTAGTTACTAAAAGCTACAGGATATTTTTTTTTACTCGTCACGTTTCCGTGCTAAAAATGTTTTGTAAATAGGTCAACTTTAATCGATACCTCTTTTATAGAGATTCCACAAACAAAACATGGCATGCTAATGAGTCAGCTTTGTTTAATCTTTTAGGAGAATCATGTATGTTTTGGGGCACGAGGAAATCTGTCTAGACAAGGTGTAAATGTAAAATAGTTAAAAGATTTCTTGGCAGATGTGTGTTAAAGCTGAAGGCCTGAAAGCAATGTAATATTATCATTATTATACAACTGTATTAAATATTTGGTCGTGTTGTTTGTTTTTATGACCTGATTCCAGGGTGTAAGTGACTGTACAGGATACACCACAACAAGCAATATGCTTCATCCTACATCCCCTGCTTTTGTTGTTGTTTTGGGTTTTTTGTTTGTTTGTTTTTTGTCATGTGTCTAATTTGGCACAGCCAAAAGAAAATGAAAATGCAAAACTGTCTTTTGAATGTTAAAATTGCATTTCTATATGGTCCTAAATACCAAAAGGTCACACTTGGCATGTCTTTGGATGGAAACCTGCATCCACTGTTTGGCTTTTAATGCCTTATGAGATGTCAAACAAGTTAATTGAGCTCAACTCAGGTACCTTACAGCCGTGTTATACTGTATACAAACTGTATATCAAGTAAAACCTGAAATTTCTTTTCTGGAGACATGCGAGACGTTATAAGGCAAAAATGGGAATAATACATAGTTATGTCCTCCTGTAATCTCCTGTAAGCAGCATAGCTGGTTTAATATTTTGACTTGTACACCCTCACAGACGTTTTCTTGATGAGGCAGTGCAGTAAGTTACTCTGCATGTCTACACTCACCATGTATTTGTGTATAGATGTTACGTCCGACCCAACACAAACTCTGTAGCTGAGTTCAGGTAAGGCTGGCTGTCCTGCTGGTGGTCTGAAGGGAGAGTCCTGATACCGACCCAGAAACCTGAGTTTCCTCTCCTTCTCTGACCAACCCAAGTGAAAAGGTACTGAGTCATTAATCTTGATTGCAGTTGCATTCGATGATAGCCAGTATCGCTCAAGGATTCCCCCAAAAGCACTTCGATCAGAGTACACATCACTGGTGATGAAAGGCCGTGGCTCCTCTTCACCCTGGATTCTTATAGGCCAATACTGCACTGCTGTTTCTGCCCCTCCGTACCAGTTAGAGTCATTATAGGCCATGGCATGTTCTACAGAGTGGTTATTTTGCAACTCCTCCCAGCGAACACGGTAGCACATCACAGTGTCCTTTGGTCGGACTGTCTGGATAAAGAAGTTGAGCTTGCCAGAATATGACTGAGTGCACCTGAGAATATTTCCTTCTTTTGAGCAGGAGTCCAGATCCAAAGTGCCAGAGCTACGTATGTTGACAGAAAACACAAAAGACCACGTAAGCACAGTCTGAAAGAAACAAACTAAGTATCATGAGCTCCAGGTCATATTTCTGCATTGCTGAAAATAAGAAAATACTACAACAGAGGCAAAAGAAAACTATTGTAAGAACAAAAATTTTTGTTTGTTAGACTACTCTGATTCTGTGCAAGTGCAGGGACTTAAATAATGCTATTTCTGTCGATGTGAACTCTGCTGTTAATGGCATGCCTATATCAGTCTTCCCTCAGGGTGTGATCACATGTCTGTGTCTGGTTTTCCATCATCCACCAACAAAGTGCAGGCAGGAACTATTTAAGCATGGGTCAGCACACAAAGAGGAACAATTGAGCTGAGACAGAAAAAACTAAATTAAGCCACTTTGAAACAGAAATAATTTCCATTTTATTCAAAACTCTTTTCATCAGTTTCTTGGATGCAATCCTTTTCATTCTACCGTAAAATAAATACCCTTTAGATTGGAATTAAGGTCAAACTACAAATTTTGTCTGCATATTCTAAAAGATATGTCAAGACAAAATAAGCAGTTTTATCTTTATTATTCCACACGAAACCCACCTGAAAGTCATAGTGAAGATGACAGCCCCGGCCTGGTTACGTATGACAAAGCCATCCTTGTCCAGGTCAAGTAACTCAGTCTTCAACAACTGGGCTTTGCGGAGAGACACTGAATAGTAGCACCAGGCAATCCCAGCAGCCAGGACCAATACAAAGCCTAGAATGCTTGCCATCGCCAGTGGCCGGCCATCATGAGCCAGTTTCTTTTTAAGAGGAGAGCCTTGGGCTCCTTCAGACATCTGCTGCTCTCCAGGAGCCACAGGGACAATCTGATACATACTGAAAACTGAAGAGGTGTGAAGAGAAGCAGGTTTGGAGATAGCGCAGGGGCTACAGTTAACTTGCTCTGAGTGCTGTAGAAAAAGGAATATATCCGTATACTGGGTCCAGTGGAAGTGGAGGAAAGTCTGACATCTACCTGCAGATGTTCAGCAATGCTTCCATGTCTAAACAAGCGTTGCTTTGTCCAGACCTGTGAGACAGATAGACATCAACATTCAGCTAAAGTACACAACCAGTTCAAAGTTGTCAAGAAAAAAAACATCAGTTACAGCAAGTTCTAAATTAAATCTACTTGTATATTTGATTTTTGCCATTCTCTATAACGGTCTCTCTACTGGTGTCTTGACATAGTTAAGCAGAGTCCAGTAGATGGTGAGCACAGCTGCTTTAATCTGATAAATGGCAGTTATCCAGGCTCTGCAGCCACACAATTATTCATGGCAACAGAACCAATGAAACCATAAAAACAGGCTATGATGAGAGAAATTGCTGACACCAAGTCAGCATGATACAGTTACATTTATCCCTTTGGTAAAAGCACCTTAGACATGACTAAATAAGATGTGCAGTCTTCAAATAGCTTTACTGCAGCAAGCCTGCAGCTTCCAACAAGCTGCAGTCATCAACAGCACACCTGACATAAACATCCTAAAAAAAATCATCATTACTTTCCATAGTATCACAGTCATTACTGCACTTTAGTATATCATCATGTATAAACTATTATGGAGATCCTCTGGGTAAACACAATACTACTGTGGTGACAAAGCACACTGGTAAAACATTCTGTGTCATTCTGTGCAGTAAGCACATTATGTGTGTTTCTTTATCAAGCAGATAGTCACAGCTTTCTGCCCATAGTTTTTCAAAATGATCCTGATAACAAGTTCAAGTTGTACACATCAGACTGTACATGATTAATAAATAATATTACGTAAAACAAAGCAGTGCAGCCAACATAACCCAACCAGAAGGGGGGGAAATATCCACAAAACCAGACATAGAACAACTATGGCACTAGTGTGGAAACGAGTGGGTAAAAATAGACTAATAACATAAACAACATAGTGTCTTTAGCTCGTCAATAACCGGTTATGCCACTTGTCGCAAATTGGGCTCGATTTCAGCGAGAAAAAAATACAACCCTGAATTGACTGTCAGGGTGATTATACTCCCAGTTAAAATGCATTTTTGTTTTGTTGATGACAGAGATATAAGTTGTGAATCAAACTCACATTAATAAACGAAAATCACCTTACCTCTGTCTGTGGCGCTGAGGTCAAGAGTACTACAGATGTGAGTGCGGTTACTCCACTGCGCAGCTGCGAGGCTGGTTTAGAGTTCGATTGCTCATTGCTCATTCGTCCAACAATCTGTCGCTCAAGATGACGTCACGATGACTGATCGGGAAATGTAGTCCTAAAGGTCTTGTGTGTCTGGTTTGGCTGTTTTTTCTCTTTTGGTTGGGTTATATTTGTTGCATTTTTATTTTACTTAATATTATTTCTTCATTATGTACAATTCGAACTTGTTAAAAAGATAATTTTGAACAACTATGGACGAAAAATATGTAGCTATCAGCCACATCGAAGTATGCAAAAAACGTTCACTTTAAGCAAATAACATTGTCACAAGCATAACACCCAGATAAGATGACTTTTTTTTAATTTCTTTATTTGTTTTTACTTTTCTTAACTTTAAGTAATGTTACATAACACGTTACACGCAAGCTTATTATTTATTGTCTTTTGTCATGCGCAACTGTTGCCCATGGAAGCAGTTCAAATATCTAAACTGTTCTTGGAAACGTTTTCTATCTAATTATTTCACAGGCCAGCTCCAGCCACAGCTCTATTGTAACATTAACAAATTTATTTGGCAACTTCAAAAAGAGAACATAGTTTTTTGTTTGACTTCGCAAAATCTAATCTTCTGGATAAACAGGTAAGACGACATACATCGACTAACCTTGTTATGATGATATTCTACCACTGGGTGACAGCAACAACTTATAGGTTATATTCTCACATCATTTGGATACGTGCAGAGCATGGATGGCATCTGTACAAACACAAGTGGGGAAAGATCAGGCATTGGAGGGGGTTAAGGTATTTCTATTTGTCATTAATATATTTTTCATTAATTAGCAACATAAATTCATTGGCAGCAACAGACATACTGGACTGTAGACAAAAGTATACAAGCAGAATAAGTGCAGTATGCTCTGTAAGTAGGTATTATATGTTTTATTGGTTTTAATTGATAGTAAACAGAATGTTTTGGACAGTTTACTGTCTGTCAGACAAAAATGAGCCAACAGAAGCTGTTCCCTGAATTTTAGGACATTCTTAGCCGAATTGAACTGGCCCGAACTGAATAACAATTATAAATTCTTAGAAGGGAAATACAGTTTCAATTACCAAAAAGTAAAACATAAATAAAAACAGAATTCAGTTACATGAAAATCTCATAAACCCACATCTTATTCCCACAAGAATATAAAGAACATATCAGCTGTTGAAAGTGAGACATTTTACCAATTCATGGAAAATAATAGTTTGTTTTGACTTTGATGGCATGACTGCAAATTTAAAAATAAATAAATTGAAGCAGGCAACAAAAGGTTGCAAAAGTAAATGGCACAAATCAAAAACAAACTTGGGAGCTTGTGAATGGGCATCTTTAAGAGTATATATAGATTGAGGGAATGTCAGAGATAGAACCAAGTCATTGTTTTGCAAGTTTCAAGTCTTTTTCCTCAGTCTCAAGGCGAGACAGGTAAGTCCCAAATCAAGTCATCAAGATTTAGTTTGTTGGCTGGTTGATCTTTTATCAAATGGACCCCAGAGGATGAGGGTTAATGGTGTTTTTTTATGTACTTTTATCTTGCACTGGCTCCCCCCAGGGCTGTGTCCTTTCACCACTTTTATTCATTTTATGTACTAATGAGTGCCAGAGCCGAATTAAGGACAGACACATTATAAAGTTTGATGATGATCCTGTAATTGTGTCCTTGCTTGATGGGGACTGTGATCATGGCTCTGTGATGAAGGATTTTATTAGCTGGTGTGATTGTTCATTTCTGGACATTAATGCTCGAAAACCAAAGAGATGATAATCGATTTTAGGAAGAAGCCTCCACCATGCCCTCTAGTTTCTATCCATGGACAGGTGGTTGAGGTTGTACAACATTACAAATATCTTGGTACAATTATTGACAACCAGTTTTAACATTTTCTTTTAATTTGTTGGTTTGAGTCACTTACCCTGAAAAAGAAGAACAGACTAAACAGCATTGTAAGGATGTGTAGCAAAATGATAGGGATAAATCTGGTAGAGCTCCCCCAGCTCTACAGAACCACAGTCACAAGGAATTAAGGCTAAAGCTATAGAAGCTAAGACCCAAATCACCCTCTTCATCGCCATTACAGGTTGTTGCCTTCTGCTCTGCTTTAACATGGCGATTAAATGCAACACAAAAAGGTATAAATGTTCATTTATCCCTGCCAGTGTCAGCCTCATTAATAATTTGAGATAAGTCCAAACAAATTGTGGTGGTATATGATTGTACTGTGTGCTATATGGATGTTGTCGGGTACTATTATTGTAATTTTTATTATTTTCTATTATTGCAAACTTAAATGTATTTATCTGCAATTGTTCTTGCTGTCTGCAAAGCAAATTGCCCCTTGGAGACAATAAAGTTTATCTATTTATCTCAGTCCCAACTTTAAATTTCAAGTCTTTTTGGATCCTGAGTAAATTCAGCTCAGAATAGCATGAGAACAAAGAACTTTGTAAAACCTTAATGTCAAACACAGTTGCAAGTTGTTCCATTTCTCTCTGTCACTCGCACGTTTTGCTTACTGCAAATTGGCTTCTTTTTTTTCTTTTTCTTAAATTGGTTTGTAGCTTTTGTATCCAAACTAAATGATTCTCGGGAACATAACCGACCTGCAATGGACTGGCGACCTGTCCAGGGTGGACTTCTGCCTTTCGCCCGAAGTGAGCTGGGATAGGCTCCAGCAGACCCCATGACCCTGCACAGGAAATAGCGGGTATAGATAATGGATGGATGAATGGATGGAACATAACTGAAAAGTCCTGTTTTTGTTTAAAAGAAAATCATTCTGGTTCTTTTTGATTGCCAGTTCTAACAGTTCATTCACACATGTGAGAGGGAGATGGTCTGTGGTTGTCAAGCTGTGATGAGTGAAACTGATTGACGCAATTGATTGATTGGTAAAATATTAAGTGATTTCAAGTCAACATGCTCAAGTCCAAGTGACGTAATGTGTCTTTGGTGTAAAAGTCCACATAGAGTTACAAGTTATTTTACATGACAAGTCAAGTCTAAGGTTATCAGATGAATGAAACCAGTCTAAAGCAAGTCCAAGTCATGTGACTTGAGTCCATACCGCTGAGGAGTGTTATATTTAGGCGTGAGCACATCACTCCCAATCTTCACCCTCTTCACTGGTTTCCAGTTTGATTTAGGGTTGACTTTAAGATTTAAATGTTATTTTTAGAGGCTATAAATGGCTATAGGCCTACTTATTGTCCTGATGTTTTAATTATTAAGCTACTGTGAATATAATGGGTCATTGTGCTCAGCCATCCAATTTGTTTTAGAAGCTCAAAGGTCAAGGTTCAAACAGTGGGGTGTTTGTCCTTTACAGTTTACAGACTTTGGAGCATGTTACCTCACAGAGTCTTCCCTTTATAAATACAAATTCAAAAATGTATTTATGCACAATGGCCTTTAAAACATAACAGTGCTGTGACATTTCCCCTCTATTTTTATGTACCTTTTAATTTTTGCTGTGTATTATTCCTGCTATTTATCAAAGTAAAGCACTTTGGACAACTGCTGGTTGCTGAACAGTTAAACTGCTAAATGGCTGTGTGAATGGACATTTCTGCTGTTGTTAATGATAAAAACAAAATTTCTTACCTCAGGAAGAAGTAATTTAAAGAATATTCATCAACTGCTTTATAGGTTACAGATGATATTTTAGCATGTCCTGTCTGGCATTGTGGCACTCAGAATGTTGTCTGAGTGTCAAGTTGAGGCCCAACAGTTTTACTTTCACAAGCAAAGCATTATGGCTGGCCGTGATGCTTCACTTGATATATAAATGAAACTTTATTAGGATTTCTGTGGGTTTATTATAGATGCAATGGACACAGAGACATAAAAAAGAAAGGAAAAAAAGAAAGAAGTAGGGATATGGTTTAAAGGGAATGAAGGAGATAGAGTAGAGAAGACCCTTGAAGTCTGCCTCTAGACCTGCAGAAGGAGAAAAGACAAAACAACAACAAAAAAAACCCCACAACAACAAACAAAATATGCATATATAATAATAACAGTTATAACATCATTGGAAAGTACACGGTACCAGATGTATTTAGTGGCAACTGCAGTCCAACTATGTGTGTACCTGACAAACACCTGAATATAAACACCTGTGTGTGTATTTGTGTGTGAGTGTGCTGAGTCTGTAAGGTTTCTCCATAAGAATGTTCAATAGAGGGTGTGGGGACCCACAAATCCTCACGGAGGACATGAGGAAGACCGGAGCCCCAGATATCCAGCAGGCCCCCAAGCACGGAGCCCCAGGAGCAGGCCCACCCACAGCACCTCCTGACACGTCCCTAACCATCACCAAGACCCAGCTCCACCACAGCCACCCAAACATCCAAAACATCAGCGGCTCTACATCCGAAAGAATGCAACCCCCCCACAGCACACTCTGCAACCCTCCGCAGCACCCCTCCCAACAGAGCGATGAGTACTGCAGAGAATCTGGGATCCCCTCAGGCCCCCGGGCAACGCCAACAACCCCAGCCCACTTGTCCATGAATCAATACATGCACCCACGCCATCCAGGTACCCACAACCAGGCCAGCCCACTGCTCTAGGTCAAGGACAACCCGCCAGCCACCGAGCAAGGTGCACTCCACTGCCCCTCCTCCCCAACAGCAGCTGCAGGCTAGTCCCAGGCCAGGGACCAGAGCAGCAGGGAGAAGCAAGAGAGGAAGGCCAGCTCAGTGCACCAAAGACCAGGCACCCCACCAACCCCACACCACTGATCTGGAGGCGTCCACGCCAACTGGGCAACCTCCCCACACCACACACCCCCACTGCGAATGCCACACCAGCCAGCCCCCTGTCAAAGCAAAGCCACACCCCCAACCACCACCACACACCACCAATGACCATACACCCCCCTCAGCCGACCACCAGAGCATCACCACCAGAGCATCACCACGAGACCTCCTGAGAAAGGAGAAGAGAGAAGAGAGCGAGACTACG
>JBAMYA010000024.1:3368230-3378641 GCA_037176975.1 Arrhamphus sclerolepis | reverse complement strand
ACATGAGGATGACATGAGGAAGACCGGAGCCCCAGACATCCAGCGGGCCCCCAAGCACGGAGCCCCAGGAGTGGCCCCACAGAGACAAATGCACCCCCCGCCCCCCCAGAGAGGAGCAGAGGAGAGCCCTGGGTGACACTCCAGTAGCCACAGGGGTCTGCAGCAACGAGCCCACGGGCCCCGGCAGGAACCCGCTACGCCGGAGCAGATCCGGCCATGGATGCAAAGACCCGAGCCCCGAGGGCACCCCACCCCCTAGCCGAGGCCCGGCAGAGCCCGGGCGCCCACACCCCGCAAGCAGCCACCAGAGCAGGCTGGCACATACCCAGCCCCAGATACCGAGAGCCACCAGTGCACCGGCGGGCAGGATCATCGGTCGCCAGAGGGGAGTGTGATGGGGGAAGCAGCCCCCACATTTAGTGGGAGGCCCAAAATGATCCAGGAGAGGGGGTGGCCCAGAACCCAACCTGACAGATATCTTAAGTTTCTTTATGATGTGAGCATAGAAGGGTCATGTTGATCATTAGATTGTCTGTGATACATCAACAGCAAGTAGACAGTAAGACCTGAATAGTATACAAAACATAATAATGATTTAACGCAGACCCTGTGGTTAGACAGAAACAGCATGATTGCTGCATTCATGTGTACACATCTAACTTCTTATATACACTGCAGTGCTATTTCCCTGATCATGGTACATAGTATTATTGCCTACTTTATTTTTGTCAACGGTAGAAAAAAACTGACTCTTACAGTAACATCAGTACTGATGTTTGTGTTATAACAACAATAATATTTAGCATCTCTGTTTTCTGAGGTTTAACTGAGTGAAACATCAAGATCTACAGTGACTCATCGTTGTACCAGAGGTTGAGAGGGGAGATGCTGTGGATGTCTGTGTTCCTGCTCTGGTCTATCCCTGCAGCTAAAGCCTGTCTGCAGTGTGACCGCAGCATCAGGCTCCTGCATGAAGACTACATCTTGTCTGCTCCCACTGTGAAGGACCAAATTGAACTGAAAAGTATTTGCGACCAGACCTATAAGAACTACAAAGAGACCAGCTGGGAGCGGAAGGGTGTCATTGGTGGGATCATCCAACCTTTGTCTCGTAGCTTGTCTCTTATTACGGCTTTTTGTTTTTTTCCTGACGTATTAATACGGTCTTTCTTTGTAATTGCTTAGATCCCACGACCCTTTATAGAGCCAGAACTGAGTACCAGAATGAATTTGATCACTTCTTCAAAATGAGCCACACAGGTGAGAGGAAAATATATGTAATTATTCCAAAAGGACAGGAAGATTGTCCTTGGGGGAACTTGGAGGAAAGTACTAAAGCAAACCACTTTGTAATAACTGTATTTGTTTATTTTTTTTATCAAATAAGTTGAATCACTTTTATACACTGTTATCATAACAAGGTTGATCTGAACCACATTATAGAGTATATCTATTTGTGTTCTTATTTTAAAGGATCTCTAGCATTTAAAACTGTTCAAATTATGGAGAAAGGCAGGGAAATCTTAGAGAAGCACTTGGACACGTTCATCCGTGATGGTATCTAGTAGCATCAATCACATTGTGTGTTCTTCTCAATAAGAGGCAAGTCACAGGTCAGTGTGGTGCTTTACTTTCATATTTATCTCTCGCTCCCTCAGGACTGTGCCCCAACAAGTGTGGTAAGCTTGTTATGTCTGATCTCCCCATATCGTTCTGTTTGAATGTCTCGTGCGTGTTTACAGAGGATGTCTGTGCATGTCTGTGTGCTTATCAGGGTTTTTAAAGAGAAGAGTAATGGATTGCTTCTCCTGCCATTACAAGAGTTACGTCTGTCCTTCTCCATCTGGCCAGCAGGACTGCGGCGGTGTGCTTTATTTATTTATTTGTTTGTTAATATTGAAATCGGGTTAACGTCAGTGTTCTTCGACACATGGTGTCAAACATGTAGAAATTTGTACTGAAGCAAGGCACTGCTGCCTGTCCATGTGCATGGCTAATAAAAAAGATTATTGAAGTAATCCGGATGCAAGCAAACAGAGGATCTCTTGTGCATCTCCTCTTACTCTTTCCTCAGAGTATCCAGTGCAGGCTGAGGAGGGCGGCCAGGCCGTGTTGAACTGTTTTCTTCCGTGGCATCGTTTTCTGCTGGGAAGACCCGAGTACTATTTCTCCTGGGCCACGGGAGCACTGGGAAGCAAAAAGGTTTCTCTGTTTGCATGTTGTAACACAAGGAGAGTCATTACTGCCAACTTTAAAATCCCTTCAGTAGAAATATAGCACATTTGAACCTATCGGCTTAACCTTGTGTCTCATGTCACTTCTTACCCCATAGTTCCCACTTTTGCAATCTGTTACCTTTTACACCCACTAACTTTGTCACTTCACAATTTGTATAAACAGCTGGATGAAAGTGATTTCATGCCCTTGGTGGTGACAGATGAGTCATCTGTAGTCTTGAATCAGCTGCATGTGGATGAACAAGGAACCTACCGCTGCACTCTGCAAGACCAAAATGGAACCGTCTTCTACCGAGTCACTTTCCCACTTACGGGTAGAGCTGAGCATTAAGACTTTTTGTTATATGCATCACACACACACACACACACACACACAAAGAGAGAGAGAGAGATTTGAACTGTTACCACAGTACGATACATATTTTTCAACCTACAAAAAACATCCTGCAGCACTTGGCTGTTTTCTTGACCACTGAACACAATACTTAGTTTTTGTCTTTTTGTGTGTGTTTTTTTTGTTTGTTTGTTTCTGTAGGGTTTTATTAGAAAGACTTTTGATCTACCTCTGCTGAAAGGTGCTATGCTTTAAATGTATGCATTATCCCACTTGGTGAATGCATAAAAATGACCTCTTAAAAGTACTTTGATCTGCGGTACTGCTACGTTATGTCGTCATTTTCATACAGTTCCCAATCACCTATTGCTACTTGTCTGCTCCTTCTTCACAGTTGCCCCTTTGCCTCACCAGACTTTGCAGTCTTTCGTCACTCTGCCCTCGCCGCCTCATGGAGACAACTACTCACCCTTTAAACCTACAGAGGACCTGCTGGTGCCAGTCATCGCCATGGTTACCGCTCTGAGTCTGACAGCGAGCGTAGGCCTCATGGTTGTCTTGGGGTGAGAGACAGTAAGTGGGTGGAGGGGAAAAAGACAGGACAAGCTGTTGGCAGGAAGGGTGGAGGTGAAAGAGGTAACCAGAGGAGACAGAGAGCACCGCAGAGATTATGATGTAGATGAGGGAACAAGCGTTGTTATACTGTGGTTTGATTACCAACATGTGATTTATTATATCTCAGAGAAAACAGTTCATTTGAGTACGCCATGAAGATGTTTTATTTTTCTGAAAGTATCACTTTCAGGAAGTGACCTAAATTATGTAAGCATAAAAATGTTTTAGCTGTTAACTTATGATGTAAACACACATGATACCAAATGCTAAACAACAGCTTTTTTTACTTAAGAGTTACTTTGTGTGTAATTTCTTCTCCACAGCGTGATAATGAATCTGCAAAGAGCAGCGAAAGAGCTTGGGAGGAAGAGAAAGGAAGAAAAAACAACGGGAAATACAATGTAATGGATACACTGCATACCGTAAATAGACTTTTTTAGTAACTGGAAACATCGCCTTGGTTAAGGTAGTACATTTTTATCTGCGGTCAAGTAAATTTCCCTACATAAAGTGCCATGTCATGTTTCGAAATGACATGGAACTGAGAAAACATTTTGGCCATAGGTAAATAACATTCTATGTTGCAAAACAACACAGAGGGTAGCTGTGTATACTTGATATTTTTAAAAAAGGAAATATATACAGCATATTTATATGTAGTGGGGATTTACAAAGAGAGTCAAATACAAAGATCTCAAGAAACAAAAGAGTGTGCGGTACTACAAAACCAGAAAAATGCCCCAGAAACCTGTAAAAGTGACATATTTGCCAGAAGACATCAATGTTCTGACCCCAGCGGGGACATGTTCTGCCTGAATGAAGTGATGCTGCTGTCACATGGGTCGATAAGACTGGAATCAGGGATGAGGAGGTAAATCTCCCAGATTACAGTGTTTTTCAGAGATTAATGGCCCCAGCCATCCAATTAATCCTGGATAATCCCCCTGTTGGGAGGAAGGATGTAAAAGCAAACAGCAGATGTTTTCATCGGAGGCTTTATTAGTGTTTAGTTACTCATATTCATTCAGAGAGCAGGAGTAAACTTTTGCTCTGTCAGTAATGTTCTTGTAAGTCTGAAGTCAGTTTTCTTACAGCACATTTTGATAACATAAAGTGCTTGTGAGTCAAGGACAGTCACCTCTGTTTACACAGGCTATGACATGATCTTCACCACCTCCTCATCACCTTTACAAGTCCGTCATGCATCATATACTGCACACTGTTCCCTCAGTTTGTCTCATGTGTGCACTCAGCCCATTTCCTGATGTCACCTTCCTGTAATAAAGCAGTAAAAATAACTAAAAAATGACAAGCAACAACAACAAATTTACAAAAATATTACATTGTACAAAAGATACTGAAGTCTGTGAAAAACTGAAAATGAAACATATTGATTATTATTAACGTGTATGAGTCACCACAACCAGGGAGTTACCAGTTTAGATCACAGCTCAGGTTTTTCAGGGAAATTTCTGACAAAGCCTTGAATGAGGGTGGGTAGTTTGGGGTTATGAGCTATGACTGATGTAAAGGTTGTAATGTCTCAGTGTGAGGGTATGTGTGTGGAGGCTGAGGTCTGCAAGTGATGGTGGCAGGATGTGTATGTGGTGCTACTTCCTGTGGGGCTCAGTGACATGGGGGGACAAAAGCTGGAAAAAAAAAAGATAAGAAAACTCTCTTAAAGACACCCACATCACAATCTTTCAACTGAATAGACCTCAACACTTCAGCGCTGGTTTGCATGAGTGTGTTTAAGCCTAAAGTGAGGGCTGAGGCTACAATAAATGCATGCTCAGCTTCCCTCTCCTTACAGCCACAAAGAAGTGTGTAGCAAAGTGTGAGTGTGTGTACTGCAGTGGACTGAATCTGCAGAATCAGCAGGGAGAGGGAATGACAAAGTAGCTATGCTACTGAAGGAGTGGCAGGCAGCGGTGAGGAAGAGACAGAAGGGAAGTGGGAGTCAGAGGTTTGAGTGGGAGAGTTTTGTGGGGAGGCAGAGTGATTTGAATGTGGGCTATGCGGAAATGAGAACAAAGATGTCATATTATACCCTATGATATGTAAAACCCCCGCAAGACCCAAGATAGTGTAATCTCAGACGTGGAAAGACCTCTGACTCTTCTCAGCTATAATAGGATCAACTTTATTTGTCGAAAAGAAAAGCAACTGCAGTTGAAGATCATTCAAGTAAAAATCACTATAATGTCTACTCTTGAAATGTGCTAACAACCCCAAAAAACAAAAAGTCTGATTTACTTTGCTTTATTTAAATAGTCGCATGTAAATATTTAATAGTTAAACAAAATCATTTTTTTTAATGTACATCTTTAACACAAATGAGATTCACCTTTCATCGGTTTTGGTCTTAAGGTACATCAGTTTCATTACATTATGAAATCAGCTACCTCAAATCTGCCAAATGATGACTCAAGAAAACATAAATCCCGAAATCACTGAAGGAAAATACCCCAAAAACCGCTGGAGCCTTGACAGAAAACAAGAAGTAAATTTTTGAAAACAATCCCATAGTTCATAACTACAATCTTAAGAAAACAAAAGGTTTATTCATCCTTACTAAGTTGGATCATTTGTATTTTACAGTCTGGTTAGTAAATATTTATTTTCTATATTTTTATAGACACTTTCCGTTAAATCTTTTTTTGAAGACTTCCATCTAATCTGTGGTTCTTTCTTGATTTTGTTAAGAATTTTATAAAGCTACAAAAATAGTGGTTTTATTAATACCCTTATGCTGTGTTGCATTTATATTACACTGAATCAATTGGCTATGTAGTTAAAACTGATATAAAAATTGTCTATGTCATGATGATGTTCAGAAATGATTAAAAATAAATTGGCTATACTAACTGAAGGCAATATTTAGTTCTGAGTCAATCCCACTCACTTACACCTACGTAAATGTCACTTTTTGAGTCAAACTTGACTCAAAACCTAAATAAATTTATGACTTAACCTTTTAATAAAAACTTTAAGTTTGCACCAAGTGACTTGGTGGACGCATTTGCCTCTTTACTTGCTCGATTTACAGAAGTTAAATCACCTCAGCTGGAAACCATTATGTCAGTTCCACAGCTAACTAATGTTTGTTTTGTTTTGTTTTTTTAATCTGGCCTCTGTGCAGAATAAATATGTGCAAGCAAGGAAACCACGCATGCTTATTCATTATTGACACAGGCCTGAAATTTCCAAAAAATGAGCAGAAACAATGGGTGTCCTTGTGCATTTGATTTGCAAGACTCTGTGCAACAACTTTCTCTGAGTCGCAGATTTATTTTCAGTCTTGTAATACTCTAATATTACACGGGCCAAATAAATAAGCGGAATGGAAACAAGTCTCTTCTGGTATTTGTATCATTTCAACATTTTACCTATTCCTGAGTTGCGTAGATAAAAGCTTGCGGGTGGAAAAAAGGGGCAGAGCTTTGAGGGAAAAAGTGTTACCTCTGTCTGTAATCTGTATGAGGTAAGAGCCCTGCAGCAGCTGAGAGCCGCGAAGGATTATTGCGATCTAAATGACAGCTCTCACCGTTTCCTCTGAAGGCAGACGGGTTAAGGCGGAGTGGGAGAGCTGCTTCAGCTCTCAGCATCACGTCATTCAACACAAAAACCCAAAACACCACGTGCGCAAAAGGAAAATCAGCTTTGACGTCAGTGTCCATATGTGGAGTGTCGGACAGGCCATGTTTGGCAGTTCCGCCTCTGACGTCATTGGTTTAGTGGAAAACAAGGCGGAGCGGCGGCGGCGGCCCCGCCCTGCAAGTATCTATTATCAATGAACAAGTGAAACTTTAGTAAAGCTGTTTTTATCCGACCTGACAGGGAGTTCAAGTGCTCTCTGGATACATTTGCCTATATGTATTTTAATTTATTTTTTTCTTTTTTGTAACATTCATAATTGTTGTCAACTTGTGTGTACGAGATTGTTTCTTAAACTATCTAAAGTCTTTTATTACTAAGAAAACAATAGCCTATTTATTTGGGCTATTTATTTGGGTTTTTTCCCCCAACTTTTAAATAATTTTTCAACCACTTTTAAGTCATGACTTCAGTCAGTGAAACTCTGGAAATAACTGGCAGCGAGCTGGTTCACATCTTCAGGACGCCCCGGGACCAGTACACCTCTGACGGCTGCGTGGTCCTGGACTGCAGACCGTTTCTGGACTTCTCTAAGGCGCACATATGCGAGTCCCGAAACGTCAACTGGAACTCGATGCTGCGTCGTAGATCCAAGAGCTCAGTGGTGGCCCTGGAGTGGCTCATCCCGGACAAAACGCTCCTGGGCCGGCTGCGGTGCGGGAGGTTCTCCCCGGTGGTGGTGGTGGATGAGAGGAGCGGCTCACTGGCCGAGATCAAGCCGGAGAGTGTGGCCCAGATGCTGCTCACCGCCCTGCAGAACGAAGTCCAGGCGCCCATCTGCTTCCTGCAATGTAATGCATTTCTATTTGATTTACAAATCATTTTTTAATACCTAATTTTGAAATAATTTAAAATAGTCAAACAACAGGCCTATACCTCCTATAACTCCAAAATAATACATTTAAAGAAATTCCTGATGTTGTTTCACAAACATATTTCATTGGATAATTCTGATTAAATATTTCAGTTGAGCTAATATTAATGTGACTTCCGTTTTAGGTGGATTTCAGAGATTTTCCAAGACCTTTCCGGAGTTTTGTTACAGTCCTGTCAACAATCACCTCACTATAGTGGAACCAGAGAAAGCAGTGACGGGCCGGAGCACACCCGCATATGATCAGGTACAAGACAAATATAGTTGTAAAGCCTGTTATTGGTGAACAAACAGTGCTATCTTGGTGGCTGATCATCAGCCAAGACCTAAACGCACAGAGATTAATTTGGGCTGAAAATTGCAGGATGGCCCAGTGGAGCTGCTTCCCTTCCTGTTTTTGGGCAGCGCCATCCACTCGTCCCGCAGAGAGACTCTGGCGGCAGCAGGAATCACAGCCGTGCTCAACGTGTCCTCCTCCTGTCCAAACGTCTACGAAGGAGAGTTTCAGTACCTGCGTCTTACCGTGGAGGACACCCTGGCTGCTGACATCAGAGCCTGTTTTAACACAGCCATCGCTTTCATTGGTGAGTCCTTTCACTTGTGCACAAGCGTGGCCTTCAAATAAAAGTTCAACCTTTGTGTTTTTGAAATGTCTCTTCAAATTCCACTAAAAACTTGAAGAAACTCTAAGCAAATTGGCTTTATTGGAAATGAAATGACATACACACACCAAAAAATGTTTTTTAAGCAGCTTATACACCATAATCCATTTTGTAGATTTAGTTTTATGGTCAAACAGTGTAATAATCTGGTTGCAAAACTGGATTATCTTGTACAAGTTGCAGAGAAGAAATTTGACACTTAATTGTTTTTCTTGTTGTTTTTGACCCTTTAACCTGGCAAGAAAGTTTAGTTCAAAAGTGGACTGGGTTGAATTTGTCAAAACTACAGTTTCAGTGAAAACTGGCAAATGCGTTGCTGTTCCTGGATATTTAGTTATTCAATTAGTCTGATACATATTTCTGGCAAACATTTTCAGTCATGTGAATGGGAAACACCACACTAATCACTCTTCCTGTTTTTGTTTTTGTCACAGACTCTGTGAAGCAGAGTGGTGGTCGGGTGCTTGTGCACTGCCAGGCAGGCATCTCTCGCTCAGCCACCATCTGCCTGGCCTACCTCATGCACACGCAGCGTGTCCGGCTGGACGAGGCTTTTGACTTTGTGAAGCAGCGACGTCGGGTCATCTCACCTAATCTGGCTTTTATGGGACAACTGTTGCAGTTTGAGACTGACATCCTCTGTCAGGGATGAAGACCAGAGACTGAGGAAGTGTAACTTTCTCACCATGTGGCATTGGGCCACGCTCACAATACTATGAGGACTCTAATATTGAAACTGCTATGTTTCAGATGGGGAACCTGAGAAAAGCTTCTTGTGCTGCTGGCGTCACAGAGCTGGATTCCTTTTTGCTCCCCCTCAAAGAGAAACTGAAAAAATTGCTGCTTATGCAACAAAGAGTCGTTGGCAATATGAAACGTCAATGTAATAATTAAATTATATATAACTGCATTCATGAGCCAACAAGGTGGAGCAGCTATGGGGACATTTCTCTGACATTTGACATAAGGGAAGTTACTCCCGCTTTTTCAGATTTTTGTGTGCATGTGTCTGTTTTATTTGTGTGCCTGTTCATTTGTAAGGGCTGCCTTATTCTCATACGGAAGCTGCTGCAGCCACTGACAAGTCTTCTGAGAGACAACACTGTTACCATGTTAGAGCAATAGTTTAAGTGTGGAATTTATGAAAAAAATGCACTAAAGCCTCAATGGGTGTCGAATCAATCCATGAGATTACACTCAAGCTGGAAAAAGTTTTTTTTAATCCTGTAAATAGAAGTTTTATTTATTGAATTTTGTTAAGAAAATGCTATTTTAATGATGTGTGTCACTGCAAGTACCTGTAAGCTTTTTTAAATATCCGTTTTTTTCAGTAAAATAAAAACTGGCTGGATGAAGCATTTGCACCGTAATCACCTTCCTCATTTTGGACATATCTCCAGATCTCATACCTCAGTTCAGATCACTGTGTCCTGAGCGCGCTGCCTCTCTGTTTCAGTTTTGTTTTTCTTATTGCAGAAGCACTATTTCACACACAGATCCTGGTGCATTCAGTCTTGTTCTTGCTGGATCGTGGAATAATAAAGTCTTGCATTGCTCATGTTTTTTAGCAGATTATCCTCCAGAGCCTGGGCTTTTCAGTGTAAAGTACTTTGAGGGAAACACCCACTGACATAGTTTGCTTATTCAAATTACATGAACAGTTTTGGACATTTTGCATACAATTTGATTTAAAACGCTCATCAGGAAGCTTGGAAAGCCCTTATCATTGATTTGTGTTGTCATTTTGCTCTCATGACTCAATTGGCTCAACATGCAAGTAACACTGTTGTCCCCCCCACCACCACGTACTGCTTATACTTTGGTCTGTCATTTTGCCATTCATGGTGAAAGTCCCCTGTCCAGAAACGTACTTTTCTGTTTAGGTCTACTTGAAATATTTTGTACCATCCAAATACAGCAGACAAAGAACTTCCTCTGTGTGTTAAATTACCACTACGTCACCTTCTCATGCTAATTATGCCACCACCACGTACTGCTTATACTTTGGTCTGTCATTTTGCCATTCATGGTG
>JBAMYA010000024.1:3348747-3368130 GCA_037176975.1 Arrhamphus sclerolepis | reverse complement strand
TTTGTTACCTCACAGTGTTGAAAAAGATGATAACCCCCGACTTTTTTCATGTTCCAGATCTTAGTATCCAGAATATTGCCAGGATCCAGATCATATTTTTACACATTATTGATGCTGTCATGACCATGCCCAGTATTTCTTTTGCCAAGCATTCAGAGCATTTATTGTGCAAATATATACACATATCCTGAAAATGGCCCTGTCTCGCAATGATAAAGAATCCTTTAAAAAATTCCTGGACCCAGACAGTGATCCGGATCACCTCCAGAATTTAATCATTTGTTCGCTGTCCCAATTTGGACATATCCTGAAATTTTGATGAAAATGCGTTCATAACTTTTTGAATTATCTTGCAAACAAACAGACAAACCAATGCCGGCAAAAACATAACCTCCTTGGTGGAGGTAATGAATGATTGGTCTACATCTGTTTGAGTCCGTTGTCCAACTATATGACTATATGACCATAGTCCCTGAAAATAAGGATTCAAACATCTGCACAGTACAATCTTTTCATCTCATTCTGTCTGTGCGTTTACAGCTGTAATATGCAAAAGTCATACTCTAGCAGTTAAAAGTCAATCGGGGTCCCCAATCATAATTCCTCTTTTAATACATGCTGCTCATTAGTTGTATGCTCGACCAAAAGTGATGTGCAGAGCTCTTAATCAAAGAGCTTTTGTTTAAGAAAGAGAGGGAGAGAGAGAAGAATCGCAAACGGTTATATAAAATTGCAGGGCAGGTCGTGCAGATGATAACTGTCTTTAAAATTTAGCTGTTTGCAGATTTTGTTCACGTTCATTTTCAGGTATTGTACACTGTATTCCATGGGTTACTAACTCTCAGTCAAAGTACGACCTGTGTTTTTCCTCTCCCTCATTCTTCAGCCTCATCCTGCTGAATGAGACGGATGAGGCTGAATTTTTATTCAGAGATTTTAACCTTACAGCTGCCTCAAGTGACAAAGCAATGAGTAAAGGTGGAGAACGTGCACAGGTGGATTTTATTGCAAGATGGGGCTCTTTGTCCCTCTAGAAATTTTCATCAGTAATTAAAACCAGGTTATTAGGTTTACTGTAATGAGCATTTAAAAGTACCATGTAAAATAAAATGAAATAAGATACGATCTTCCCAGGCTCTGTCCAGTATCATATCAATAATGGCAATGTGAAAATCTATAAATTCAGAATAAAATAAACATAAGTTAAAAACATACGTACGCATATGTTGGGGGGTGTTCTGGCAGCAGATTATGGATGTATGATTTATTTTATATAGATGTTGTCATATTTGTTTCCATCACAGAAGCTAGTCCTTGTTTGTTTCATCATCCCAAAAGATAAACAAAGAGTGTGGCTGCTGTGGGACACAAAACAGGTTATTTATGAGTGTTGCATTAGTATTTTTATATTTATTTTTTCTGTGTTTGTTTTATTAACCATATGTGAGTAAGCATGTTGGCTTTGCGTGAGAAAGCAGGCTTGTTTATTGGTTATATTTCAATGTTAATAGAGCTTTATTGTTTATTGAATGTGTGCCTGCTTAGCTGCTGTTCAATGGTAATTTAATTTTTCTTGTGTGCAAGAGGAAAACAGTACTTGGGGCAAGGGAAGTATCGCTGAATGTCATAAAGTGTCCCCCCAGCCCCTCTTTCTGCTCTTTCATTCTGCTTCCTTTTGACCAGTCGCCCTTCAGCTGGTGTTTTGTATTCTGTCTTAGTATTTCATCCACGTCCAGTTTTTCCATATATCTATATTCTGGGAAACGTATGGTGGGCATTGTATATATGCTAACTGCTTCCCTACTGTCATTACTTTTCAGACCTTTTTATTTGCCATCTTTTTCCTTTCTCTCTCTCTCTCTCTCTCTCTCTCCTCCCACCTTCTCAGCTGGTACGTGAGCTGCTACATGATGGTCAGGCAATATGTGTTGGTGTGTCAGCACAGTCTGGCCTGGGTGGCCAGTGGCTGGCTCGCATCAGACAGCTCATCAAAGAAGGATCTGTCCCTGACGTCAGACTGGTTCCTGTGGGCATCTCATATGACTGTGTTGCCAACACCAACTTCCAGGTGCATGCATGTAAACATGAGCATGAAAGCACACACCGAATACATAACCGTTTTGCCCTCAGGGGGAATGAAACAGTTTTGGATCAAAAGGGAGGTTTTCAAACTGCAAGAGGAAGAAAAGTGAGGCAGAGATACCTCATGAAGCAAAAGGAGCAAGTGCACCTACCAAGAGGAACTTGGGTTATTCGTTTCATACTTTCATCAGTTTTTTTTGGATTTGGAAAAGTGTTTTACCTGTCAAAAAAATGTTCCAAGCAGCTTATGGCAGCAGTCAAAGTAACACTTGTATGAAAAGCAGTTACAACTGGAATACACACGAGAACATAAATCTGGTCCATGCAGATTCAGATCCAGATGACTTCCTTCTCCCAGGTCTGTCGTCAGCTCGTCCGTCCACCCATCCTTTCTACCTGCTTTTTCCCATTCAAGGTCACAAAGGTCGGGTCATACCAGGTCATAGCCAGGATATGCCTCCATTCCATCATAGAGTAGCTTATGAATCTTTGGGAAAATAAAAAGCATCCTGTGAACTTTTTAACTCAAATATCAAAACAAAGTGAACAAGAAATGCTTATGAATCCCTAACATACTTTTTATGGTGCCATTTTGACTACTGTATAATATTAATAAATATATCACGGAAAATAAGAAGTCATAGCACACAGTGATGCCTATTAGGTGTGCTTTATTCCCACAGATGGAGAATAAGCCATCTAGAGGTGATGAAGGATGACAAAGGACCATATCACTTAACTGTCTATGATCCGATACAACATATTTTTTATGGTAGCTTAGATCTAATTTTAAAAAATAGTATGTTCAACACCTCAAAGAAAGCATGGATATGTCAGAGAAATTTGTTTAGAATAACATAGCTGCGTGGCGTCAGGACTGCCCTTTTGTTTTGTAGATGTGCATGTAAACCAATTAAATTAATTTTCCCCTTAAAATAACTGCAGACTTCACACATGCGGCTCATTACATGTGTATGATAAGGTGATAATGGTGTAGACCCAGAACTACTGGTTGAAAATAAATGAACACTTCAAACAAACAAACAAAAAAAATCAAAATAGACTGTTTTTAGACTGCATATCATGTTGCATAATCCAGATTTCGTACATAGCACATGCTCAGAAAGTCTGACTATGATTACGGGTTTTTCTCATGGGGGGACTTTGTGTGCCACGCTAAAGGTCTCGAGGAGAAGGATTTACAGTGATGATCTGGCTTTTAGAGCCTCTCACAATTTTGCTCTCTAATTTTTCCCTGGCCAGCATTGGTTGATTAGCTGCTCTTTGTGATTCATTTTTTTCCAAGGCATCGGCTATTAGTCTCCATTAATCCTGCTCTCTGTTATTTGGACTTTGAGACTGTACTGGAGTGGGTGTTGCTTTCTGTTAATTGCAGAAATGAGGTCATTGCCCCATCATTTTGTTATCATTCACACATATAGCACATACAGTACAGCATTCTCAGCTCTTCCACACATACACATTCTCAGATTTATATTGGTGCCTCTCATACATCTTGCTCATTAATGGTATTGCTATTGCAATATCACTTTTAAAGCCAAATATCTAATTATGATGTAATGCCTGACTCACTGCATATAAAAAAAATTACTATAAATGATGATGTGTGTATTTTAGGTATCCACACAGGGGGGCTTAAGATCCATGTTGTGGTGGCTGTGCTCTCTTTTCTGGAAGAAACCAGAAGGAAGTGTGAGGATCCACTTTGCCCCACCTTTTTCTCTCAAGGTGTGCAGCAAAAAGACAATATAATATTTCAAAACTTTATGACTTCAAACCCAAAATTATAGTGGGTGCTCCTGTCTACAAGTTGGAGCAATTATTGTATATTATACAAAGATTCAGTAGATGGGATGTTGGTGCAGAAATCCTTCGAGTTCTGTTTGAGACAGAGGGGTGAAGAAAACCACATTTATGCATGAACATTTCTATGTTGTCTTTATTGGCCCCCAGACAGCACCATTGATTTACACACCCTTGAACTGAAGAACAATAAGCCTTTTTGTAAATCATGCTGACCTTTGTAAGTGGGCTAAGTAAATTTGCTTCTACAAAATGGGTGTTGAAAAAATGTCATTTTGTTTAAACTTTGTCCTCAAATACTATTTTAAGACATGAAAAGAAACTTGGGTCCACTTGAATCGAGGCATATTACATTAAGCATATTAAGAACCATCTCAGTGTATGCAGTATAAATCATGACACCACAAACTGTTGCCTTCAAAGTGATTAGCAGTTGAATCCATGTCTCTGCAGCAACTTGGACTTTCTAACATCTCTGAAAATAGGATTAGCTGAAGGATAACTTTATTGGAATGTATAATATTTTGTTAATACTGCAGAAAGAGCATCGGGGGGAAATAATAATGTAAAAATATGAACTTTCTCTACTTTTCTCAAGTCTGTTAACTCTGATATACAAGTTAAAGTTAAGTGATTTAGTGCTGCAATGCTTTCTAGCTCTTTGGAAATGGATGTGTGTGTGTACATGATTGGGTGTGTGTGTCTTTGAAGGAGATGTGCGACTCTGGGAGGTGCAGAGTAGATGAATGGCTCCCTCTACAGGACCTGTTGCTGCCAGTTATCCTCGACAACAGGTAGCCAAATAACCTGCATGCTTACCTGCATGAGTGAATGAGTATTAAGACTGTACGCGAAGGAACCACAGCAAGACTTGGATTTCAATTTTGTTTTATCTAGTATCTATGAAATGCAAAAGTTTCCGTCTTTTAAACTTTTAGGAACTTTCCATTTAAACCATAAATCTGGCACAGATATGATACAGGCGCTGATGATGAGTTTCATCCTCTTAGACTCGGGCTAATTACCGTCAACATTACACAGTCTGCCAGTGGAAAAAAGATAACGAAAATAGCATTTTCGTTCAATCACGGCTTGGCGTCTAACAAGCAAAGAGGCTTCTATCGTCGTATGCTTAGTCCTACTGAGACAGTGGTTTACCAGAAAAAAATAAAAAAAGGCTTGCAACAGAGATATGTGAAGTGATAGATTTTTTTTTTTTTGGGTGGGGGGGCACATAAAATGTGTTATTAGATTGGATTGTCACAGCGTGTGCGTGTGTGTACTTTTAAGTTCTTTGTGCATGCCGAGGTAATTATGATACTGTGGTAATCACGCTCCTGGATGTTCAAGTTTCAGCTATTACAGCTTCCTTTTTTTTCTTGCTAAATAGTAATCCACACACAAATATTTATAGTAGTGACATTAGAGTACAGTATTTATTACAGTCTTAACAAACTCTGGTAAGTTTACTCATTCTTGGTTCAAGCGAGAAGCCTCACAATAAGTTTTGCTTATCAACAAAGCCAGATTTCACATCCTTTCTTTTACTTTGCATATTTCTCAAAGAGAGAGATGCTAAGATGCATAAATAGAACTTGGTTGCATAAGCACATGTTAGATGTTTTGGAGAGAAAGTAAAAGAGGCCAGACTGTGATGATTTGAACATGTACAGAGGAGAGAGAGTTAATATATCATTAGAAGGATGATGAGGTTGGAACTGCCAGGCAGGAGGCCAAGAAGAAGACCAAGGTGGAGATTTATAGATTTATGGTAGTGAAAGAGGACATGAAGTTGGGTAGTGTGAGAGAGGAGGATGCAGAGGAAAGGCTTAAATGGAGACAAATGATTCACTGTGGTGACCCCTAAAGAGACAGCAAAAAAGGAAAAGACGACGACGAAGAAGAGCATATCATGGCTGTATATCTACAGATAAGTGATGCAAAAAATTCATCAAACACACCTCAGTTTATGAAGGACGTATCTGATGTGTGTTTCAGTCCTCCACTCAACTGTTGGACATCGTTTATATGGTATGTTTGGGACTGTATATGCTATGTTGTTTTTTTCCCTCTTCCACCCTTCCCATTTGGAAGAAAATACTCACATACACTTTTTTTGGTACAAAAAAAGGACATCTTTTTTCAGCCTTTAAGGTTTTATGTACCTGCACATTGTTATAAACAAATAAATAAATAAATACAATCATCTGTTCCTTAACAGGCCTTACCAGGTAAATGCAATCTCTGATTGACAACATCAAATTTTACAAAGTGCCATGATTTTTTCACAAAAATTAAGCCAAAATGCAGACGAATTGTAAAGAGTGTGGAAAAACTAAGCACACTGTCGCACTTTCGTTAAGCGTAATCACCAGCCAGGTGGTACTAATCAAATGCATTTGATTAGCTGATCGACATCTGTGATCATGTCTATAAAAGCAAGATTCTGTCAGTGCTGTGAGGAGCATTTATGTTTGTGCTAACACAATGCTAAAAGAAGCAGACATCAGCAGCGATCTTAGAGAAGTGACTTTTGTTGCCCTCCAATGTGGAAAGGGTTGTAAGGTTATTTTTCCAAAAAATTTGGAGTCATTGGTGTCATTATACACTATGAACATTTGCCAGTCTACACAGGAGTGGACATCCCAACCAGGTCACCCCCGCAGTCAGACTGCGAAATCCTCAGAACAAAGAAAAAAGTTATGATTTAGACTTTAAAGGTCTTAGTTACCATGTTAAATGTTAAGGTTCAACATTTGTAAGTATAATTGAATGACAATACTGTTAGAAATACACTGAACAAGTTCAGCTTGTTTGGAGCGTTGCCAGGACAAAGCCTCTTTACTATCAAAAAGAACCCAACAAGCCAGCACAGCTGCATAGCAGTGACATTTGGACAGACAAGACCAAAGTGGAGATCTTTGGCTTTACTACACAGAGCTACGTTTGGCAGAATCCTAGAGTCCAATAAGAGGCCATCTGTCAGCTAAAGCTTGGCCGAAATTAGGTCATGCTACAGAACAATAATCCCAAGGACAGCAGCAAATCAGCAACTGGAAGACTGGGGCATAGATATACCCTTACCATTTTCTTTTTCAGACCAAGTACAGGTCTAGAGCTAGTTTGAATGCTAATGTCAGTTCTGTGCGTAAACAAATATCTGAAAGCGTCACTGAACATGAGCGCAATCTGGGACAAAATTTCTCCACAACTCTGTGATGGACTGATATCATCTTTTAGAAGATGATTACGCTCATACTGCTAAATGTAGTTCTTGAAGATGTTGAATTATGGGATGTACTCATTTATGTATTTGACTTGTGAACCAGAGTATTTTCCATTGCATCCTGATATGTTCTACCTTAGAAGTGAGAGCATAGAGAACGTTCTTTTTCATGTGACTTTGATTGCAATTCACAACAGCCTTCAAAGGCGTAAGGCCTATAGTTTCATTTCATAGGTTTGTCTTCATTTTACAGTTATAATCCTTTAGATATCTGTGTTGCATGCCGACAACCACGGTTACCACGGTAGAAGTAAGTGCAGTCCATCACTTAACAGTTGTTTTGTCAGAAATGCTACCACATAGTCATGGAATTATTCCAATTATATAATTATTGGTGAGTTGTTTGCTGCTCTTTTTCCTGGAAGCCCTTTTTAGTAAGTGACTGACATGTGACCATTTTGTAGATGTTAAACTTTATGTCGAGATTAAGGTTAAGTGGTATTATAAGCTACGGTGAAACAGAAATGCGTTGGCTTACATTGTGACCGTGTTGATTTCCTACAAAGCAGAGTGTGATTGAACATAAATGGACCAAAGTCCAGGACCCTAAAGATAAATAATGTAAGCAACCAGGGCAATAATGTTTGAATGATATTCATAAACTCGAGCTTTGCATTTGCAACACGCTCATCCCCTCCAGTTGAAGTCATAAAATCATCACACTTGGACTGACACCTTCCATTTGGAGCTGGACGCTGCCCAACCCTCAAACCATCAGAGTTGATACCTGGACATCAGGCATCATGACAATAAGGGCACATTCCACCCCCGTACACACTCTTCACCTCCGACTGCACCTCCTCCCAGACCAACACCTCCATAATCAAGTTCCCTCGACAGTTACTGGGCTGATGATTTGTCTGACCTAAGTCATGCAGTAGAGCATCAGGAAGGCTCAACGGTAATTGTACTTCTTAAGGAAGCTGAGGAAATATGGAATAGCATCCACACTGCTCAGGAACTTTTACAGGTTTACAGTGGAGAGCGACCTGGCAGTCTCCATTGCCTTGTGGTGTGGAAACTGCCCCGTACAGGTCAGAAATCCTCTCTAGTGTGTGATTAAATCTACACATCTCATCTGTGGAACAGCCTTCTCATCACTTAAGAACATTTACAGGACTTTGGGTCACAGAGGGAGCACCTAACATCATTAAGGACAGCACCCACACACAGCACAAACATTCACGCTCTTGTCTTCTGAGGGACACTGCAGGACTATGAAAGCCAGAGAGCTTAAAGTTAAGTCTGTTTATTGTTTGTGTAAACCAGCCCTTACTTCTATGTGCAGGGTGATGAGCAAAGTAAGAATTTTATTGCTTGGTGTAGCCACTGAATTCTTTTACTGTATATTAGGGAAGTAATCATAATGAATTATGAATCAAAAGTGACCGTGTAGATGCAGACTGAAATTATGATCATGATTAGTTTGAAAAGCTGATTGACATAATGAAAGTTTAAAGGACTACTGTAAAAGTTAAGTTTGCTGAGATACCAGAAGTGCTTTAAGTTTCACCTGTGCTTCGTCCTTTCTGTCCTAACGTTTTACTTCCAGGGCTGAAAGTGTGTATGGTAAGAGGCAGATGCTGTGGCTGCTATCTCCTCATTATGTATCTGAACTAAGTCTTCCAGAGCGAGACCTAAGCATTGCCATCATTCTTCACCTCATCTTCTGTGAGTCCAGGATTATGTACCCCTGCTGAATTGTAAATGAACCTTTATAAGCTGTTGTTTTTAATGGGATGTAAATTGCACTGTAATCTCAGTGTGTGTGTGTCTGTTTGTGTATTATTTGTGTGTGTGTTATAGCGGTGACTTCATCCATGGCTGTGATGTCCACTAGTGTAGTGTCCAGCCTTTTGCTCTACAGACACCGCAAGGTACATACGTCATCGGTGTGCTTGCTAAGAAAATTTCCCCATGGTGCTTTCTGCATTAAAATGTGTCTCTGCCTCTCTAAGTAATCATCAATACTCCAAGAGGCTCATAAACAAAATGTGATTTCAGGCTAATGTGGTGACAGTGAGTCATGAACTGCACATCAATAATAGCTAATGTCACCAGATGGTTAATATCTGTGCCGCTGCTTTTGGAATTAAACACCATCGTCATCCTCTGATCCACAGGGTGTGAGTACGTCCGTCCTGTGTCGTGATGTGGCTTGGCTCACAGAGGAACTGCTGTTTAGAAACAGAGATGTTGGCTTTGGAGGAAACTTAGTTGAGGTTGTTCACTATTCACTCAACCTACTTGCCCCCCACCTCATCATTGCTGCAGCACCATCCAGGTTGGTTTTCCTTCCAAATAGAAAGAAAGAACGTTGACTATATGATGAAAGATGTAAAATAAGTGTAATATATATTCTAAAACTCTTTCTTTTCTTCTCTATTAGGAAAGACCCTCTCATCCTGCCCTGCCCGTCTCTTGCAGCTACACTTCATCTCTCCCTCCAGGCGCAGACAGTGACACAAACTTTTATACTGGAAACTGTTGGAGGTGAGTGGCTTTGAATACATGTTTAATTAAGACAACTTTTCTCTTCCATTTCAGCTTAATTATCATTTTGAACCTCTGTTCTTGAGGCTCCTTATTTTGCGTGGGTGGTCTTGGCAGTTCCTCTGACTGTTGGCATATTATTGGGAATTAGCATTTGACAGAGGGCATTTTAAATGATAAGAAATTAATATTTGTGATGTTCAATGGTTAGAAAATATTAGCAGTGCCTTGGGAGGTTCTGCATTAGAATGATTGATTCAAGAGTTTAGGGGAAAAATTAATTAATTAACCACCCCCTCCAAAAGATAAGCTCTTATTCACAAGTGTGAAAGGTTTGGAGGTCAGCTACATTGATTGTATGATATTGATCTTATATGACCATGAGAATCAAGATTAAATGTGAGAAATAATGCAAGCTTGACAACAGTGAAGCAGTCTTTCTTATACTTTTTGTGCATGAAAGTGTGTATGTGTGTGCTCAGCTGAAAGGTTGCTGAGAGGAGACAGGCGTTTTGAGTGTGATGGTGTTCATTTGCAAACGTCCATATTTACCAGCCTGCTAACGTTCCTTTTACACCGATCTCAACATATGCTGCTCTGTACTCCACTGGTTGGTAGAGTGCAGAGCTAAATAGATGGAGATGGAGGTTTTTTTTTTGTTTTTTTTTAATGTAGCCTATTTCACTAGCAAGAAAGATGCATCCATCCTCTACTTTAAAAGATATAAATAAATAGCTCGAGGCCCCAGCAGGATGAAGAAGTGTACTGACTAGGCCAATCTGCACTGCGACACACAGATGAACTATGGATCTGATGGAGTTGTCACACCATTCAAGGAACAGATAACCAGTTGAGGGATTCTACTGGTTTTCTGTGAAGGCCTTTGCTTAAGACGCTGACATGTTTGTCTTACCCAAACCATCTAAACAACAAGCTAACTGTTACTCAAACCTTTCACAAACATAAGCTTGCATGATGCAGTCAGAGATGGACTTTGTGGATTGTACTGAAAGCAGAATGAGGGATCTCAGCAAATATCAGTTTGTTGAGAAGATAAAGCATTTGAAAGCTGACAAAATCTCCACAAAATGTTCTGAAACAAGCGTGTGCGACACTCACAGAGGAGATTTTTATATTGCCTTCTAAAAAAACATGCTACCAGTCATCTCAATAGATAAATCAAAAAAATTTACTTCAGACACTGTCATTGTGTCCGTAACTGCTTTCACACATCCAGTCTCTGTGTTGGGCTGCTGTGTACCGTATGGAATCATCTCAGCTAAATCTTTTAGAAAATAATGATCTGTTTGTTGTCCTCACTACTTTTCCTCCATTTGTTTCGATTTCTGCGGCATGTTTTTTAAAATGTAACCACAATTATGTCAGTCAGCTTAAAACATTGGGTTTGTTTGTTTGTTTGCTTGTTTTAAACGTGCAGATCAGTCAAAATTTGGAATTTAAATTCTATTTGGACTAAATGATGCATGAGGTCCTACTCTTTTTTTTTTTAATACTATTATTTGCAACGTGTGAAATGAGAAACTCAAATTATTCAAATGTGCAATAATTAAATGTTTGTGATGTAATGGTGGTTTTATAATGTGTTTTGCCACCAAATTTGTACACCTGCAGCCAAAATGTTTCAATGTTTCCGTGGCTTTAGGTTTTAAAATTCTTGGCTTGTTTACACCGTTATTGTTGACTTTTGTTGTGATGTGTTACAAACGTGGTAAGGTTTCATACATGGCCGGCAGTAGAACAGTCTTCTTAACTTTTGTCCATTATTACCTTCAAAATCTTACAAGGAAGGTACAACTTTTTCATCCTCAATATATTCAAATTATTCATAGAATTGAAAGATTGAGGTTGTTTCTGATGCTAATATGAGAAATCTTACCATCAACATTAAAACTATTTTCCCAGTTTTCTTAACAGCTAACTGTAGCCGCCGCTAAGTTGCTTGAAAAAGTCAGATTGTCATCACTGACGAGCACACTTGTGTTTACAAGTAAAGCCATGGTGTCTTAGTCCTCCAAGTCTTAAGTTTGACTAGGTGGTATTTAAATAATGCATGATAATGTTTTATTTAGTCAGTGCTCTCTCTGACTGTAGAGGTTGGAGAAAAAAACATAATATGTATCAGTAATATATGGTAATCATCTAATGGACGACAGCCTCGAATCCCACACCCTTATCAGAGTCCTGCATCCACTCATCCTTTGGCCCAGAGTTATCCGTCAGCTAAATTTAATTATGCTGACTGGCAAGCTGGGGTGAAGCCATAACTACTGGAGTCCCATTTTAGTACTGTTGGTGGAGGTAAAAATAATATGTTTTGAAGTATAGGAAACTACTTGTCCTGTATGATTCATCATTTCAGTATGACTGGTTTTGTCTGTACAGGAAGGTGAACAGTGAACATGTTATATATTCATTCTCAGATGCTAGCCTCAAGTGGTAATGTATCATCTACATTTCGTTGTTGTACTGCATCAGTTTTAACCCATGCAGACCCTAAAACGTAAAGTACAAATCAGGATTTTTTTATGGAAAACCTATTTATTTTTTTAAGAAACTAGAGAGATGAAATAAAAGATTTAAAGGCTTGATGCAATATCAAAGTGGTCATAGTGTGATAATAGCCATGTAATAAACTGAAGAGGACACTCCTCAGCCTCTAAAATGGTTCTACGGTCGCTTTCTGAGTATTATTTCTGTGATGTGCGAAGGGTGCAGTATTTAGAAACATAAACAATAGACTCAGAAGAAAAAGGATAATGTGGCCCAGCATGATCAGATGCAGGGAATTTGCATTTCCTAGATATACATCTACATTCTAGGCTAAATGTGGACTGCAAGGATAAAGAAATTGTGTAAATTTCATGAAAAGGCTGCTCTCTAACCAACATATTTCAGTCAAATGTAACATATTGACATGTTAAGTTGTAAAATACAGATGTGCTTTTGTCTAGATTTTACCAAATGTGTTTTTTCTCATGTGCTTGAGGAACAAGAGGAATCAATCATGTTTTCTTCTTAGCGTGTGCGGTGTCTGCCATGCTGTGCGAAGTGGTTTTCAGTGGCGTCAGCAGCAGGGTGAGGGCCGATGGTGTGGAGGGGGAGGAGGTCAAAGGTGACTTGGATTTTGATGTGGTGCTCTGCCAGTCTGAGCTGATGGAGAGAGCCTTGCAGCTTTGCCATCTCCTGCCTCCAGGCGTCATGCCAGTGAGTTTATATTCATATCACACGTACACACACCCAGTGTGTCTCATTCAATGGATGTTTAATGGAGCCGAACAGCCATTCATCCTGCTCTGCTGCCTCTATCTCAGGCAGAGAAAGGTTTTGGATTGTATATGTATGTGTATGTGCTTCATCAGACTGACTTCAAGGGCTCCCATTCTGAGCCAGTATCACTTTTTCTCTCTATTCGGCCACCTTTCATTTCACCAGGCTGCTCTTTCTTGTCTCCTTTGCTTGAAGCTTTGTTTCTCATCCCATTTTTCTGCACAAAAATATCTCCCAGTGCTCTCATCCCCTCTCTGGCTGCCTCTCACTCTCCCTCTATGGTCACTGCAACATCTCTTCTACACACCTTATGCTCTTGGTCAGCTGCATCCCTCTCTCCCTCTGCATGTGTCAAATAGGTGATGGAATAAAGCTGGGGTTTTTTTGTATGGTTTTTTTTTTGCTCTTTTTTTTTTCTCTGTAACCATGCTTCACGACTGAGCTAATCCGTTCTTGTTCTCTTGCTCTCTGCAGCCCTGTCAGTCGTCCCAGAGTTTCGCTCTAGAAGCCATTGACAGCCTGGTTCGCTGCAGCATCCTGATTATGGAAGAAGTAAGAAGATTTCCTAAAGTTGTGGACAGTAAACATGCATAATTTAACAAAACATTTCAGTATTTAAAAATCAGCTCTTTACATTTTATCTGAATATTTTTTGAATGCTGCCTCCAGTCCTTCATATACTACCTTCTTTGATTTTTTTTTTTCCATCCAATACTTTGCGCACACTGTATCTTTCAATTTAAATCCCTCAGTTGTGTCTACAACATGATTAATAATTTAGTTTAATGTATTTTTTAAGAGTTCAGTCTTAGGTTTTAGCATTGCATTAACTTTAGAGTGGTTTTTGATATGTCAATTTTTCTTTTTCAAAGCGTCACATCTGTGTCAAGAGCCTGTCGCTCACTGTTTGTGTTGGTGTGTGTTCAGTGCACAAAGGTGATCAGTGAATGTCAGGGGAGTCCCTAATCTCATGATGATGCAATATCTGCAGTATTTAGTAGTATTTTATTTTTAAGCCAGATCAAAACAAAGCACGTTGCCGTATATACAAACTTGTAATGGCAGCAAGCAGATCTAAAAAGCTATAAACGGCATCAATTGTAATCTGTTCTATGCATTATCGTTTCTAGAATCCGACAGGTCATCCCATTTGTGACTTCTGGAAGAGGGAGGGCAATCTGAACTGGACTACCAGTGATGACCCTTACCACAGCGACTCTGAGTGTGAGGAGCAGGAGTCGTGCTCATACAAGGTGCAGAAGAGCTTTGCTGAGGTCTTTGGCTTCCTGACACGCTTCAGAAAAGCATGACGTTATAAAATGCGACAAATGTTTCATGCTTGTCCAGATTGCTCTCTTGGGTGACTACCTTCAGGGTATACACAAAAATATCCTAACACAACATGAAAAGGAACTTTGAAGTAACTAAATCTCCATTACAAAAGCTCCTACACAGATGAATGACAAAATTTGAATGCTAATTAGTGGTATGTGTCATCTTTATAACAGAAGCCTATATGATGTTACCGTTACATGTCAGCCTACCAAGCAACATGAAGCAGCCAACTTCCTTTCACAGAGACCAAACAGTTGTTTGCAGTACTGGAGAACCATAAACAGAACCATTGAATACATTACCACTGCTAATCAATTGAACCTATTTTTATTTTATTTTATTTTATTTTATTTTATTTTATTTTATTTTATTTTATTTTTATTTTTATTTGGGGGTGGGGTGCATTTTTAAAATGCAATAAAAACAAACAAATGCATTCACACAGGATTTAAGTTTGCAGATGTCAAATGTAGAAGTCAAGTATAATAATGTATAAATGTTAACAATGAAATGCTTCATTGTTTTAATGGAAAAATGGACATTCTTGTAGAAGATGTGACCTTGAAGGTAGAATATGTTGGTTCAAAATCTCAACGTACTTTTCTGCATTAATGTTCCCATCACATACGTGCACATTATGTCAGCCAAGGACACTGATACAACCCCCATGCCATTGGAGAGCTGGTTTCTGGACTTGTCGGCCTTAGCATCTTTTATCTTCAGTGCTATTTTTTTTCCCCAAAAAAATATCTTCCACACTGATTTGCTTGGTCATAGTGCACATTAGCACTGTGTGATGGTTCATCCTATATGCCTATGACCACAGAGGAGTTGATTCTACCTCTGGAAATGGTTAACGTAGGGCTTCTTTTTTGCACAGTAAACTTTAAAGTAGCACTTGTAAATATAAAGCTCTGGATTGAAATGCTTGACAAAGGTTTCCCACACTAAAACCTTGTCAAAGTGGGTAAGGTATTATGAGCTCAGACACCAAGGATAGCCAGATTAGGTTTCTGCTCTTCCCTTTGAGCACTGACAATTTCTTCAGATTCCTGAAATAATTTAATTATTTTGTGTCCTGTAGATGGTCACAAAATGTGTCCAGCATCTAATCATGACCTGACCTCGCTTTTATGACACGACTTTATTTAAATTTGGTTTTGATTCTAGTATTGCTCGACATCCTCCTTGTGACTGTGCTACATGCTCTGAGAAATGTGTGTAAATACAACTTAGTTGTATTGATTTTTTTTTTTCCTTTTTTGTGGATAATTGAGGCAAGTTTAGTCAAACATCTTGTATCAAAAACACATTTAAGAGGGTTCTGAGATGTGAGACAGACTGCATTTAGATAATCAAACAAACTTCTTCTCGCTATAATAAATGAGTAAAACTGTGAGTTTTCTGTTTGAGCTTGACATATAAATGGATAAAAAGAGGTCATCCACTCAGCATATTGCTAGCTCTCAAAAAATTACTAATGATGGAACATTTTGTCTTCAGATTTTTTTTTCATTTTAAATCATTTTGGGATGTGGACTAGTAAATGGACTACAGTTATATAGGGCTTTTTTTTATCCAAAGTACTTTACAGTCTGCCTCCCACCCATCAATTCTCACACACACACACACATATATGGACCAACATTTCCAGCACCTTAGAGAATATTACGTTGATGTTTTCAAAAGGACTCATTCTTATCCCATGTCTAACGCTTGTTTTAATCTAAACTTAAGTAAAGCAGATTGGTCATCCTAAAACTGAAATCACTATTTGCCTTTTTTCCTGGCAAATAAGACTTCACAAGAAGATTATGTTAAGGGATTCATTTGACCACATAATGATACGAAAAGATAATACAATAACAGTGCACACAAGATGAGAAAAACCCAAGATTGAGCCACCAACCTGCTGAATAAACTTGCACTCTTAAATGTTTATTTGATTACATTTCATGTGGATATTTACTCTGGAAAGATCATTTTAAACCTCAAACTGAATCATGTTTCAGTGCTTTGGAAAGCTCGGAGATTTTAGTGTGCAAAGACCTCGCTTAGGTTGTTTAGTAAACTTTTTTTTGTACTTTGTATATGTTATCTATACTCGTTCTGGAGATACAGCCATTTTACACCCTGTTTTTGCACTAAATATAAAAAACATTCTGTCATTTTTTTTAAATGTTCATTCAAACCGAAAAGCTGATACTCAAAGGACAGTTTTAGATTTTTTTTATTCTGTATAAAATACATCTATAATTTCCATGTGAATACAAAATTTGTGTGGTTTTAAAGTTTCATTTGCAAATTTGAAATGTTAAATAAATCTGTGTTCACCAGATAAAACACAGATGAAACTCTTACTGACGTTAAGACAGAAATTTAGCTAAAGAAGACATTTCTTATATCCTTTAGCTTAGTTCCACTCACAAAATTTAGCCCATCAGTTTGTAAATTTTAAGTTCCATAAAAAAAACTCAAAGAAACTAGGATTCACTTTTGTATTAATCAAAAACCATATTGCACATAAAACAATAAGCATTAAGCAGTTTATAAATTTTTGCTCTTAGACCAAGTTTTTGTGTTTGATTGCAAGTTAAAGGAGCACATAACTCCCTAGCTAGCTTCAGTACATTATCAAAAACACAATTAGTCTTCGTACCTACAGTGCTGTGCCACTAGTGACTTGAGGGACGACTACAGTAGCCCAGTAAAACCATTACCACCCACAGTGGTGTACAGTCTTTAGTCTGTCTCAAGCTTTGGCCACACAACAGACAACCTTGCCAAAGTTTAGACAACATTTCTCTTTTGAATAACAGATTTTAACTTTCTCAGTCCAGCACACTCGCTCCTCTTCTCCTAACGCCTCTGCTCTGCTGCCTGCAGACCAGGTGCTAAAGGAGGACAGCAAACGCCTCCATACCAGTCGGTAGAAAAACATTCTCTAACCACCTCCCTCTTCTGCTTGCTTTCAGTATGCCTCGATAAAATCCCTCCAAGTGATCTTACACAGCACCCTGGCAGTTCTCCAATTTAAGTCAGTAAAATAACTCTGAAAACGTCTATTGCTGCGGCAGCTCTGAGATTAGTTTTACTCCCAAACAACTAAGCTTTAAAAGATTTATTTTATTCACAAGGATGTTTATTTTTTTCCACAAATGCAGTTCATTTATTACGTTACTTATTTATGTTTGGTTCAAGTTGTGCAAGCCGAGGAGTGATTATAAATATATAAATATGCCCTTGAGCTTCAAAATAAAATCCACTTTATGCGGGGAGTAGCTTTCTTTGCTTCCATTTCCTCTTAATTACTAGTTTGTTTGTTTGTTTGTTTGTTTATTTATAATGTTCACTTCCTCCAGCCTCTTTTGTGGGCTTATAATGCAGCATTTCAAATGCATTTGAGTATTTTATGAATTTGGCAAGCAGCCCATCTTACCTTATCAATAGAGTAGTGGCGTTATTGCCATTAGTTGGAAATAATTTTTCTTTGTTTTGATTTAAATTCTATCCATTCTAGTCTCCCAGAATAGATTTCAGTAAATGGGTGAGCCTCATTCACATTTAAGATCGTTGTCGTACTTGGTTACTGAAAATAATTTAAGTGCAGAAGCCATGTTGCTAGTAGGCCGTGATGGTGCTCAACAGCTGAACTCAGTAAAGACAAATGGCAGTTCATTCTTACTTTAAGACCTGAAGGTCAGTCGGTTCAGTATCTCTAGGAAGTTTCTTCAAGTGCAGTCATACAAACCATCAAACAGGATGATGAAAATACCTCTCAAGCGGTCCTTCCCAAGAGAGGTAGACCAAGAGTTCCCTCTGCTGCAGATTAGCCCACATCAATGCTTCCAGAGTTCAAATAGCAGGCACATCTCAACATCAAGTGTTTGGAGGAGACTGTGCAAGTCAGAACTTAATGTTTAAACTTGCAAAGATGGTAGTGCCGTCTTTGTAACTGAAGGCATAAAGAAGAGAGCTCTTTGGTCCAAGAAACACAAGGAATTCAGGACTAGGCCTTTGAAAATGTAAGCTTTAGTTTTGATAAGTTCTACATTACAATTCTTAGCTAAAGATTTTGCGAGTTGTGAGTACATGTATATAATTGTGTCTCCCACTGTGAAACACAAGATGACTTTTATCTAAAATTCAAAAGAGCTTAATCAAGAACACTGAACTAACGTGAGATCCTGCAACATCGTCTGGTTTAGTCTGAGTGGAACCATTATTGGACATTACAGGCTTGTTATGTCAAATCTTGGTTATTAGTTCTTAAACATTAAACTCTGAGTAAGTAGTTATTAATTTGCAGCTTTCTCATGCTTTGCTATCTCATCACTATTTGATATTAGCATACTTGGGTTTATTGTTTAAAATATTTCATTATTGATACCAAAACCAATACCTTGTTGTTGTTATTGTTGTTGTGTTTGACCTTTGGAAAAGTTCAGTTTATTTTGGAGGTGGTTCTAGAGGACAAACAAATTAAAGAGTGTGATTTAACCCCATTAGGGTTTTCAAAGGTAGACAACCAAAGCTAGAAAATGAACGTTAGGAGTGTAACTATGGTTCTGTGAGTTGCTGGCTGACTGTCAGTGGCAGTAAACAAAGTGGATGTCTTTTCACACTCTTGTAGGTCGAGTTTTTATGTAAACAAAGTCACATATGTGACCTGTCAATTTCCATCACGCTTCCACTATAAGTACCATGTGGTAGACCAGTGGTCCTCAATCTTTTTTCAGTGGTGTACCACCAGTGAAATATTTTTTCTGCCAAGTACCCCCTAACCATCGCAAAGCATTTTTGGTTGTAAAAAAAAGACCTAAAACAGAGCACTGTGCCATCAGTGACTGATTTATTAAACTTTGTAACTGATAAGCATGTACAAAATTCAAACATTTGAAATAACTATTTCGAACATTTTAGATGTTAATAATCCATAACTAAATGTATTGCAAATATTTATCATCACTAAAATGTCATGATTCAAACTAATTTAGCGAAAACAGTGACCATATAACCATTTAAAACCATAAGATTAACCATTTAAAACTCCATAAATGTGCAAAACACTGCTC
>JBAMYA010000024.1:3333978-3348647 GCA_037176975.1 Arrhamphus sclerolepis | reverse complement strand
ATCCTCCTGTCAAAAGGCAAGAATCTTCTTCTTAGTCATCTTGTTGAAAAAAAAAAAAAAAAAAAAAAAAAACAAATGCAATAAATTTTTCAAACTTTTCACACCCAGCAGTGACAAAGAATCTCTTATCTCTTGTTTCTTAAGTCATCTGACTGTCAATGCAAATGTCAGCATGTCTAAATGAGCATATAAACATGAGAATAAAACAGCATATAAATATGATAAATGAATAACTAAAACAGCTTATAAGAATATCTGAGACCGCATATAAATATGAGAATATCTGAAACAACATATAAACATGAGAATATCTGCAGCGACATGTTACTTCGACCTACTGCTGCTCCACCAGCTACCTACCTGCTGCCCAAAACTCAGTTAAATGTCCTGTCAGGAGGAATATATCTCAACTGCTGCTTGTTTTCTGAACTTTGTACTTTGCATGACCAATACTAACCTCCGCAAATCTGTAAATTTCAGTAAACACTATTTTTAACTGTTTCCGTTTAGCACCGGAAGTCTGTAAATCACTCAAGGTAAAAGTGATTTAAATAGCGAAAGCGACAATGGATAATAGCCACTAGTATTACTTAGTTACTGCATGCATAACTTGATTTATTTTTATCTATTTATTCTAATTATTATTGAATGGTTCTGTGGTTTTGTTTTACGGTTAATCATTTTCTAAACTACATTTCCCAACAATGTCCTCAGATGTGCATTTAAGTGCAGTATGAACATTCCACAGTTAATTTTTTTTTTTTTTACCACGTACACGACTAACATTTTCATCCTCTATTTGACGTAAAACATGAATATGCATTTTTATTTCTTTATGTAAATGATATTTCCTATCAAGTGTGTACATTGTATTTGTCCTTCTACCAAAACACCATTTAATGTTGATTATCGTGTACACTACTTGAGTAAGTCCGTGAAGGCAGCACGAGTGTATCTGGAATGATCACGTGATCAAAGTAGAGTGGTACAGGAAAGAGTCGTTCAGTGATTCTTTTACCCTGAAGACTTTATAGGAGGAGGACGACGATGTGCACCAGGTGGGGCTAACGCATTTAAAAAAAAAAAATCTAATTCATTTTACATTTTTAAATGTCCGATTTTGGTGTGGTTTAAACTGTTATCTAACATGCAGCTTTCTGCGTGCTGAGGCATTATGCTTGCAGTAACACTCAGGGTACCTCCTTTTCTACTTAAGTCTTATTTATCTATTTATTCACTGCTTTCAGAAAGGAAATCTTTTAAATAACTGGCGTCTATTTTACGCCTTGCGCTTGGGTAATCTGATAAAACGCTTATTCTTTTGGGTTTCAATTTCAAGTGTGATATACTCCTTTTGGAGCGTCACATGATGCCAGACGTATCAGACAAGGTTGAAACAATTCTGTCTAAATTCAAGATCTCATTTTTAATCCACTGAAAAGAGAAGACGTTGCACCCTATATTGTGCACAGAGTGCAAAGTCTTGAATCGTCACCTCAGATGCAGGGATTTTACCAACTTCCAAAGTACAGGGAAGAAGAAAAAAAAAAGAAGTGTGAAATGCTGACCACTGCAAGAATTGTGTCACGCTTTTTCTCAGCTGCGTCTGTCAAAGGTCCTGCAGATATCAGTTTTAATCACTTTGTTCTCATTAACCTAGATACAGACATAGTTGGTGTCTGATTGCATCACAAAGAAAAAAGTTTTATCACTCATTCAGAGCTGTTAAAGATTGTTGTGGCTGATGTTGTAATTTGTTTCCCTGTGCAGCGTCCAGCCTGTTGAGTGGACTACTGATCTAAAGAACCAGAAGTGAGTATCCGGAAGAATCCTGCTCCTCACTGTGTTGGCAAGTTATTTTACTGATTAGCTGACTGTACGGTCCTCTGTCTAGTTTTGATGGCATCGTCCTAGTGACCCAGAGCCATGACACCCTGCCTGACAAGCTGGAGTGTCTTAAAGCTCCTCTGCAGGACTACAACTCTGTAAGTGTCTGTCTTTGCTGCACAGCAAGATTGTGTTCTTAAGCACTCACATCACCGTCAGCAATCTGCTTCAATAGGAATGTGCTTCCGTGAACTTGTGTAAAATATATTCTGTGTTGAAATAAATTTTTTTGTTTTGTTTGGTCATACTGGTGACACAATAAGCAACGCACGTGATTATTAACATTTTATCTTGTAGTTTGATGAGTCACAGCTGTTGTAAGCAACTGCATTAAAGGACCTGAAAGTTTGTTTCATGTTCTTCTTCCTCTAATATTCCAGTTTTGAAACTGAGTAGGTCTGGGTGTTGTGACCTTAATTCCTCCATTACAAATAATGAGGGATTATTTTTAGTTTTGTTTAGTTCTTTTGCCCTTATAGATCCCTGACAGGGTTTTGCAACAAATATACTCAACTATTACAACTGGGAAGTTGTTTGTTTTTGATGAAAGAGTACATATCTTTGTGATTTTAAAATATGTGAAAGGAAACAGATTAACTATCTATGACTGTTTACTGGATATTTCAAACAATTGAAATAACTGACGTGGGTAAGACTACGTTGGTCACAGCTTCTGAAGATGATCACCTAAGAGGTAGTGTGCTCCAGTGATGCTGTTGTGTTTCTTTGAAATTAGATCGACAGTGGTTTGGGAGAGGAGGTGGTGGTCCTCAAGGTTCCTGGTCTCCCTGGTAACCGCCTAGTGTTTGCCTCCACTGGTCCTGTGAACCGCGACTATGATGATGTCAGACGTTTTAGCGATGCGGCAGTCAACGGCATCAAACGGTCAGTTCCCAGTAAGGTTTTGCTTCCCTCTGTGTTTCTAACTGGTGGATTACATCCGGTTTCATTGATGCTTTGCTCCATTGTCCTTTCAGTGCCTTGAAAACTGGGATGCAGCGCCCCCTGCTGGTGTGCCCTCCACACAAGGACTATAAGAACAGTACCCTGGTGGCTGCACTCGGGGCTCTTCATGCTCTCTACATGGTGAGAAAATAAATTCTTGTGGAACAAAGTTCGACATCTTGTTTGTTTTACAGGAATATGACTCAGTATGGCAGCACAGTGTGTTTCAGCCGCTCTGATCATTTTTTGTGCTTCTTTCTATCTTCTTGAGATCCTCTACTGAGCTTTGTCCTGTTATTTTTTTCATCATTCGTTAATGGATCATATGCTGTGTTTTCATTTGGCGCTTTTTAAGATTTGTCATCAATGGCCATCAAAACGTTGAAGTTCTTTAGACCTATGAGCTGTTAACTGAGCTTTCCGAGTTAGCTCGAGTAACATCTGGCATGATTCCCAGATGTGTTGTATGACGTAGTCTACATTGTAGTGCAGATTTTGTTCCTCCTTTGATCATCACGAGGACTGCAGACGGAACGGTAAGAGTAAAGTAGGTCAAGCTGTGGTGTTTGCTAGCAACAGATGGTGCCACCCTAAGCATGTTACAGTAAAGGAGCTTCTCTGCATCCTGTATATGGACCTGTTGGCTGTGAATTTTCATCCATGCTGTCTATAAAGATGCTGATCCTGAATGTGATGCCATCAGTTTCCATTAGTTCAGTACATGAATTACTGTTCTTACCTGCAGATGAAGTCTTTAAGCTTGTTTTATTTACATTAGTAGTCTGGTTCTACTGGTGTAAGATTTCAACATGACACATTTTAATATTGTGAGATTTTGGTTGATTCGAAACTTGTATATTTCCAGACACCACATACTTGACACTTATGTAATAGTTGTAATGCAGCATGACAAGTGCATAGGCTTTTCAGAAAGATGCTCACTTAATAAATTTTTCTTTTTGCCCAAAAAGCCACTTGAAGTGCGAGAGGCCAACTTGAAGTCCTCTGACTACAAGGTGTGTGTTCTGGGGCTGTGGGCAGCTCAGGAGGATGAGGGAAAGAGACTGGTGGAGCTGGCTAACGCTCTGGAGAGCGGGAGGTAAGTCAGACGCTCCACCTCATAGCTCTCGTTTCCTCACACTGTATCGTCCACTCACAACTTTCCTTCTTTTTTCTCTCCTCAGACTTGCTTGCCGCGACATTGGCGGCTCCGACCCTGAACGGATGGCTGCTCCCCGTGTGGCTGAATACGTCCAGGAACTCTTCAAGAACAGCCCCGTGAAGGTACGGGACAGCTTTGGATTCGTCGTACAACTGGAAGCAGAAAATAATGTGATTGAACCCTTCAAGTCAAAGGTCTGTGTGTATTTCACCTTCAGGTGGAAGTGGTGAGCAACCTGAAGACTCTGGAGAAAGAGTATCCATGTCTGGCTGCGGTCAACCGCTGTGCCAACAGTAAGACGAGCTTTTTTCTTTTTATTATTCATTTTATTGCTAGTTAACATGGACTTTCAGCTCCGCTTAATGTTATTGTAAAAGATATGTTCTTTATATTTGTCTTTGTCCTCCCCTCTCAGGTGTACCTCGTCATCAGGCCAGAGTCATCAAGATGCAGTACTGCGGGGAAGGACCGATCCGAAAGACACTCATGTTGGTTGGAAAGGTGAGACGGGGCTGTTAAAAATGCAGAGGAATTAACCCTAAAATACAAGTCATATTCTGCACTTGGATAATTTCAGAACAAAAGCTACAGTATAACTGCACCAACGACATTTATCACCTGTGACTCGTTGCTCTATTTCTGTTTGCTGTTTCTCTACACTGTCAACTGTAAAAAAAAACAAAAAAAAACAACAACAACAAAAAAAACCCACAATGATTAAAAAATATTTGCATTAAATGTGGAAAGAGGGTATGGAGAGTGTTCAGCTCTCTTGTATTTATTCTATTGATTTTTTGAAGAAATAATAACCAGAAATCCCTTCTCTCACATCCATCATGTGAACATTTTAGAGAAGAGTATCGACATATGCTGGCTGTTTTGTTCCTAGACTGATTGTTTTGTGGTGATTGCAGGGCATCACCTACGACACTGGAGGAGCAGACATCAAGGCTGGTGGTGTCATGGCTGGCATGCACAGGGACAAGTGTGGAGCTGCTGCTGTGGCTGGATTCTTCCAGGTGTCCAAAAAGAAACAAAGAAAAATCCTTCTAGCAAGTGGATTTTCTTTCAGAATTTTTAAACGTACCTTCCATTTTCTCCAGACTTTAGCCCATCTGAAGCCTAAACATCTGAAGGTTGTCGGTTCGATGGCCATGGTGAGGAACAGTGTGGGAGCAGGTCAGTGTGGAACTCTGATCAAGTGTAGATGTAGGTTTTTGCACGCCCTCTCAGCTGACTGTGCTTTCTCTCAGACTGCTATGTGGCTGATGAACTGATGGTTTCCCGTGCGGGTCGTAGAGTGAGAGTGGGAAACACCGATGCGGAGGGACGCATGGTGATGGTCGACCTCCTCTGTGAGATGAAGGAGCAGGTCAGGAAAGATTTGTTAGAATCACATCTGGACTAACTCGTCTCCCCTCCACCTGTATCCCTTCTCAAAGTGACTTTTGTCTCTGCAGGCGGTGCGTGAGACTTCTCCTGAGCTGTTTACAATTGCGACTCTGACTGGTCATGCGATCAGAGCCATGGGACCCAACTACTCTGTAAGTCCTGCTGGAGTGAAACGTTAACCGGGAGGCGTGTGCATATTTAACATTCATCATCATCAAATTATGGTTTGCAATCAGCTTGGAACCTCTCGTTGCAGATCATCATGGATAATGGACCGGCCCATTGCAGCGGGAATGCAGCTCAGTGGCAGAAAGGTGAGGTTCAGCTTGGTAAAATATTCACAATTTAAACAGTCAACTTTGAGTTAAAACATTTCTTTATAAACCCAAACACCACTGACTTTAACTTACAAATGACAGCACAGAACATAGGTGTAGAATGGTACCTAGTTTATGTTCAGTTTGTGGATGAGACGGCGTTGTGTTCATCTCCCTTCTTCGTTTATAGGAACTAAATGCAGAAATAAATGTTCCTCTGATTCTAATTGTGTCTGTAATTGAAAACTGTGAGCAGATCAGCTGTTTTGCACAGATCTCTACAGAAAACACTCATAATGTTGCTCTTGAAACAGACTTGTAGAGAAACCATCAACCTATCAAATCATCTAGGTTGATCATTGATAGAATGGTGGCTTTATATCATTTCAGCACTGTGAATGTCAGTCTATTCTTTGAAACTTCTCCTTTTGTTCAAAAGTAAAGGTTTTGAAGAAGAAAGCAGAAGTGTTTTAAATGTTTTTGGTGTTTGCAGTATATAACTGTTACTGAGCAATATAAAATTGCCAGCAGTTTGACTAAAATGTTGATTTTTGTCCTTTCTATTCAAGTACAATGTTCTTTTGTCCAGAAGATGTCACTATTCTGACTATCATGAACTCGGAAACTTTGATACATCTCCTCCACTTTACTTCACACAGTAATTGCTCACTGGTCTGCATCCTTTTTCCCACAGCTGGAGAGCTGTTGGGAGATTTGTTCGAGGTGTCAAGTATCAGGAGGGAGGACTACGATTTCCACAAAGGGAAGTCTGAGTACGAGGATATTCTGCAGTGCAACAACCTTCCATCCTCAGCTACACCCCGAGGACATCAGACCCCCGCAGCTTTCCTCATCATGGCCTCGGGCCTCGACAAGGTTCTCACCAACTACTGTCATAAAATGTAATGCAATAATAATGTGGAGGAAGTACAGTGATTAATCTATGTTGTCCACTTCCACAACAGCATGGCGTAGATTCTGACACACCTCTGCCATACTCCCACATCGACATTGCTGGTTCCAGTGGTCCTTTCCCCGGTGTCCCAACGGGAGCCCCTGTCCTTGCCATGGCAACCAACTACATCTTTGCAGGCAGCATCTAAAAAAAATAATCTAAAAAGGCAAATTTGTAACTGTCCAAATATAAATGGAAACACTTGTCACATTAATTAAAGCTGGCTTTTTTTCCCAGTCTCTGACTCCTTTTCTGTCACACTTTTGGTTTCTGTGTTGAAAGATTTTTAAATTCTCTTCCTATCTGAACAGAGGTTTCGTTTGTCAATAAAAAGGTGTTTGCCCATTGTTTTCATAAAAATAATTAGAGGAAAAACACGTGCAGGATTGGTTGTATTGCCATGAATAAATTTACTAGCATCCTGCACTCACCAATCACCAGTGCTGAACCCCTTTTATAACACCTGTACTGTCCAGTGCAAACAAATACAATCCATCCATTATCTATACCCACTATTTCCTGTGCAGGGTCACAGGGGTCTGCTGGAGCCTATCCCAGCTCACTTCAGGCGAAAGGCAGGGGTACACCCTGGACAGGTCGCCAGTCCATCGCAGCAATCAAATACAATTTAAATTCTAACTTTGTGTAGCTTCTACAGTTTCAGCTATCAGAAATAGGCACCTAAGTAAAATAAAAATAGTAACACAACTTGTAGATCTTAATGTGAAAGGTAGCCAGAAACTACTAAACTAAAATGCCAGGGAGTATAGATTGGGGAGAGAATGAAGCTTCCTAAAAAAAAGTTGAAAATCATCCCTTGAAAGAAATTATGAAAAAGTATTTCGTATAATATACACATATATTTATTTCTTAAGTAGGCTTAAGAATAATTATTTCATGTAGCTGTCAGCCTGCTAAACGCCAGACAATGACAAGCTGGTTATTAAAGAGACTACAATCCAACACAGTGTACACTTGTGTACATAGTGTAGGCAGTTTAGTTTCAAATTTACATATATTTACTTATACCGTATATCATTTATATAAATAAGATTTTTATGAATCCCACTTGTGAGAAGTTTCCTTGTTGCAGCAGAAACAAAAAGAAGGGATTTGAATATGCAAAATAAAGGTCATACATTTCTGTGTATGTGAGTGTGAGACAAACAAGCTGATATACAGTAGTTTTCTGTATTTACGGCAGAGCTTTCGCTAGGGTTTGCGTGGTGACGTCCCGGAGAACGTACAAGCGAGCGGAAGTGACGTAACCAAGTTATTAAAAACCGACGGTAGCGCGCGCTAACAGCTCAAATTTTTTTCGCTGCTGTAGGAGACGTTTGTCTGTCCTGCGTTGAACACTACATAAAGACTCAGCTCTCCACGGAGGTTGTGTATTTTTGCTTCTTGCGACAATTTTCTAACCGCAGTCTCCTTTTTTTCACGGAGAGGAGCCAAAAAGGCTACAGAGCTATTTTATCTTCGGTCAACGCAGACGTAAAACCTCCACAGCAACCATGTTTGAGGCTCGCCTGGTCCAAGGTTCCATCCTGAAGAAGGTGCTGGAGGCCCTGAAGGACCTGATCACTGAAGCCTGCTGGGACGTCAGCTCGTCGGGCATCTCCCTGCAGAGCATGGACTCCTCTCACGTCTCTCTGGTCCAGCTCACTCTCAGACATGACGGCTTCGACTCGTACCGCTGCGACAGAAACCTGGCCATGGGAGTCAACCTCAGCAGGTGAAGCAAACTACTCGAGCGGACGTTTGGACAAAAGAAAGGAAGAAAAAAAAAAAAAACTTTGCAGGCTGTCAGAGAAAATGCTCATGTCGTGAATGACGCAGCTAATTTAAAGTGTGTAACAGCTTTCTAAAATATTAAAACAGTCGCTTTTATCCATGTCGCGACCACTTGAACACAGTTTATACACATTATCTGATCGTCTTTGATTAGGAAAACTTTGATATTGTGGGATCTTTGATAAAGAGACAAAAGGTAGCCATTTTGGTGGATTTGCCCGGGCATGTCTCTACTGCAGCAATCCCTCCACAGTTTGCCTCTTTATTGTCTGCTCTTGAACTAGGTCCGTTTCACCCTTATTTTATGGAACAGAGTCTAATCTTCTTTTGTAGATGCTTTTTGGTGCTGTTAATCCAGACTAATTCCTTTTGTGAACATGTAGCGGCACAACTTTAGCGCCAAATTCTCTGCCGCTAGGGTTGGCGGGAATTGAAGTTTAACCCGGGAAGTTGCACTTCCGTTTCCGTCACTTCCCTTGTGTAACATTACCGAGGGAGTTGTGTGTAGTGGGCGAGAAGTGTTTTTGAACCACCAAATAAATATCTTTCTTTTTTTTCTTTCTTTTTTTTAATTAACTGATCCGTCAATTTCTCTTTTTCTAGTTATTTATTTTCTTACAATTAATTAATTACAGCAGAAAACAGTACAAATGTTCACGTTTGTGTATTAATAGAATTAAAAATGTTTTTTGTTGTTTTTACTGCAATTTTAACAGTTTTGTAACCGAGTTGTTGTTTTTCTCATGTCACCAGCATGTCAAAGATCCTCAAGTGTGCAGGAAACGAGGATATTATCACTCTCAGAGCAGAGGACAGTGCAGATACACTCGCCCTTGTGTTTGAGACTCTCAGTAAGTCTCTGTTTAAAGCAAAATCCAATTGGTTGGTCTAATCCAGCAGCATTTTCACCATCATGTTCATTCTTTCAGACCAGGAGAAAGTCTCAGATTATGAGATGAAGTTGATGGATCTGGATGTTGAGCAACTCGGTATTCCAGTAAGTCATTGGACACATATTTTTACCCAGTGTTTGTAAAGCTCTCCTGTGCCATGTTGCTGACTTCTTTGTGTCTCTTGTCCAACCAGGAGCAGGAGTACAGCTGTGTGGTGAAGATGCCCTCTGGGGAGTTTGCTCGTATTTGCCGTGATCTGTCACAGATTGGCGATGCGGTCATGATCTCGTGTGCTAAGGATGGAGTGAAGTTCTCTGCCTCCGGCGAGCTGGGTACAGGAAACGTCAAACTATCACAGACCAGCAATGTGGACAAAGAGGAAGAGGCTGTAAGTATAAAGGAGGAAATTAATATACTCCCACCATTTTTGCCAATCCTTACTAGAACAAACAGCATAAGCAAGATGATGTGGAAATCTTAATCATGTAGTTTTGCTATACCAGGGAGGCATACTGACCTCTGCCACTGGACATGAACTTTTAATCTTGGGCGTAAATACAGAGGAACAATGTGTAAATGTGTTGACTTTTTGTTGTTTTCTTTTTAATCTAAAAGCTTTTCAAAGCGCTTTGTTCCATTTCTCATAAATGAAATTATTTCGCCATTATTTTATTTTATGGAGTCCCTGCTATTCCATAGTTCCTAATCTGCTACTACACAGCTAGATTAAATGTTTTATTAATGTTTGCATATAGTAACTTGTTACCTTTTGCTTTTAGGTTACCATTGAGATGAATGAACCCGTACAGCTCATCTTTGCCCTCAACTACTTGAACTTCTTCACAAAGGCCACGCCGCTCTCCAAGACAGTCACTCTCAGCATGTCGGCCGATATCCCCCTCGGTGAGTTCGCGTGTCTATCACTAAGTCATTTGTTTCACCTGAGGGCCAGACTTGACTGGTTTGTCTTTTCACAGTGGTGGAGTACAAGATTGCCGATATGGGACATGTCAAATATTACTTGGCCCCGAAGATCGACGAGGAAACTTCCTAGGTTGTTTGCGACAGACCAAAAAGGGAAAATGGAGATGAGTGAATGACTGGGACTCTTGCTGTGTGATTGAAGGACTGAAGTCATGTCATGGTTGTTGACGAACACTGAGGTTTCTGGGCCACAGTCCTAGGAGGAGCGTCACAGACGTAGTCAACTCGGATGAGAGTCCAGATGTGTTCAGAGCAGCAGACTTTGGTCCAGACATCTCCAGTGTAAATTCCAGCACTTGTTTACTGGTCCTTTAAGTCTGTCTTTCTCTCTCTTTTTCCTGTGTTGGTAAATCAGTTTTCAAAGCAACTTAATTTTTTTTTTTTGTTTGTTTGTTTTTTTGTAGATAACGCATTTGTAAATAATTCCTGTGGTTTCTATCAGTCACCTTCAAATGTTTTTGTATTCATAAATTCAGCCCGAAATAAACGATTCAAGTTTGTGTCTTCGTTTACCTTTTGTGGATATGATGATGTATGGTCATTTCTAGTTTAACACTGCCTTCATAATGGTCTTCATGTTCCCTTTGAAAAATGTCTTAACTTAGGTTGGTTTAAATCTGACCATAAATCATCAATGCAATGAGGTCAAAATTAATGTTGATGTTGGACTAAAGCCTTAATACACAGTACAAGTCTTGCATCTTGAAGTCTTTGAGATGGAATCTGACCTGACGGGCAGAGAAGTTAAATGAGTATTGGTATTTATACTTTGTAAAGTATGAACTTAATATAAAGTCCTGATGGTGGCACAATTGCAACGATGAAGGCAGTTGATCAAATATATTGCTTCTCTGCTGAGAAATATAGATTGATGCACAGTATATCAAAAATATTAACGTTTTTGCCCTGTATGTGAATCAGTAATGCTGATGTCTGTACGCTGCTTTCATGTCGATGCTTCTGGAGCTACTGAGCCACAGATGATACGTCCCCAGTTTCTGCTGAAGGGCCAGTAAGGGAGACTGGTGGAGGGAGAAATGTAGGTTTGGAACACAGCTGTTGGAAAAGGTGGATTATACTAATTTTCCTTTCCAAAGACAGGAAGTGTGGTCAAGTCCTTCACCTCAACAGTAAATAGAATATTTCCAAAAGAAAAAACACATGCAAATTTTGTAATTTTGCTCATTGCAAGATCTAAAAAAATAGGTTTGAAAAATCTTCAAAAATTTGTGTTCAGATTGTGACTAAAAGCAACTATCAAAGAAGACATGTTCTTAGTTATTTAGGTTTATGTTGTAATGATCTAAATTGGCCACAAGATGGTGCCCTTTTAATATATTTGGTTGGGAAAATTACTTCACTTGATGGGACAATGATAAATGCTTTTTATATTAATCTTAGTCCAACATCATTAGTTTAGTCAATTCTTCATGACAGAATCTGCCAAATGTTTACATTAGTTTGTATTACAGGATCTAATAATTTTTGTAATCGTCACTGTATTTTCATTATTCAAAGAAATAATTTAGAGCCTCGATTTAGGGAAAATACATCACTGAAGCAGTCAGAGGTTTTAGACCTGAAACGACCCTGGCGAGTCATCCAGGTCTTAACGAAACGATCAAAGAACAGAATAATCTGCGAGTTCACAGAAATATCTTCAGATAAACAAATTTTTTTTCTGTCTGCTCAGGTTTGTCTTCAGTGTGTTGGAGGGCAATAGACTGGGTAGTGTTGGACGTGCAGTTTTTAATCCCCACAAAGCTTTAATCTTACTGACAGACACATCTGGCACTAATCTGAGCCATGGTATGACTAGAGCAGAGCCTCGCTGGTCAAATTATGGAATAGAAATACATTAATTATTTGCACATGTGATGTAAACACCTGAAGCTGGTTGGTATTAGGTATCAGGGAATTGACATGCTGTTATTCCACATGCAAATTTGTGATCAGCATCTAATAAAGGTTATATTAAGGGGAGGGGGGGGCATCAAGTCAAAGTTTAGTTAGTGTAGCCCACTAAACAGAACAGTTATGGAGAGTAAGTAACTGCATCACGGCTTTTATTCTGTGTAGGAGATGTATTTTTACATGTATGACGCAAAAAGTTCAGGGAGGAAAATCTAATTTCCTTCCTAATTTCTTTTTTTTCTTTCAATAACATCAAACTGTCACCCAGTCTACTTACAACCTGTGTGCTAAACTGGAATAAGATAAGTCAGGCTTGACTGCCTCAGATTTCAGAAGCACTTCATAACAACGTCCCTCGTGTAAGTGTCTGCAAGAAGGCAAACGACCACTAAAGCCTTTCTTACAGAAGACAGATTCTTCACTCATTCTCCTTGTCTGCGGCTGTAAAATGTTGCTCTTACAGCGACCGGTCCTGCTGAATAAAGACTGAAAGCAGCATGAAACAGAGCCAGCAGGGCACAGACAGAGAGGATTATAACCAAACAGTAGATTGCCTGTCATTGTAATCCCAGGCGCCTCTGGAACATCAGAATTTATCTGCTGAAAAGACTGAGCTTGTATCTCGCAGCATAAAAAGAGGATTTTATTCTTATGCATTGTTTTCATGTCAAATATTTTTTCATAAATGTGCTTTTATAATTCCAAATGGTTCTGTATCTGTTTGAGTTGTGTAATTTATACCAGCGTTTTTTTTTTTTAAACTGTGCTTTTTATGTTTCTGAGACTATGCCAACTGTTCACATAATTTAGTGTCTAAAAAGCCTCGGCTGTGAATGAGTTTAATTAATAGAAGCGCAGTTTTACATCAGGGTAAAAGTTTGTCTCCAAATGTAGGGCAGTAAAACTAGATGTGACTTTGATCTTAAGTAAAGAAACAGTGCAGTGCATTTAAGTTGCCTCAATATTTAATTAACCGCCACCGTGTGCAGGTTGAGATTAATTACATGCTGGAACAGAGAGAAGAGCGCTCAGGCTGACTGGGGTTTCCACGTTTTAATTGGTCACAATTTCATTCTCAGACAGGCTTCAGAACCGCGTTACCGTTAAAATTCTGAGCTGCACTGACTGGTTCAAAAAATAAAAAGCAGAAACGTACTGCAGCTCACAGACGACCATCTTTGACCTGCTGAGCCTGTGCCCAGCTGCTTTGTTGGTGTCTAGATGGAGATTTTTCTTTAAGTCAAAAAGTAAAGAAGAATGGAACAATGACAAAGCATCATCGTACATCACCATCATTCATCTGAATTTTTATTTCTAGTCATTTCTTTACACTCTCATGTATTTTTATTTTCTTCACATGTCTAGGATGTAGCCTCTTGTATCTAATGTGAGCGACAGAATCATGACGAGCCTGCGTTCTTGCATCTCTGAGACTCTGAGCTCTCCTTTCTGTTTCTCTCCGGTCTTTAAATTGCTTTCTGGAGGCAGGGGATTTTGGCCAGGGAGATAAGGGGAATGGGATGAAGCACTCACACTGGCTGTCTATCTCTGTTTTCCTCTACAAGGCAGAGGGATTCTACTGACGCGACAGAGGGAAGAGTGGGTTGTTCTGGCTCATCCCTTGGGCCAGTGAGGCTGAGGAGACGTGGCAACATGTTTTGCATACTGTGGAAAGCCATCATGTGTATTATTGGCAGCAAAACTGCCGTCTTGTGTATGTCAGAGCGTACAGGTGGTTATAAAGTATACAGCAGAGATGCAGAATGCTTCTGCTCTTCAAACAGGTTTATGTTCTCTTGTTTTTTTTTTCCTCTTGTCAGTCACTCAGGTCCCAAAGGATCAATTCCTGACACTCTTACGTAAGCCTTCAGCACTTTGCTGTCTCCCCTTAAGATCGAGCTGCATGGATTATTGATGCCAGCACAGAATAGGCAAAGGCATACATGTGAAGGACGTACAGCGCCTGACTCTGTTAGAATATGTCACATATCCGTCTTTGTCATCCAAAGATTTTCAGGCAGTGTGGCGTGTTTAGTTGTGTGAGGATGTGGGGATTCCCTCTCCACAAATCTACCACCTTTCACATCACCTCCTCCTCCTCCTGTCTGAGCTTTTGATTTTACAAAGCTTGCCTCACAGATAACACACAAGTAGTTCTGACTCTGCTCTCCATGTTGGAGTCATCCCCGCATGGATTAGCATATTAATGGGATGTCCTCTTTGTCCCTGTTTTCTGTCACTCAGATTTCACAGCAGCAAAGACGGAGCGATGCGGACGAGGAGGGAGATGGAGCCGTGTGTCCATAGCTTGAGAGTGAGCTCTGTCTTGCTCCCACATGACATCACATCACATCCATCCATCCATCCATTTTCTATACCCGCTATTTCCTGTTCAGGGTCACAGGGGTCTGCTGGAGCCTATCCCA
>JBAMYA010000024.1:3307209-3333878 GCA_037176975.1 Arrhamphus sclerolepis | reverse complement strand
ATTTTAGCACAACAATACGGATAAAAGTGAATGTCTTGAAAGATGACAACCCCCCCCCCAAAAAAAAAAGAAAAAAAAAAAAGAAAATCACTTTATTTATTTATTTATTTGAACAGCCGAGTCCCAGGGTGAAATGCAAATTGCCACATTTGGCATAAAGCATGCAGTTGTTGAAGAAGCTTTCCACATAAATAAAATCAATAAAACCTCGCTTCCAGAAAGTTTAGTTGCTGTGGAATATGTTTTCTGGTGTGTTGCATCGCCTCTTCTTAAATGCATCATTTGTTAAACAGAAGACGGAAGTGATCATCAGTTGAACCATTTCACATTCTTATTGATTTTATCGAACGCTACACAAGCCAACAAGCACCTTTTGGGATAACTGTAGAGGTGCTTATTTGTCATGGCTTGGAGTTGAAGTTGCTCTCATCCACCTGCTTCAGCGAGCCCATTCTCAGCTGGACAATGCTTCCAGGATCATTCATCATTCTTTGATTCCTCCAGAGGATTAAACTGGGACACTCCAAAGCTACACGAGTGGACGACTCCGGAATCGCCTGGATTATCGACTTGGCAGGCAGACCAGCGTTTTGTGAGACTGCAAGTTTGTTAGTCTGAGAGGGTGTTCAGCAGGACAAAATCGCCGCAGGGGACTGTACTTTCACCGCTTTCACCGCCTCAGACATTCCAGTGCAACCCAGAGTCAGCCCAGAGGTGTGTCAGTGATGGACAGGAAGTTGAGCGCAGGGAACTGGTGGAACGCTTTCTGTCACAGCGTGGGAATAATTGCATCATCCTGAACATAGCAAAGGAGTTTTGTTTTTGTTTTTTAAGAACTAGGAATAAGATAAACACCATTTCCTTCCTGGAGAAGAGGTGGAGGTGTTGGAGGACGACAGACACCTGGATGTTCACCTGGGCAACAGACTGGAATGAAGATGCAGCACTGACGCTGTTTACAGGAGGGCATGGACTTGAGTACATCTGCAGATCCTCTACGGGGCTGCGGAGGAGAAATAAACTACATCACTAAAAACATCTATATTATATTTCATCAAGCCTTTATTCTAAATTGTTTGGGGATTTCCCAAAACAGTCTCTGAGACACTCATTTTTCCTTTTCAGTTACAAGTGTCATGACTCTTGTCCTGCTGTTTCATTAGTTTCCACTAGAGGGAGACATGAGACGAGTGAGGGGACCTGAACAAGTGTCACAGGTCCTGAGGGAGCTTTTGCTCACATTGTGTTTGACAAGACTCCACCAAGTTAAATCTGTGCTACAGACCCCAGGAGATACACAGGAACAATTAGAAAGTGGATCACTGAGATGAGTGGGAAAACGAGATTCAGGACACCTGTTGACCTTTGTCACCGCCCTCTCAGGTTCCTTAAAGGCAAATTGTTTTACAGTTTGCAAAAAGGATTAAGATATTTCATAGTTCTGTCTTTTTAAAAACTCTCATATGGAGTGTATTTGGATGTTTATTGTCTTTTTATTCTGTTATTTAAATGAAAATGTATGAAAAGTAACTTTTCTGCTGTGTTTCTGGCATTTAAATGGGAAAAGTAACGTGAGAAAGAGGAAGAATGTTTTTTTTAAATTTCTCTACACAACTGCAGTATAGTAGTGTGAGTACTCTTAAGCTTTCTGCATGTCTGATTGGATTTACTTTGGATTAAACTGATTTTTGGGGGATTTTTTTTTTTGTCCCCTCTTAAATATTTCACAGAAATTATCAGAAGCTCTTACTGAAAACATTGCACACTTTTTTCTTTGTTGTAGGAAAAACTCCTTAAAAGATCCACTGGAGAACAAGAGAAAAAAAAGAAAAAGACACTCAATTAAAAAAAAAAAGCCAGCAGGGAAGGGCTAAGTGGAGTAATAGAATCAGCAGAGAAAAAAAAGATTGTGACAGAAAAAAGCGATGAGTGACACTGTTTCAGACACAGGGAAGGAAACAGAGGAGGAACGGAGGACGAGCAGCTTAAAGAGATGGATTGAAAGAAGGAGCAGATTAAGTTCAGTTATGTAGAATCAGTGAAAAAGAAAGGAAAAAGGACCGGGGTGGAAAAAAAAACTGAAGAAGAGGGGAAAATGAGTGTGAGATGGGAGACGGAGGGACTCCAGACAGTTGGCATCGTCTGCCTGGTGATCATGTTCCTCAAGCTGATGCACCTGCTGGGCCTGATTGACATCACTGAGACGGGTGAGACAGCACGGGACGGGGCGATGAGGAGGGGGGTTGGCGTGGAGCGAGAAGGCTGGGGAGATCAATCCACCTGTAGATATCAGAATATTGATCAGTTCTGTCTGGATGTTAGATTTCAAGAGGAGCAGAGGTACTTCTGAGGTGTTTAGAAACATAAAACAAGCACAAAGAGCCCAGAGTAAGTAAAGACGCGTTCTGGGGTTTTAATAGCAGATCATTTCAAACACTGCTAATGAGGAGCTCGTTTTAGTTTGAGTTGTGGTCAGAAGACAAGCGTGTCAGTCTGTCAGATCTCCTTGACATTTCAGATTGTCCTGTATTAATCATTGCCTCTGTAATTAATGGCAATCCTTTAATTTGCAATCAATGACTTAAATAAATGTTATTATTCCTGACAAGTCGGTCTCTTTCCATCTGATTGTTGATGTATTAAATTCTGGTCCAAAGTGTTATTTATTGTTTCCTGATGACTGTTGTTCTGCACAAGGACTTCTTTTTTTCTGCAGACTATAAAGTTTCTCTTCAGAATAAAGCAGCCCTCCTGTGTGGGGATGCTCTTACTTTGATGAGGCATTCTGGCCCACTGACAGACAACCTCTGGTTGTCTCTTTCCCATCTCCATGATTGACAGCGATGATAGCGTTGTCCAGGTCGATTAAATTGCCTTTGCTTCACCAAGTGAAAGCAACATCCAGTCTTACTCACTGTCCATTGAAGCATTTGCCTCAGTTTTTTGGTACAAGACTTCCTCAGATTTATCACAATCACATTCCTTGGATTTTGATTCAAAATATATTTAGATTTATAAGTGTCTAAGCCTTATTCAGACATTATTGTGGATATTGTTGTCATATCTTGTTGATATCTTAAAGCCATTTAGTTGTTTTTTTTAACACCCCTACAGTAGTAAATTGTATATTATTAGGAGTCTGTTTTCAACAGTGGATGTTTATTTGTGCTTTTTGATGTGGTAAGGACAGCAAATGTCACTTTAACAGTGTGCATTGTTGATGTGTGTTTGTATGATTTTATCATTTATAATGAACTCTACAACCAGTTCAGATATGAACAATCTCTAGACTCACACAAATGAGTACCAAGTAATTCCACGAACCAAAAGTAGTAAAGCAGTTTTTGAATCTTATTTATTTATTTATCTATATGAATCTTGACGGCCTTGTGTGAGAGATTAGACTTCAAACGTAGCCTCCAGTTACACCTATGACAGATTTTCACATATTACTGCTAAACTGCCAGATGTTTTTGAATGTACTTTATTTCAGCTTTGCAACTATTAAGACTTCCAAAACTGAAATACATGTGGCTTATTGTGGCTCTCTGGAGTCCTTTGCACTTTTATCTCCTTTTGAAAGAGGAATTTATGCATGACAAAGTCATTTTGTCTACATAAGAAAGTCTTATGAAAAGGGAAAGAAGTTTCCCCAAAGGTCAAAGGTCCTCCCAAAATTCTGCCGAGGCTTGAATTCCAGCTGGATTTGCGTAAACAGAGAATAAAAACATGTAATCTTAGAGCTCGTAGCAGCGCTCACATCATGTCCAGTACGTGGTAGAAACTGGTCATGACGATTATGAATCTCATGAAAGGACATTCTCTTTTAACGCTAGCTCTACATTTCAGGATCTAATGCATTTGAGACACAACCTGTGATTAACCACAGATAACATTTATACCATCTCATTACTTTTTCAACAAAAAAACAAAAAAAAACAAATACAGAAGCAGTGTGTGGAAAAAATGAGGAGATCTCATGATTCATTAGCTTACAGATCCACCTTTATCCACCAGAATTACAGAAGTCATCGTTTTCTGTAAAACGATGACTTCTGTAGATTTGCTGGTTATGACTGGAAGCACTGTGCATTATGACTAAACATGTTAAGCTTGGTCTCATCTGTCATTGTTCATATATGTACTGATTTATTCTGATGTTGACTGAGGTCTGTAGTTTCACTGGTTTTGTTTTGTTTTACTGTTTTTTTTTTCTTCCAGTCCTGAGATTGGCGACTATCTTGAACATTGTCCACTGGTGTGTAATGTCTCACTGCGGAATGATGAACTCCAAATGATTTAGACATGTCTCTCTCTTCCTCATATTTCCAGCTCTTGCTTGTTCCTTGTTGTTTTTCAAGAAGGATAAATTGTTGCAGTGAAGCTCAGCACTTCTTGAATTTGGTGGTGAAATCTCAGAGCGACAAAACTGGAACAAACATGAAAGTCAACAACGAAGTAGATCTCACGAAGGCTACGTATGCAGCAGCGTAAATCAGAGTTAACTGTTCTCTGAGTAATGTTCTGTAGCAGTTTCTTCTCTAATATCATTATTGACTCCTTTCCTCTTTGACATTATGTTGAAATGCACCTGGACACTCCAGACGAGTAAACTAACAAGACTTCTGCTTTTATTCAGGTTCTCAAACCCGCAGCTGGTTGAGTAATCGAGTGCATTTGATTTGCAGCGTTTGGCTGCTATTTACTCTCCCAGTTCCCATGACAACAGCAGGACTGAACTTAGTTTTTCCACACACTCTTCTGTAGTTTGACTGAGTTTTTGTCAAACAATTTTCACAATTTTTAACAAAATGTACTTTCTCTTTTATATTAGGTGCACTGCATGTGGGCTTGATGATGCTTTGATTCAACAAATCTAAAATTATCTAAAAGTATCAAAATTATCAGTGAATTATTACTATTTTGTGACAACATAACATTTCCACTTCCATTTTTTCTAGTTTTCAGCTTCTACAGCTCTCTAAGCATTTGTTGCTTTAAGCTCTGAAACTAAGACAGATGTTGGAGCTTTGTCTGAGATAAGCTCTTCCTGCCAAACATCTGTGTTTGAGATTGACCCTTTTTTAATGAGAAATGAACCCTTTATTGCATAAAAAAAAACAATAAACAGAATATTTATTGGGCAACATGAGACTGATTTTCATGGTGTAGTTGAAGTAGGTCAGAGTTCTTCCTCCTCTTTCACTGGACTGAAAGAACACAAAAGAAACACAGTGATGTGACACAATTCTCATCTTTTTGTCTTGGTTAAACTTTCACAGTATATTATCTGTCCCTGCTCAGCTGGATGCTTTAATGTGAGTCTTTAACTCTGGACTCCTCAGCACCCGTCGTATAAACCTCACAACGGCCTGACTTGACTTGTTTTCTTTTGTTGTTTTTTTTTTCTTCCTCTTACTGTCACTCTCCCACCGTTCTCCATTTACTCTCTTTCACTCCATCTTGGTGTCAACACCCCTCCTTCTCCTCTCTTCTCTTTGTTTAAAGATGGTGAGTATGGAACAGCAGGAGCCCAGCTTATGTTGAAAAAAAAAATCCCTTCTTTTTATATTTTTTCCCCAGTTTTAAAGTGCTTTCTCTTAATGTGTGACCAGTAGTCCAGCAACACTTAGTTTGTGCATTTGTGATTTGAGTAAAATTGATTTTCAAATGCCCTTTTCAAATTTAGACTCCCATAATGCTTCTTTTTTTTTGTAAGAAATAAAATCCTTTAAAGGATTACAGTTTGGTGAACTCCTCACCTTAAAGAAAGTACTTCTTCCTTATTTTTTTACACCTTTATCCACCTGCCTTTTGCTTTTCTACAGGTTTTTGCTAATTCTCTCTTAAACTCGCACGTTTTCCCCACCTTCCTCCCTGTGAATTGTGTAAAACCCTCCCCTGAACCCCAACTGTTGACCTGTATCCACTCACCCGACATCTGCAACCGCCCTTCCTTTCCTTCTCTCCATCTTGCCTTGTTTACATCACTTCTCTTTCTCTCCTTTCTTTTCCCCCTTCCTGTCTGTCAATCCATCCCTTTCTCTCTCTATCTCTTCCTCCCACAGACAGCAGCGACAGTGATTTGGAGCTGTCGACCGTGCGTCACCAGCCAGAGGGGCTGGACCAGCTGCAGGCGCAGACCAAGTTCACCAGGAAGGAGCTCCAATCTCTGTATCGAGGTTTCAAGAATGTAAGTCCAGCTGCTGATTACATGTTGCAGCCGTTGCTTTGCTTTATGAACATGATGCAAATCATTCTCTACATGTCTCTTTCTTCTTCTTCTTTTTTTTTTTTCCTGTCTTGAGCAGGAATGTCCCAGTGGGCTGGTTGATGAGGAGACATTCAAGTCCATCTATTCTCAGTTCTTTCCCCAAGGAGGTTAGACACAAAAACAATCTCTCCTCTCTTGTCCTTTCTTGTTCATTGAGGTATTGTGTGCAAAAATGACTGCAGCAGATGGAGTGGTGCATACACACACACACACACACACACACATAGATGTGAGTGCAAAACACAGGTCAGTGTCAGTGTGGCTAGGACATGATTCAAGTGCAGGTTAGAAATTAAGCTACTGGTAACTTGTTCCACCACTGAGGAACCACGTGGAGAACAGTCTCAGCTGACATCTCCTTGTGTGAAGTGAAGACAGCACCAAAACAGAACATTACAGAGTTTATGAGCTGCTGGGTGGTCCGTGTACTGGTGCTCCCAGGCTCTCAACCCTTTGCTTCATGTCCTCTCCAGTCTCTCTCCTGTCTCTCCAAACAGACAAAGCAAAACTACTGAGTTTATGGTATTTAACACCTGGAGTGCTACTTTCTCACCAGTACCAGTGCTCGCTGGAGCATTTTATTTTGAAAGCCCCCTTACAATGGGTTCAGTGGTAGAACATTCACCACCTGGGAGGTCAGTGTTTGGTTCCTGGTTGCAACAGGAAGAGCGTCCAGCGTAAAACTCATTCCAAATCAATCATGCGGGTTGCATTGAGCCGCTGTTGCTACCTCTAACAAGAATAACCGAAAAGGAAGTTTAATCGCTGCATGTTGAGCATTCGAGGGTCTTAAATGAAGGACAATCTAGCTCTTTTCAATGTTCTTGTCATCCATTAATGCCTTGATATTTTATACTTTAAGTGGTTTGATAGCTCTCTTTCTGAGAGTGTTAAAATAATGTTTTGAATTTTGAATGATTTTCTTTTTTTAATGGATACATTTATCCATGACATTGATTTATTTATTTTTTTATTCTGTCCTAAAATAACCTGGGGCCCAGAGAATGGGCAGTGTGTCTGCATTTCACTGATAATCCTTTTTCCTGTTGGAGGTAGGCTTTTAACTGGCATTTGTGGATTAAACATTAAACGAGTCACTGACAACTGTTTTTATAAGTGTGTCTACCATGTAATGAGTTGTAACTGCATTTTTACTGTGGTGTTTCTGTCCTATCCTCTGTAAGATTTTTAATAGATAAAATGTTTAATTGATAAATTTCATGTCTTTCTTCTAAAACTCGAGTGTTCTTCAGTTGTACAGCTGCTTTGGAGCCCCACGTATTTCTTTTACGCCTACTTGTGAATTGATGCTCACTTGAAACCTGAAATAAGTGTGTTACTAGTGGTGAAATGAGATGCCTGGGCTGCATTCCATGTGGCTGAGAGGTGTTGCTGGAGGCCACTGTTTAGAATTTCTTGGTTCAGTGTTAGATCCTTGGCATTTTTCAGTTAGTCTTCTCAGTCCAGCATGTGTAGCTTACTGTTCTGCATTGCTGTTAAAACCAGTAGACCGAGTCAATGCTTCTTTTGTCCGCAGATGCAAGCACCTACGCTCACTTCCTGTTCAACGCATTTGACATTGACAGAAACGGTTCGATCCGGTTTGAAGACTTTGTCATCGGCCTGTCAGTGCTGCTCAGAGGTTCAGTCACAGAAAAGCTCAACTGGGCCTTCAACCTCTACGACATTAATAAGGACGGCTACATCACCAAAGAGGTGTGTTCCAACAATGAACAGTCAAGGCTGTACTTGTATGTAGAGCATTCACTGGAGGGATGGAGGTGCTGTGCAAACATTGTAAAGTCCTTCATCATGTACATGGCGAGCCACCCTGGACAGGATGCTCACGGTCACATAAGGACAAAGGCCAACGTACAATCCACGCTCACTCCTGCATTTTAGAAAAACAAAAACAATCAGCTAAATATGTATGTGTCTAGATAGTTTAAATGAGGCCAGAAACAGAAAACTGGGCGCTTTGTGCATATAAGTCGGACAAAAGTGTGAGAAATTCTTTCACAATTTGAATAAATCCCTTTATTCTGACTTACATGGAACTTACACTAACTGTCTCGCTCATGCATCATTGTCCATGTGCAGTGACCTTCATGGTGATCTTGAATTTGACATTTTTCAACTGAACGGCCGTGCACGAATGATAAGAGTGAGGCCAACTTTCACCATTCACCACCTCCCTCCAAAACCATCTGCTGTCAGGATTACTCAGCATAACTTCCAAAAGTTAGGTTTAGAATGTAATTGCATTTTTTAAAATTTGTTTGTTCTTGTGAAGACTTTTTTCTCATTTGGGATTCTTCAAGCAGAGCAAAAAATACAGTATGTAGATTACGCTAGTCGGTTAGTTTAGACTGTATCTGTGATGATTGACCAAACTCCACCTTTTTTTGGATTGAGTCTCTTTTAAGAAGACAAATTTAAAAAAAAAAAAAAATTCATAGATTATTATTATCATTATTATTATTGTTATTATGTTCTGTATTTGAACAGAATTTTAAAACTCCACACCTTATCTTATCTTAAATATTTTGGCTAACCTTGATGAAATAAAACTTGATGTGATAGAAATATTTACTAATATAAAAACGCAGACAAGCAAACTTTTCTTTGTTTTGTTTTCATGGTTTTATGGGTTTTGTTCTTTTTCTTTCTTGTTTTTGTTCATGACCTTACCTTTGGATTTTCCATGGTATTATAGTCTACCCATAGTCTATAGTCTGTTTCACTTTGAAATCAGGGTTCCTTTTCACCTTGGTAAGCATTACTTCCCGTTTTTTATTGTAGAACTGTTCTGTTATACTTTTTTTTTTTTCTTTTTTGAATTTTTACCATGACATGAACTAGAATGGCCAGCCTTTATAATGCTTTACCTCTTCTGTGCAAAGAATTGGTCTGACTCGTCTGGATTAGACTTTAACTTCCAGGGGACGGTACCAACAACTGCAGAAGAAACTGCCTCTGGATGGAAATGTAACCTATGAGAAGCTTGCGACAGAGGAAGAGTAACAACCAGACTAGAATAAAAACAAAAGGCTTCCAAAATGATGTGAGCTGAAGTAGGGACAGTTAATCCAAGGTGTTATTGGCAGTTCTTCAGCCATCTTTATTGTTTTATACAGTGACTCCTGTGATTAGGTCGGTAGATTCTGTACCAGTGTAAATGGGTTTTATTAGGTGGGGTACCAGACCCAAATCACGAGAGAGAGAGAATACATTCACAAAGTGTAGCCCCTTCTGAAACAGAGTAACAGCCCTGTCCATGTGTCCTCTGGCATGTTTGTTAAGAAATGAAAAGCTACTTTCTGCAGCTCAGTCTAGTTAGGGTTACGTATCCTGTTTACATCTGAAATGTATTTATTTGCTGAAATCATTTCCAACAGGCTCTCACCACTCTTTGGTAAATGAAAGTGGTAACTTTTATGTTTTGTTTTGTTTTGTTTTTCAGCTCAGTTAAGCTAAAGACATAGGGGATGAAAATAGTTTCTTTAAAACATTTTTTTCCACTTTACTTCTGTCTTTCCTTCTCAGGAGATGCTAGCAATCATGAAGTCAATCTATGACATGATGGGGAGGTACACTTACCCCTGTGTGAGGGATGAAGCACCTTCTGAGCATGTCGACAAGTTTTTCCAGGTTCTGAGCGCATTCAGATGAAAACATTCACAATCATACTCTCATACACAGTTATGCTCTTTCTCCTAAAAGATGTTCCGACTGATGTGTCAACATTTTCTACTTTTGGTTTTTCTTTCTCTTTCCAACAGAAAATGGACAGAAACCGAGATGGCGTAGTGACAATTGAAGAGTTCATTGAGACCTGTCAGAAGGTGAGGAGGTTCATCTGTTTCTGCACACAAACCGATGCACGGTCCATAAATGTAACGCAGCACAGGTCAGGGTCCATGATGCAACGTTTGTGACAGCATGATGCCGCTGCCTGATCAGCCACTATATTATCCTCTTTCACATGTTCAGGAAATGTCTAGTTAGCCTCCTTTTTTCCCCATAAATACAGCACATAAACATCCTCCTCTTGACTCACAGCGATTCCCACACATACCTTCCCTTTTTTCCTCCGCTTGCTTTTTACAAAATCACTCTGCTTACACAGAAACTGACATCAGGCAAGATTAAAACTCATATCATCTCATGCTTTCATGCCTGATATTCATTCAAACATCCAAAATGACTAATACCAAGTAATACTACTTTGCAAAGCAGTTTTTATCTTTTATATTCTGATTTATTTTTATGTCTATAAGCTCTCTTTTCATCATGTTTTTACCTCCAAATTGCAACAGCGGCATTCGTCTGTTTGAACTTTCTGAAACTCAGTCACAGGTTTGAATTAAGAAAAAATAAAACATGTGGATTAATGATTGATAGGAAATACAGTGAATGCACAAACACCTACACAAGAGATAAAAATGCACCAGCAAACCAACACACCATTTTCGCTTTCTAAACTATAAATATCCGCAACCCTGAGAGGCTGGAGGTACTCTGCAACTGTACAGTTCTGAAACATGCCAGAAAACAGATGAAGTACTATACTATACTCACAACTCAGGCGATGAATGTCTGAGTTGAAGGCAAAAGATTTGAAATTGATTATTTAATGTTTAATTAAGTTCTGTTTGACTTTTCTGAGAATGGCAGTCCCTGTTTTATTTCACTAATGGTGTTTTATTTAGCAATGCCAGCCACTTCTTATAAAGCCTCATTACAAAAAGTGTTTATCCTTGTTGTGCTCATAAATGGTTCTGTCTTTATGATGTCCGTACACTTTCTTCAGGTACTTATGCCATAAAAAACCAATATATTTTCTTGAGCACTGATGCAACTTTTATTTCCTTCTGTGAGCGTCATCAAATCAGTCGACTTCACTTCAGTGTATCTAGGCCAGCGTGGTTGACACCGATGCAGGTGTGTTTGTGCTTTCACTTTATATGAAACGCAAGAACATTACGAAACATCTGTTTACAGCTAGAGAAGTAGTAAAAATGTGAATTGGGCCTTAATTGACATTCATCTCCTGATCTCCTTATCTCACGAGTATAACTAATTTTAAAACACACCATTGCTGACGAAACATGAAGATTTAATGATGTAACTGTTCTACTTTTTTGCTCTACATAGATAAGATAGAAACCACTGTCAACCAGAGATCCCAATATAAAGTAACACTGGAGATTTCTCGCGACCATTCTGCCTCCGCTGTCCAGAAGTACATTCACAGTGATCCCACGAAGGCGCAATAGTTCCTCCCTGGCATGTGTTTTCGCACAGCATTACAGCGTTTTGATCTAGCAAGGAGTTCCTTAATTCTCTGGTCACTGGCTGCCTAATTTAGTCCGAGCTTAATAAACATAAATAGGAAAAAAATCATGTTTCTCCCTGGTTGTCCCTGTGGGACACATGCAGCAGTGCTGGTCTCAGTTTCCTTGTTGCTACAGTAACGGAAGCTGCAGGAGGAAGACGATGGCCTGGCTTCAGCTCATGGAGGCTCCTCCATCTTGCTTAGCACGGCAACAGGGTCCTTAGTTTGCTTGTGAGGTTTACCCTGGTTTATCTTTAGCTTGCTTGTCACAGGCTCTGTGACAGACGGCCCACAGGGGCATCTCTCACCATCCCTGTGATGAACTGATTTCATCTTCAGCTCGGGGTTCGCGCCCATCCTCACACCCCCGTAGTGCCTTCCACGTTGCCTCATTTCAACCTCATTACGCCTCCGTTACTATCTCCTAAACCAGAACCGTAAAAGCAGTGGAACAAAATGCTACGCCTGTCCACCTCTGTGCAAATCACACAGCACAGCGAGAGTGGTAGAGGTACTTTACTGATCCCACAAGGAAAAAATATTTTATTTCTGCACAAAGTGATAACAATAACAAGCAAAGCAAAAGGAAAAAAATAACATTGTCAATGTTATTACAATAGTGTTTGCAATAGGAATAAATGTAATGGATAAACAAGCTTTGCAATAAATCTGGAATCATATTTTACAGCATGTTTGGTCTTCTTCAGTTTTTTTTTTCCTGATGTCATAAGTAGATTGAACAATGTGAGCTCATTTATTTTTAGTGTGGTAAACATGTTGACATCAGTGAAGCTCTGACTCACACGTACTTAGTGCAGAGCCTTCTCAAACTTAATCTGGCATGCCTGTGTTTAGAAGAAATGTATAGTCAATCATTAACAATCGTACAGGAAGACACTAATGAAAAAAGAATAGGATCCAACTTGTATTTCAGTGACACAGAGAGTCAGGAATGTCACCTCACATGGTTCAGTGCATCCTTGCCTGCCTATAGCATCTCTGAAGGCGCGCTAAATGTGGCTTTATTTTACTCCAAACTCAAATACTTTGCAAAATAGACAAAGAAAAAATTACTTTTTATGTTGTGCCAATATCATGTTCATTTACAGGTTGATATTAAAATTTCATTTTGGGGAGTTTTTCATGCTTTAAACTTAAAAAAGACACATTTTCTCACTTATATTTTACATTGCTGCAGCTTCCTCTTTTTTTTTTTTGTGCGACATAAATCTACACAGCTACGTTGAAAAACTTTATAAACCACGTTATGTTTAATCTGGACTATACATAAATACATAAAACACACATAATAAACCTGTAAATCACTTCAGTGTGTAGCTCTGAAAACTGAACTGCCACACGACAGAGCGTAACTAAGTTCAGAGCTGGACAACAGGCTGCATGAGATCAATTTAAGAAATCAATTTCAATTCAATTCAATACGTTAATGTCATCGTAGAAAAAAAAAAAAAAAAGACAAGACAGTAGTGAGGCATCCCTGCAAACTGATTTAGCAAGATGAGTGCAAAAATCAAAGTAAAGTCAGTCCCAGAGTGCAACAATTTTAGCAGCAGACGTCAGAATGAAAAAGTGCATTTAGAGTGGGGGGGCGGGGTTGTAATGGTGTGGAGGATGAGATGTGGGGGGATTGGCTGGGGGCCAGAGAAGGAATTTAATGCTCATTAAGGTGTAAAATGTAACTCTTATCTGTATCCTAAATCACACTGGAACCTTTGACATGTCGTTATGCCAAATACAGAAAATTGAAAAGTTCAAGTGCTTAGTTGCTTGTTTTTAGAGAAATAATCTCAGGCTGGGGTTTTCCCATGTTTCTCTTACAAACACCTGTCTATTACGCTCCAGTTAACAAGCATGATGAGATGGTGCAAGATTTCTGTTTTCATTTCTGATTTAATCAGTCCTCTCAGTCAGGCTGGGAACAACTTTGCGACTACACTCACTGAACACTATGATTTGTTTGATATGTTTCACTGTTCAACGTGAAGTTTGGTTGGTTTTTGATTTCTGGTGACACGCCTTTGTGTGTGTGTGTGTGTGTGTGTGTGTGTTCCTTTTGTTTTCCAGGATGAAAACATCATGAACTCCATGCAGCTGTTTGAAAATGTGATATAAAGAATCTGGAATCTCAGTCGATGAATTGTTTTTTGTTTTTAGCTCAACTCAAATGTAACTGTCACAGAATCATCAACATTGCCCTCAGACTCATCACTAATTGATAGGACATGCAGGTATATAATAGGCACTGTAAAAAAATAATAATAATAATAATGATACAGAATACAGAATGTATTGTTGACATTACTTTTTTTTCTTTCCCACTGCATTTTTTTTCCGTATCTTGTACCTGTACCTGCATCAAAGGGGTTAATACACAGCAACAAAATAATTATTGAATAAACTATGTGTCTACACCACTTCCACACAGCATGGTCTCGCATAAGCGGCCAAAAATGGACGGCGTGACGGGAGAGCCCCTTTTGCTTTTATCATCACACTAAAGCATCAGCTGTCAATAAGGACGAAAAGTTAGAATAATCACTGACCTGAGCTCACGGGGAGTCTCACTTTCACCATAACATACACACCTTCACTTGCACACAGATCAACTGTCTTCTCGAGGATTTTTATAACGATGGATGACGTACAAAAAAAAAAAAAACAGACTAAAAGAGAAAACTAAAGCATGTTTGTTATGAAATATGTGATGTCGAATTAGCTTGCACTACAATTTTATGACTATGTATTATACGTGCCTTGAATAAAGGCACTGTAGATACCTGCACTTGATGCAGCACTGATGGAAACCAGTGTGTATGTATATATGTAAAGTTAATAGTTATGTGTCCTACTTTGTGTTGGTCTCATCTGTGCTGCTAGGGGGGATTCAACAGGACCAGAATTTATGGAATGAAAAATCTCTGTGTATTGAGTTTAATATTTATCATGTTCAGTAATTTAAATAGATTATCCGAATAGTTCTTCCGTTTTTGTATTTTGAAAGATTATGTAAACTGGTCAGATTGGAGAAGTGAGTGTGTATAGTACTGTGGAAAAATAAAAATTGCGACTTTAACGTGTTGATTCAGTGTACGAGAGCATGCTGACTCTAAAACCCACGATGCTATGTAGAGTACGGTTGGACTTTTGTAATATCAGTTCATTAAAGATACTGTTGACAGCTCTGACCTCCTTTTGTTGTGTCACTACTTCTGCATTCACTGCACGTTTAAGTACAAAAACACATGGCACTTTGTCTATGCCTCCATTTAAGATCCTTACTCTCTATGAACAGGAGTCTTTCCAAATCATCTTATCTGTATTTGGACTGCAGGAGCTTTTTTCAAGGAGCTAGATATTTTTTTGTTTTTGTTTGTTTTCTTCTCTCTTTTTTTCCACTTCAGCCTCCCATTCATTTAATTTGCATAGAGCCAATTCACAGCAAATGTTATCTCAAGGGACTTCACATAGAAAGCAAACAGGTTCAATGAAGTACAATTATATTCAGGTTCAATCCAGATCATTAGAATTCAGTTATAATCCATTTCATTCATTCAGTTCATTCCAACGTTTAGTAACAAAATTCAAAGGGTGTCAATAAAGTTTAGATAAATAAAAGTAGTAAAGGAAGCCAACAGGTTGCATTAAATCTTTACTTCACATCGTGAGCAAGCACAAGGCAGCGGTGAAGAGGAGTGGGGGTGGAGGGTTGGCTCTCTGGACTAAATCTGAGCTATTTGTGCTATGATGACAAAAAAATGGGTTTTTATTTGTGCCATGGACGTTGAGCCTTTTCTATTTAATGGATGAGGTCATCCCGTTCAGTGTTTCTGGGCCAAATATTTGTCTTAGTTCAGTTCAGGAACAAATTCTTGGCATTGTCAGTAGAATAAGACAACAAGCACTTCTAATGTTACTGGCGATGATTGCAGAAACAAAAGTTCACGGAAGTCTGAAATTGCAAAATCGTGTGCAAATTCTAAATTACTGGACAATCATAATTTTTTTTTTTTTTAAGAACAGACAAACACAAAACTTGTACATAGGACCTGCATGGAGTGTACCTATACCTCACAGAACAATTTATGTTGCAATAAAGTGAGCTCTAATGGAGAAAGTCGTGAAAAAACATTATTTTTTGGGAGTAGAACTTTTAAAAACATTGAGCATTAACTTATGAAACTTTGCTGAGTTAAACAGTTGTATGCATCAATGTTCAGTCACCTCCAAGAAATACTTTTGAGAGACGAGGAAAAAAAAAGAACGGAAAAAATAAATCAAGCACATCAAGAGGTATGAAGTATTTTTGTGTCCATTTAGTGTAAGAACCAGAGAATATCCCCTGTACTCGTGTCTCCATGAGTAATACATGTTTTTCAGGGCTGGGTAGACGTCTAAGAATCACGTAGAACTTTTAAAGATTTCTACAGGGAATACCTGAGAATGTGCTTGTGGCCAAAAGTCCATTACAAAAATGTATAAGCATGAAATATTAATGAACACACTGGCATTTTGTACGTTGTATTTTGAATGTCGCTGGGAACATTATTAAGAAACAAAACTAATTTGAAATACAAACACTAGCATAAACACAGCAGTGATGTAATCGCTGATGAATCACTGAGGGGCTGGCATTGTCGACTGCATCCACAGTTACAGAAAGTCTGTTAAATGCTCTTCATTGACGTGGTTGATCATTGCAAATTTCAGCCCAGACCTGTGAGAAATAAGCAACTGCTTGGGCTTAGATTGAATATCAAAATGATGATGCTTAATGGAACAAAACTTAAAAATGAAGATAAAGCTGAAAGTGGAAATCAACCTAACTCTTTGTACAGTTTGTCCAACATACAGCATGATCATCATGACTGATTAAGGAAGTAAAAGCAGTCAAAACAACAACCAAATATGAGTTTCCAGGGAAGGTTCAGGAAAAATGATGAAAATGATGATTGATGAAAAAATATAATGAACTGTCTTCAGCAGCAGCAAGAACGGGTTACAAATTCAACTAAACCAACAACTGCCAGTTTAGGATCCAGGCCTGAATGACTGGTAAAACATGTGGCAGTTAAATGTTTGGTCATTTGAATTTCTCCAAATTTCCCTAAAACATAAGATAAGACAACATTCTCCAAGCGGATATCAGGTGTTATAACCTTTATTGTTTTGGTTTCAGTTGTGCTTGAATTGATATTTTTCATTGTCAAGTCATCACAAACCTATCACTAATAGTACAAATCGAAGCATGTGGTGCATACCGACAGGTTTAGTAGGCAATAACAGCTTTGATAACACGAATAATGCATTTTATTCAGGTTAAATGTGCATTTTATCTCTATCACTACTATCTTCAAAGCAGCCCTGTCATTCTCTTGTAAGGATTTAACAAAATCCTGAAACTGTCTTATATTCTGCAGTTTTTCTAAAACATTATGAATGTCAGCTGCTATAACTAATGACGCGGCTGTGGTGGGGAAATTAAATATGGTATTTAGTATTGTAAGAACAAAGACACACAATGAGAGAAAAGGTTTAACCAGCAAGTGTAACTGAAGCAATAAAGCATTTGGCTAGTGATAAGTCATACATTAGGAACAATCGAGGTTTTGCCCAACAAGCTACTGTTCAGATTTTATTTTTCTCTCATCCTTTTCAAAATATGGACTTCATTGCGCCTGACAAAATGATTTAAAATTAACTATCTGAAAAGATTAAAGGGTAAAATATCTGTAATAACTCATCTTAACCATAAAGACAAGTTTGATTAAGATATTATGCTTTTATATCACGTTTGAATTTGAAAAGTAGCTACTAACTACAACTGACACATCTAGTGGCATAGTAATGTTGAATGCCACCAGATGGCATTGAAATGTTTAACTTCATCAAATCTGTTCTGCTGTTAAAACCAGTTTATTCTGGTTATGCCTGTTGGCCAAACTGAAGTCATACTTATCTAAGAATGATTTTGAAAGAATCATAAATGGTTTTATAACCAGATGGCTTGATGTCTGTAATTCCTTGTATGCAAGGTTAAAAACAGTGGTCTCTTAATTGCCTCCAGGTGGTGCAAAATGCTGCACTTTGGTCAACCTTGATTGATATTAAGTGTGCTATGTGAATAAATTTGACCTTTGACTATGACATCAAGGTACTGATGTTCTGACTGGTTCTACCAAGACTTGAGCCAGGATCCAAAAGAGAATGGTGGTCTTTTCCTGTAAACATAAGTCAAAGAAAGAGAAGCAAATGGAAAAAGATGTATATTGACCAAATGTGAATGAATATTTACAACATAGAGGTCAATTAAAAGATGCAAAATGACCATTGTGACTAAGTTGTCAGGAATAAATTTCAAACAACCTTTTAAGACAATCAAAATGAGGACACAAGACAAAAACAACCATGCAGAAACATCACAGACATAAAACAGTAATTGATGCAAAAATATCGAAATTATTTCAAAACTACAAACCATACTTCAGGATAGATCTTTGCTAAGATAACTTTGTTTCTCTGCAACACTTCTTGCAGCCGGGCCCTGTTATTCAACCTTGGTTATGCCACAGTAATGATTCGATCCAAAACGTGTGTAAATGTAGGCCAGTGAAGGCAGTGCAGCTAAACAGCCATCAGATGGCAGTGCGGTGGAATACGTAAGCCAATTACACAGAGAAGACAGAAGGCGCTGCCTTCATTAGTTTAAGGTACTGCGTAAGGGCTGTACATCAGGGAAAAAAGAGAAACGGCTTATGCAAGAAAGGGGTATTATACAAAAACTGTTCAGGCTGACTGAAGCTGGCATCTTCCCGTCACGAGAGGCGGGACAGAGTCAGCGCGAGCTCGCTCATTGGCTGAGCGTCGATTCCAAGGCGGGGAAAGGAGGTTGGCGCTTGTCGTCAGTGGCGATGTGGGCATGCGCGGTGACGAGTCTCAACCCCCGTGGCTTTATGAAAGCCGATATCTCTCTGTGGGCAGCGCGTTCGGCAGCTGTTTCAAAACGCCTTTGTAGTGGTATATAGCTAAAGGGAGAAGACAGCTCCACTCGGAAGAATCGGTGTCATCTCTTCCAACACTGGCCGTTGCGTGTGAGCTCCACCTTCAAGTGTCTGCCTCAAGCTTCGCTCAGTCCCAACAGCATAAACCACGGGAACGAGCCGACGTTAGCTGAGAGGGGAAGTGGGCTTCGTCTTCTCTTTCATCGAGCAGGTGAGTCGAAAACGTGCCTTTTGTAATCCCGTGACACGGTTTTGCCACACACGTGGACGTTTCTCTTGCCGTGTGTGTAGAAACTTGTCTCTGGTGCCCTCGGCGTGTCGTTTGTAGCCGGGGCTCAGGCAGCTTGTCAGGCGGGATGTCTCTCCTCCCGCTGATTAGAGGACTTGGTGTGCCGGGGTGACCATGTATGTCTGCTGATGCTGTAGTGTGACCGTAAAAATCAAGGCCTAATTAGTCATCCTCGGCCTTGATCTGATTCACTTTTTTTTCTTTCTAATCTTGCCTTCTTTTTAGCACGACAAATCAATGTGAAAATGAATTTCACGCAAGAACTATTACTTATCTGTGTGTTATGCAGGCCTGATGCCTCAAGGTTTCTAGATAATGAGGGCTTTATTTTGACTCTGGCATGCAAAACAATATAAGAGATTCCATGTAGACAATATGGAATGATTTTTTTTTTTTTTAAAGAAGAAAATCAATTAACATGTTGTAAAGATGAATAGCCAATAAGTATGTATCATGATGATGATGATGACATGTCCAGAAAGGTGTGCATGTAGCTATGTTACAGTGTATTTATGGATGGGAGTGATAGCTAAATCTGGTCCCAGTTTTGTAATATCTAAAAATATTTTACCCCCTCAAGTGCCATAAAGTGATGTGATTCAGCTCGCAATCTCAGCTGGTTTTATTTTTAAATTTCTACATGACACTGCAATTCTCAGTTTGCTTTCTGCAGAGATTTCTAACACATCTGCAAAAACAACATTTAGCATTTCAAACCGAAAAACAAAACAAAAACATCTTTATTGTGAAACCTATGCTAGGATTGTGGCCTTCATGATCAGGGTCACAAAACAACTATAAGTAAAAGAGCAAATAAGAAAGCCACAGTAGACCTATTATCCAAATTAGGACATTTTCTCCTCTGCATGTCATTGACTATGAATTTAAGAAAAATGTAAGAGCTCTGATCATTTGGACAAGAAACTCCAATATACATGTGGGTGGAATCTTTTTTTTGTGTGTGTTACATGTGATCCAACGTTATCTGAGAATAATGATGAATATATAAATGGTGACAAATTTCTTTGTCATTCCGTTCAGCCTTCTCTTTTGCAGTGATATGAAGTGTTTTTCAAAGGAAAGTGAAGATAAAGTGTTTATCAGCACATCACACGCCACCTCTCCCTGTAGTTTTCACACCCTTGACACCAATGAATCCTGACATGTTGGTGTGTCAGAGCAAGACAGTCATTCTCCCATCACCTGTGGTTGCTTTTTAATACTCTTGTTGACTGTTATTTCGTACAGTCAACAGTTTTAATTTGAAGGAGTATGTGATTACTTTTAGGAAGGAAGTCTTCAGCTTTTAATTTTGGCAAAGTGCACCCCAAGCGACTCTGGATACTCATTCTGGGTGTCTCTTGTGACACCTGCGTAATGCTTTATGACGTTGTTTCAATCATCAACAATGATGAAACAAGTTTAAAGAGCTACAGTTCGTATAAAGGGAGTTGCAACTCAAGAAAATAATGACTTGATACGAGGACTGAGCCAGAGACTGAACAAGAGTAAGTCTGGGACAGTGTTGCAAAAGTGGGTTAACCTCCATGCCTGTAGGGCGACCTATAGCCATAATAATAAAGTCAAACTCTGAATAGAGTACAGACATACAGTACAAATATTTTGGGATTTTGCTTGAAAGCAATATAAATATATTTCAGGAAAACTGCTGCTGGTCACTGGTCCCACCTTTTTCTACTACCTTGTCACTTTTTCACATGAGATGTGTTACTTTGAGAACTGTGATGATGTAACCTTGTTCATGCCAATTATTCCAGTTATTTCTACTCTTTGAGATATTTAATAAATCGCCATGTTTTGTTAATGTTTCCTTTCACTTATTTTAAAATCAAAGATATGTACTCTATACCACTTGAATAAGTTTAGCACATTTGCAGCAAAAGCATTGTTGGTGATCTGTGAGGACAAAAATAAATAAATAAAATGATTAGAAAAATAATGGCTTATTAATTGTAATCAAAGAAACATGTTTAATTAATCATGATATTGATTTGAGGTTATAACACCCAGCTCTACTGCTCCTCTGCCAGTCCTGCCATGGAAGTGCAGTCATTCTTCGGGTGGTGAATGGACTTCATTGTCTCGGTTGTCTGCCCTTCTGCAGGTGTGGATTAAGGGCATGACTGGGCAAAGCTTACATGTGTTTAGCCCTCTCTTGCCAATTGAATTAATTTTGCTTGATTTTTAAATCCATATATTTCTGATTGATTTTCTTTTTCTTTTTTTTCCATTGGCGTGACTCATCTGATTTATTTCTTTTTTTTTCTACAGTGCTAATCAATTATGATTTTCAGGGCAGGACATTCACTTCAGTACTTCATCCTTGATCGGGATATACGTTTGAATTGTGGACATACAAGAGTTAATCTGACTTTTATGGCCTCCATGCATGCACTGAATTGTCAGCATCGACCTGCAAAGACAGCTTGGCAAAAATCAATCTGCTCCTCCTTGATCCTTTCAAATGTAGCTGTCCAAAGCTTTGAATCTCTGAATCTAAATGCCGCCAGTAACTTAGCTGTGACCGCTTCCATTCTGAACTGTTTGTGTGACAGAAAGTGACAAATCAGATCTTTAATAACCAGAACTGTATCAGAAGGGGACAGTATGGCTACTAGTGTGAATGATTCATGGTGTTCCTTCAGGGTGGGTCCACAGTCTCTAATCTGAATTACAATGTGCCTCTCAGATTTCAGCGAAACACAAGTGCTCACATGATTAGCTGCCTGTCATTTCAACTCAACACTTAAGGTCCAACTCACAAAGTCCTGCATCCTGTTTTTATTCAGTGTTCTAAACAGAAGCTGTGTACTTCCGGCACTTTTAACGCTTCTTTCAGGAAGTTTGTCGGCTGGCCGGGATTCTTCTCTGGCCATGCAGACTTCTGTTTACAAGGGAAGTTGTCAGGTCAGGTGGCTGTCTGTCATGGCATCTGCTCCCGTAGCAGTTTTCCCACATGCTGCAGCTTCTGGTTGGAAAGACTGTTCTACTCATGAGCAGAACAGCGAACACCATCACTTTTTGCAGTCCATGAAGTTGTCCCTTGGACAAGGGACTCACTGGAGAGGCAGCTAGGCAATATTAAGTCCCTCCATAAAAGCATCATGGTTATGTTGCTGCTTGGAAAAATGAGAAATGTAGGGCCAGAGGGATGGTTGGCAATAACTCAACTTTTAAAATATCGTTAGTCATGCCATCTGCACCGCACTCTGAAAAACAGATGATGATGCAAATTAAGATCATTATATCACCCAATTTAATTATCACAGGTGGAGTAATAAGGAAGAGTAAGAGCAATCAGGAGGATTTACATCACTGTGGGCAGCACTGACTGTACAGGAGCTCAGTTTAAGCTGACCAGTATCCTCTGCTGCTGGTTGTTTGCAGGAAGACGATGATGTAATGTTATGTGAATCAAAAGCCTTTATGACTGTGCATTTTATCAGTAAAAGGCTTAAGTTATTGAGATCATATGTGAATGGGTTTATTGGAGGGACTAATGTGGAGCATTTTAAAAGAACAACGTCACAGGCTGTGGGGACAAGGTGTTCTTGGTGTTTTATTGATCACATAAACATCATCTGCAAATGAAGAAGTGATAGTTCAGGTCTTTTTTTTTTTTTCCCTTCAAATCCAAATTTGATGCAAGTAAATTTTTTTTTGCTTTGCTATATTCTGTACTAGTTGAAATGGTCATGGATGGCAGAAACTTTGTGAAGTGAATTGGTTTGACCAGCTAGACACATGAAATCTGTCATCCACTCTGAGGAAAAAGGGTTTCTTATCTCAAGTATATAGGTTTTGTAAAAATGTAATAAATAGTTATCAACTGTAAGCGCACAAGAAATCTTTTGGCTTTGAAGAGTACACTGTTGACATTTACAGTAAGCTGTGCGCCAACAAAGCCAAGAAGCCCCGCATGCTGGACTTACCTGCTGCCCCAGACGCCTCTTCACCTTCAAAATTTCCATGCTCTTCAGAGGTAAATGATGCACTCCTTTCAGTAGACCAGAAACTCACCTCGCTGGAGGCTAATTGAAGTTTTCAACAACTGCGCCTCAGTCTGGAATTCACCCAGCAACAGATTGACACACTCGCTAAGTAAAACAAATTTGCCCCATCTCTCTGTCAACATCCTAACCACCCAGCTCTCTCATTTAGTCTCAGTTACTACAGAAAATAAAAGATTGAAAGACACTATTCTTGGCTTAAAATCGCGCAGTATGAGGAACAACCTGATCTTCCCTGGAATGCCAGAAACACCCACAGACGAGCTCTAACTCTCTTTCAACACCAGTATATGAGTACAGGGATTTAAACAATAACATAATTCCCCTATAAAAACTACGATATATGCCTTGCTCTCTGTGGGCGTGGCAATGTGGGTGTGAGGACTGGGGTGCAGCCCCCCCCCCATACCCATACCCAAGGAGCTGCTGGTGTGCTCTGGATGTGCTGGCTGGTGCCTTTCCTGGATTCTGGGTTGTTCCTTTTATTCTGTTACACCTGGGATTTTATTCATTTATTTTTTGCTCAGGGGGCGGGCGCTCGTTGTTACTGGCACAAGGTCTGGCTTGGCTGCGTGGGTCCTGCCGGGCCTGTAGGGCAGTCCTGTGCATTGGTGGAGGTGCTTGACACTAGCCCAGCACACCAGCACCAACTGTGATCCAGCCTGTCACTGGTTGTGGTCACTGGTTGACTCTGCGTAAGTGCTGGAGATCAACTTCACTACTTTATGTCTGACTGCTGGACAGCTTTATTTCTGGGGGACATGAGGGTTGCTTACATGTCAGAACACAAACCTCTCACACATTCATCTATATAGACCATGGTGCACTACACACACACACCACAGTACACTACTTGTAAATGTACAAGGAAGCTGACTAGATTCTTTTCTCTCATTGCATGAGAAATTCATATATATCAAAGTAAGAACAAAGGGTGGGAGACTGTTTAAATGCATGCTTATTTAAATAGAATGAAATTTACTGTGCAGGTGGAGTGTTTCTTTGCTCTTGAGCTTATCTTGTACAAAATGCTGCTGACATGGTATTATTTATTCTTAATCCTTAATATCAGCTTCTTTTAGTCACTCTGACTCATGGATGTAGAGCAAGCCTCACCTCACAGGTTGATGGGTCAGGCTGAGCTGAACTGGGCCAAAGAAATGGATTCTTGGCCCAGTTTTCTTGAGGCAGCATGTGACTGAGATTATAGCGTAGAGCTGGGTCATGCTATGCCTTCTCCCTGAATTTTTAAAGGTATGTGCATGTGGTTCTGAATAATGCTCAAAATAGCACTTGCTTCTGTTTTCCTGCTGAGGAGAGATGGAAACTGGCATCATCTGGACACTGAGTGCTTCCTAGCATCAGGTTGTGTGATGAAAGAGCTAAAGGAACGCAGGGATTAAATGGCCAAAGGCAGCATAGCGCTCCATATGATCGTTGCATAACAGGGACTGACTAGCTGCATTAACCTCTTAAACAGACTGAATCTAACTTTGTGTCATTGTCAAGTGTAAGTTACTGACCTTAGTGCGAGTGAAGGGATGATTGTGAGCTGGTGCTGAGAGTCCCCCATTTTTTTATTGTGGTTTTCTTGGTGTTGATGTTCTACATTATGATATTGTGATGCAAATAAACTGCCAATATGTTGTGCTGCACTAATAGTAAATGCATCATATCCAAGTTTCAACAAGATTTAATCAGCAGCCTGAATGATGAAGAATGGATTGATGGAAAACGACTGAAAAACGATTACTAATTGACCTTGGTAGTAGTGGTCCATGTGAGGTCTTTCTGTGCCAGTATCCTTATTAAGGGTCTTAATTTTGTAAGTATAAAAAGTTTTAAAGAATACTTGTATGTTGCCAGGTGCTGTGGGCATTTTTGTTCGTGGCTTTTTCTGGTAGCCTAGCAGATTGAACACTGGGGTGAAATTAAATGGTTGAGAGGAAACAGAAACTGTAAATCAGTTAGCTATAAACTGCAATGTATAATTTAATGGAATTGAATTGAAAGAAAAATAGTAAAATCTTAAGATTTGAAAGATGCTGTTAGACATTGTTTTCCCTTCTAGTTTTCAGTAGCTTTTACTTTTCTGTCAAAGTGAGTCATGTTTTCTCGGTGGCTCAGAAAATGCAGTCGCCATGGATGTAAAGGCCAACAGCGTTGAGCCGCGTCACCTCTCTTTGTTGAGAACTATGAATCAGTCTTTAGTGTCCATCCTCTGCTCGCTCTGATCTCAGGTCTGTCTGTGACTAGTTTTGCCCAGTCATGGTCCTTGTATCGCCCCTCAGTAGAGCGGCTCCTTATCTTTTTTAGCCGTATTTGTTTTGTCAGTCCTCTCCCTTGTTACATCACCATTCTTCCTCTCAAGCAGAAACCACCATTTATAATGTGCGTACATTTCACTCAAACGCCTTCAATAACAGGATAACATTTGGCACAGCCTATAACCTAACATAATACTTTATTGTGCGCCTGTTGGCTTTAGATAGCTTTGTAAATCTGCGTTCAGATACTTGATTTTTTTTTCTGGAGTAGTTTTAGCTTTCAGGTTTCAGGAGATGCTTCAGGACTTGTTTAGCGACCTACTGTGGCTTTCTAAGTAGTCTAGTGCCTGGTACTGAAGTGGCCAGTGTTGTTGTATCATCCAGATATACCCAGTGGGTGTTAAGTGGAGTCCTGCTTGAGTGTGCTCACCACCCATCAACCATTTTGAGGCCCTGACAATGAACTGAATAACAGAGCAACAAAGATGATTATCAATTCATGAGCAACATCAATGGGATATTCTACACATTGATGTGTAGAATATCCCATTGATGTTTATTTGATATGCAAATTGATGTCTTTGTCAGTAAACTCTTATTATTATTATTATTATTATTATTATTATTATTATTATTATTATTATTATTATTATTATTATTATTGTTATTACTTTTTATTACTTATTACTTATTACTTATTACTTTTTCTTTTCTTTTCTTTTCTTTTCTTTTCTTTTCTTTTCTTTTCTTTTCTTTTCTTTTCTTTCTCTTTTGCAAAAAAGTCATAATTTTTCGTGATTTTAGTACAAAAGTCTCGATTCTATGATAAAACAATTTTTTTTTTGAAATTTGAGATTCTGTGACAAAAATTACCTTTTGAGTTGTTTGTTTGTTTTGATTTTTTTTTTACTACCAGAGTCCAAGAACTGGTGAGAAATCTAACAACTGATTGAGAAAAAAAAGGAATAACCGACCCTTTAACGGTAAGGTGATGAAATAGTTTGGTAGTTTGAAATAGTTTCCTCACTGTGTGTCAGATAGGGAGGAAAACAGGTGTACCCTCCAGAACAGCAGGCAGCGCTCATAAAGTCTGGAAAAACAAGTGAGGAAAGAAGAATACGAGATAGAAAAATGAGAGTGAAGATTGGGGATGTCAACTCAAGAGAATTTCATGTGGAAAATTGAATTCCTCAAGGGAGTGCAATTAGTCCAATTTTATTTAATATGATTAATGACATTTTTTCTATAACTTTATTAATCCCCAAAGAGAAATTCAAATTGTCAAGCGCTCATCATCATCAAAGTGTAAGGAAAAAAAAACAAACAAACAACAAAAACATCATCTAGCCAATTAAATAGAATTAAACGGTCTTATTGCTGTGGGGACGAAGGATCTCCTGAATCTTTCTGTCCTGCAGCAGTGAGAGGAGCCGACTGCTGCAGCTGCTTCT
>JBAMYA010000024.1:3289037-3301741 GCA_037176975.1 Arrhamphus sclerolepis | reverse complement strand
TCCCTCTTTTTTTTTTTTTTTAAATACATATTTTCCCACTTAGCCAGCCTGTTGACTGTTTACAAACACACTCTGTCCTCCCCCAGTGAAGGGATGCAGAAGACTGGTCTGTGTATAGATGTGGAATCTGTTTATCTGCGGTTCATCCCTGTTTTTTGCTGGGTTTTTATTTTTTCTTGCTATAAATTCCTGGTTACACAACCATGAGGTTGCTAATGTAGAATGTGATGTTTGTACATTTTGTAACCAGTGATTCACTTGATTGAACTCTGAGTTTCATATCAGTCCTACTTCCCGCCAGTGAAATAACAACTTACATTAGACATTGCCAGTTGCCATGGATATAATCCCATCTTTTTAGGGGTGTTGTCTTAATGAAACTCGAGCCATGCAAGCATTAGATGTTATTTTTCTTTCATAACAGGATAAGTTTTGAGAGTTTAACAGTTTCCCTTCACTTTTAATAAATGCAATCTTTCCATCTTGTCATAACAGACTCTTTGTGTCTCAATATTGTTGCTGAGGTGCAGCAGCCACACCAGCAAAGCCGCCTCATTCAAGCAACAGCAGACATTACCCAACTGCTTTTTGTTTTTTCAAACATATATAACTTCAACTCCATCTCGTTTTATAATGTTCAAGTATTATTAAAAGCACCTGGCTTACAAGCATGGAAAAAAATGCATATTAAAATTTCCAAATGAAAAAAAACAAATGTGCTTGGATCATTTACAATGTCTATTCTGATGGTTTTTTTTTTATCTATGTTTGCATTTTGCTGCATTTTACACCACAGCTCCTATAGTGATAACATCCATACGTTTGGCCGCCGGCATCAATAACTAGAAGCTGCATTAAAGCGGTTCTTACTTTTTAATTTTATGAGGTTGAATAAGCTATCCATCAAGTCCACTGCTTTCTCTGAGGGTTTGAGGGATGTCTGGTTTTCAGAAACATCTGGAAACGTATACTTATATGTAATTATGGTCTGCACAAGCTCTCAGTCTGCAGGGCGGCCCCTGAGGTGCCCCACGCCATGACTCCATGCTCAGCTTCTGCAGTCCAATTTTGCTGATCAGCTTGATCTACTGATAGGTCAGAAGAGCATGTACGGGGAAAACCTGATAGTTAAGATAGCGCCCTCTATTGGACCTTTAAAGAAAACTGCTATGAGCATTCTTTTTTACATTTTGGGTTTTTTTTTTTTTTGTTTTTCCCTTCAATGGTAAAAAAATCAAATGATTGAAATGATGATTTCAAACGTTCTTAGAGGTGTACTCATCTCGAGTTAGTTACTTGGTGATTCATTTCTAAAACGGGACTTAAAAGACAAACTCAAAAAAATAATTATTTTGGGTTTTAGGCCTGAATATATTGCGCATCTAAAATGGAGCCAAGGCCTCCTGTTTCCATACTTTTACTTAGTAGCATCTGTCATTACATGGACTTGGTTTAAAAAAAAAAGAAGAAAAAGAAAAGAAACATTTTATTTATTTATTTTTAATAAAAAATGATCATCAAAAGTTACCAAGTGAATATGAGGTTTTCCTTACCATCACTGGTGTATATGTTATAACTTGGAAAAAAAAGGACATCTTGAAGATGTATTACATGTCTCTGTAACGTTACTTAATATAAAAAGTATAAAAACTCAAATGGAAATTGAATTTTTAATATTTTAGTAATTTTCTATCGCAGTCTATGCAGGTATAATTGTGTTGTATTGTGTTAAATAGATAGAACTTTATTAATCCCCGAAGGGCAATTCAAATTTTTGTAGTTAAAAACCAATTTTGAAACACTGTAATGCCTTATGTGCATATTGAAAGTATTCTGCAAATATTTCCAAAAATAGAAGAGGAAAAAAATGGTTGAAAGTGTCTGCCACAATAGCAAGATGAAGGATTTTATTTATTGATTTATTGATTTATTTATTTGTTAAAAAGAAAAAAAAACTGTCAGAGTGCATTGGCTCTCAAGTTATATAAGTCGTTATCCTTCTTTCTCTCTCCCCCTCTCGCTCTCTCTCTCTTACTCAATTCTTTCTTTTATCCCATGACACAAACAAAGACACTCTAGAGACTGGTCTGGGCTTTAACCTGAGTGGCATTCCTGTCACACCAGCAGCCCACTCTCTGAGGCAGTGCTGAGCTGAGGTGACAGACAGACAGACACAGTGGCTATCTGTCCATCTCTGTAGACGACTGTCTCCAGAGAAATGCCACAAAATGGGAACAGCTGAGGGAGGGAGAAGAGGACGGCAGCGATAAGGGAGTGATGAATGAAGGTGGCCAGGATTAGAAACGTTTGTCTCTACTTTTACGTGGTTTGTATAAACACAGCCTACATACCCGTAAATACATGTATTTATTAAAAACTAGGCTGGGTTCTTGACGATGATCTTTATTTTTTACGTCACCTAGCTCCAGATGGCATGGACTTCAGTTTTTTCCATTTTCCTTGTATGTCTGGCTTCATCTGTTTCTGCCATCTTTACACACTCATCATCTACTGATAACAGGCTTAGATGTTGTCTTATGCTTTTGTTTGTTTGTTTTTTGTTTTTTCTTGGCAAGTATAGTGTAGAAACCTGTAATAACAATGGAAGGAATGTTCTTTTCCTTTTAGTAGAGGCATCTTGTGCCCAACATATTTGCATATTGTTTTTTTTAATTATTATTTTCTAATGTGAACTAGGTGTAAAAGTCCTATAAAACCTTTGTGTGAACTATGTTTTTAATAACTGTATGAAAAGTTGTATCATCACGTTGCTGTGCACGTGCACTGTTGTTTGATCAGTTAGGAGGCCGAGTCAGACCATTTTTTCAAGAGAATGATCTGACTTGGCATAATGACGCGTGAATTGATCGGGTGTGGAGTCTGCACGTGCGCACGTGTCCTTCATATAACACTTGGAATTTGAGGTTGTCCAGTGTTTTTTTTTTTTTCTTTTTTTTGTCATGCTGTTTTCTTGCTTCCTAACTCTGCTTTGTCACATAATTTGTTTCATTTTGATTATATAAGTGAAACGGGGTGACGATATGCTTTTTAGCAAAGTACTCACTAAGTGCATAGTCAGACTACTTAAGGTTCGAACCCTGAACTCTTTGGAGCATCTTGCTCCATTTATTTTTCTATTACATGAGAAAAATAAAATAGCTGTACAGATGGAGGCGACCACACAAAGTTCTTACGTAGGTAATTATGGAGAAACTGCCCTAAAGACTGACGTCTGCACTTTTTAAGTGCCAGTTCCATCTTGATCTTTGTCACATAATACATTGTTTTGATACCATAAAAATCAACTCTTCTGGTTGAGGTGAGCAGAAAAACTATTGGCTTGTAATTTACTATAAATGGTCCACTTTTTCCAACTTGTTTTTATTTATTTATTTATTTTTTTGTGCGTTCTTACCATTTTTGTCAAAAGGAAATCCACCTCCCACTTACTCGTGACCCTGAACAGGATAAAGTGAATGGAGAAAATAGATGAATGGAGGAATATTGTTTTCGTTAATGACTCCCCTCTGCCGCCGTGGCTGCTTATTACGAGAGTGAAAGAAAATGTGTGCCAGCAGTATCTGGCCTCGCCTCAGATGAGCCAGCAGGTCCCTACCATTAGCAAAAAGTATCTTTTGATCAGCTGGCTTCAGTAAGTCAAACATCCACAATCACGCAAACAAACACATGACAAGAGTTCTGCTTCCAGCCGTGCTTACCACAGACTTTCATTTTTCTGGTTATGGCTGCTCTTACCAAAGAGGCAGTGTTTGCACCATCTGGCCAATTACAAGCATGAATACAGAGCTGCATATTTACAACTGGAACAAACTGTTCCTAAACAAATACAGGGATTTTAAATGTATAACAAAGGCTGTAACATAGTTCCTGCAGCGAAGGCCCAGAGGGAAGTTAGGGAGGAAAAATTAAAGATAAAAAGGGAATGTGTAATTGTGTCACTAAAAACAACCAGAACATTGCTGCAGATGTGTATTCTGTTGCAGGTTTGTTCTTATTGAAGCATAAGACAATTTTATTCTTCTTTTAGCTTTAGTTAGTGTGGTTTACTTTTACAATTATTACAATTTTTACTGCCTTGACTGGTCTTTAATTAGCGTCTCCCTCTGTGAAAATCTGCATAAAGATGGATCCACAGGGTCTTTAAGGAATTATGTCATTTCTCCAAAAGGAACTGACTGTTCATTGCTTTTCTAAATGTTAGAGCCTTAAATTCTGCTTGGAGTACAGGCTCCAGGGATATTTGCATACCCTGAGCCATCGGTGGCATTCAGAAACATAATAATAAATAATTGTTGGCAGGAGTAGTGAGAAGTTTCTATCGCACACTGCTTTTAGTGACAGGACAACTAACATGCAATTATACACTGAGATATTTATGAACAGAGGTCTTTTTTTGTGTGTGTGTTTAGGTTGCCTTTGTTCCAGGCCAGCGCATTTGCTTTCCTTGCACCAGCCAGAGCCATCCTGTCCTTGGACAAATGGAAGTGTAACAACACAGGTATCCCATCTCTCTTCCCAGCAGACACTGTTTATTAATGAGACGTGATGAAAACTGCGATTATTATTATTATTATTTGCCTTGATCCCAACTCTAAATGCTCTCATCATTGGAGCCTGTTTGGAAACCTAAATTACATTAGACTGCTTGTATGCTTTTAAGTGAAAATCTAGACTTTACATATGTCATTTCACTTATTTCTGATTCTTTTTCCTCTTCTTCCTCCATGAGCAGAGATCCCAGCTCTGAACGGGACAGAGCTCCTGCATACAGAGCACATCTGGCACCCTAGGATACGGGAGGTAAGGAAAGAAACGCAAAAAAAGGACTCACATGGACTTAAAGTGGAGGAGGAGACATGTTAGATGATTACAAAATGTGCATTTCTATTTTTATTAACTGGTTTTGCAACTTTTTACACAATTGTAATTAAATATTGTGCAATTCCTAATCTAATATTAAAGAGATTTTTTTATTTTTTATTTTTTAATAGCGGAGTTCTTTGTTCAGACAGAGTCGTCAGTGTCATGTGTCTACAGGTTTTGGTTTTGTATAACAGATGCTGTTAATTTGTGTTAACCTTTTCAGTTTGCGTAAGCACGTTGAGTAATTGTCTTTTATGTGACACGTGAATGGGACTAAACTCAATCAGACTGAATCAGATTGTAACGAGGGAAAGTGCGCATGATGAAAGGTGACTGAGGAGCACAAAAACGGCCATCACTCACGACAGTGATCCCATTACGCTGACTGCTTATGGTCATTTGTGATTTGGGAATGTCATTTTTGGATGTAGCTCAGATAAAAGTCGAGAAAAAAGCTGGTTGGTTGTGTTCGGGCCTCTCTTCAGGCGACGCACCAGCAAAGGTGGAAAATGTAGATTCGTTGCTGCAAAGCAAATGTTAACTTGAGCTGAATCTGACATATTGTGTCGTGATCTAGTTTAGCTCAACCACAAAGTCATGTTACGATGCTCTTGGTGACTAAATTAACATTAATATGTTTTGTTTTTAAAAGTCCACTTTAGTATAATTGTAGGCATTTAATCCCCAAAGTAAGATTTTTCTGTTTCTGTTAACTATAGTGTTTCCTTACAGCGGATATTTTTCACTTTTAATATTTTAGCATTTTTCCTATGCACAAATGCATATTAATGACTGACTTTAGATTGACAGTTTGTCTAGCAAGTTATTTACCAAAGAGCCTGTTTTGTTTTGCATCTCCAATCAAGAACTTGTTACCTAACAGGATTTTACAGTTTGCTTTCCTTGCTGCCGTGGTTTGGCTTGCTTGTTTGGCTGCATGCTGCCAAAAGTTGGCCATTTCAAAGAAAGTCGGCTTTAAAAAGAAGAAATTTCTTTTTTGGCAACATGCATAACATAAGATACTCTCACGCATGGGAGTATAATTTCTCTTTAAGAGTAAGATAAAGTTGTGTCTTTTGGTTTAAAACGTTCACTTGAAACTTTCAATATAATTTAGGAAGATGAGATTATCACATCAGTTATTCATGCAAAGTGAGAAAATGTTCTTTCTTTCATTAACCCCTTTCTCCGCCTCCAATTTGTCTTCTGTCAGATCCAAGGAGCTATAATTGTGTCATCACTCATCGAGGTGTGCATCGGTGCGCTGGGTCTTCCAGGGATGCTGCTGAAGTACATCGGGCCCCTGACCATCACCCCCACTGTGGCTCTCATTGGGCTGTCAGGCTTCCAGGCTGCAGGGGAGAGGGCTGGAAAACACTGGGGCATTGCTATGCTGTAAGCACAGACTCATGGGAAAAAAAAAAAAAAAGAGTGCGCTTTCAGCTGTCAGTAACAACCTCTCCAAAGGCACATGGCACAATTTCACATAAAACCCAACTGTCTATGTTGTGTTGCTGCAGGGGAGCTGTCAATTTGTTTATTCTTTAAACATCACCAACATATAAAAAAAAAAGAAAAATCAAGCTGTAGCGCATTGAGCTGACAGGTGTTATACCTGTATATAGTGTTGAAACCACTGAAACTACCAGGATTAAAGCGGTTCACTTACAAGGAAATGTATATTTTGTACATCTTTCATTTCAGTTTTACAACATTAAGCAGCTCTGGCTTAATTGAACTGATTAATGGTAAAAGCACCATAAAAATAGGCATTTTGCTGATGCAGAACACTAGATCATGCAGACTGAGTGACTGGAAGCAGCTTCACTTCACAGTGGAGATATTAAGGTGGTGTGACACCATCTCTTGCTGCGTCATTGCTGTTCGCTGGAGGGCCTCACCTCTCACTCCACAGGGACAGATGATGCGTGCCTGTTATTGCCACTGATTTCTGAAGCAGTTAGGATAATTGATTGTCTCTAAAGCCTCTGGAGTCCCAGTCAGACTTGGAAAGGACTAAATGGAGCATGTTCGTACAGGATTAGTTCACTCACAGGGGAATGTGAAGTATTGTTAAAAATAAGATGCTATTATCACACTGATGAGGGCCATTTGTGTCTGCAGGACTATCTTCTTGGTGCTTCTCTTCTCTCAGTATGCCAGAAACGTTCACTTCCCACTGCCCGTCTACAAAGCCAAAAAGGGCTGGACCTCTTATCGGCTGCAGGTCTTCAAAATGTTTCCTGTAAGTACCGGCTTTCTACCCTTTTCAGTCTCCTCTTTTTGTTACTTTCTGGGCACCACTTTTTAATACTTCTAACTTTTTTTTTCCCCCCCTTGTTCAAAGAATTTGACTTTCTTTTACACTTGCATGCCTGTGTTGTACTTAAGTTATACAACAAAGCTAATCTCGTTCTCCCTGGGAGGTACATGAAAGGCGTATAAATCTGTCCTTTTCTACCCTCTGCTGGTCAAATAATTAAAAACTACAGTTAACTTTCAGTGCGATTTATTTCCGTCTCCTCAAAAAGAAACCCCACTGCTGATTTCTCTTTATTTAAAATGTTAAAATGTAACTTTGCTTCACTGCTTTTCTTTAGAAAATTTGTTGCGGTATTTTAAATCACAATGAAGCAGAATTTAGTGCATTTCACTTATGTAAAGTGAAGAATTGAGTGCTTCAAGTAAAGGTGCTGACTTTCATTTGTGTTATTAAGCCAGTAGGTGACACATCTGGGGTGATGTTTAACTTAAACCAGCCTTTAAAGCAGCACAAAGGAAGTTTTAGCTCAGTTTGTCCCCCTTTAGACGCAGAGGTTAAATCGCTTTCATGGCGCTCTCCAAGTTTTAGTCTTGCTTAGTCTTTTGCTCGGTCAGTCTCTCATTTTCTCTTCTTTATTTACTTTACTTACTTGCCTCTTGTCTACTGCAGCTCTGCGAGCTAGCTTCATTAGTGTTCTTTGACCAAGTGCCACAAAGTGATGCGTCCAAAGTTACCTTGTCTGGTTTTTCGGGTAGTAGCAACAGGAGACCGTAACAGCTAGAAGTAAACAAATATTCCTTCCGATGAAACGAACGCTGATTATTTAACATGAATAAAAAAGTCCTTTGTTCTGCTTTAAAGTGTAAATAAAGTTTTTGACGGCTGCTGTTTGAACACTCATCTTCTCCATCATCTGTTCTGACTGTGTTTTCTTTTCTTTTGTATCCAGATCATAATGGCCATCTTGGTGTCATGGCTGCTGTGTTTCATTTTCACTGTGACCGACGTCTTCCCGCCAGAGGTGGACAAGTATGGTTTCTATGCCCGCACAGATGCACGTCAAGGAATCCTCACAGCTGCGCCGTGGTTCAAAATCCCCTATCCCTGTGAGTGTTTTGAGGAGGAAGGCCAATAAAATGGTGGTGAATAGATTTGCCGTTGAAGTCACCGCATGTTAAAAATAATCAAGATGAAGAGGGATAATATTGGTTTCTATTCTAAAACTGTCACATCACTATGGTTTGTCACGTCATTTGTCATTTTCATACTGTACTGTGTACTTACATGCAGTCAACTGAGGCAAGCGTGAACTTGTGTGGTCTTAAAGACGCTGCCTGTTAGTGGGTCAGAACTGGGAGACCACTGATTGCTATGTCCTCACTTCTACAGTCCAGTGGGGCACTCCCACCGTAACGGCTGCAGGTGTGATCGGCATGATGAGCGCTGTGGTGGCCAGCATCATCGAGTCAATCGGAGACTATTACGCCTGCGCCCGCCTCTCTTGTGCTCCCCCGCCTCCCATCCATGCCATCAACCGGTAACTCATTCTTCGGCCTCCCCTTTCTCTAATAAAACAATCTCATTGGTGAATATAACACAAGTGTGTTAATGATGCCGCTCTTCCTCTTCTGCTGGATCTGCAGAGGGATATTTGTCGAGGGTATTTCCTGTGTGCTGGATGGTCTTTTCGGGACGGGTAATGGCTCCACCTCCTCCAGTCCGAACATAGGTGTGCTAGGAATTACAAAGGTAATGAGAAGCTTCTTCTTGTTTCATCTTTCTTTCTTTGCTCTTATGCTCTCCTTGGAAACTGACAGCACAGGCATTTTGTGAGAATGAAAATGTCAGTCATGCTTAAATGTTTATTGATTCAACTTTGCTGATAATTACCAGCAAAAATGAACTGTCAAAAACATAAATCTTGATAATTTCACTTCTACTTTCTAGTCTCTAAGTTTCTGTGCCATCTATGGGGTATCAAAAAAGGTCTCTGATTGGTCCTTCAGGTGGGAAGCAGACGTGTGATCCAGTATGGTGCGGCCATGATGCTGCTGCTGGGGCTTGTGGGTAAATTCAGCGCCCTGTTTGCCTCTCTGCCCGACCCTGTTCTGGGCGCCCTGTTCTGCACCTTGTTCGGCATGATTACGGCAGTGGGACTGTCCAACCTGCAGTTCGTCGACCTCAACTCCTCCAGGAACCTCTTCGTCTTGGGCTTCTCCATCTTCTTCGGCCTAATGCTACCGAGCTACCTCAAACAGAACCCGCTAGTCACCGGTGAGTCCAGTGGAGGTTTTTGAATACAAAATTATGGGTGTAAAGTAATGCTTTTGTGATTAGCAACACAAACTGACAGCATCATGTGATAGCAGCTCATCCTCTGTCTCTCCGTCTTTCGCAGGCATCGTAGAAGTCGACCAAGTGCTGAACGTACTCCTCACCACTGCTATGTTTGTTGGAGGTTGTGCCGCATTTGTTTTGGACAATACTATCCCTGGTAAGGTCTTTCATTCACTTTTTTTTTATTTTTTTTTTTATTTATAAATATCAGTTAACATCTAAGTGTATGTGTGATGTACTGACTGATATTCTTGGCAACAAAACGGTAGTTTTGATGCACACGAAACTTTCTAAAGGAAGAAAATGGTGCTGCCATCCAGAGACTTAATTGAGGTTCGATTTTTTTTTTTTTGTTGATTTCTGTTTTTATAATGTGAAGGAAAAATGGGTCATAACCAACATCAGATTATGTGTTGATCTGATGCGCAAAAATAATTTTAATTACAAATGGAATCATATCGGGGTCCGAGGAGAATTGCAGCCCACGGTTGAATGACTTTAGCATGTAGGCGGGAGACACAAACTCATTATCATGTTAGTTAGATAAACAGTTGTTCTTGGTTCTTTTTAAGCTGCTTAGAGTAGGTCATTCTTTCCTCAGAAATGAAGCTAGTTTTTATGATGGCAATGCTGACAGTAGATCCTCAGGAGGCTGCTGTCAACCCTGATGTGACTTCTAAAGAAAAACTGTTTTTTGAGGGGTTTTTTTTGTTTTTTTTTAAGAAATCATACATTACACCAGAAAGCTTTATCTCATATTTTCTTCCTTGCTTAAACATCTTTTTATGGGGTTACAGAATGTCTCACTCAGGACTTTATATCTCTTTGTCTTCAAACATGATTATCTGACTGCACCAACAATAGAAGACCGCTATTTTGTTTGCTTATACATTTTAAGGAACTTATGATTTATCTCTCATGTTTTGATCTCAGGTTCCCTTGAAGAGCGAGGCATCAGGAAGCTGAAACGTGGTTCTGGTCTCAGTGCAGCAGAACTGGAAGGGATGAGATCCTACGACCTGCCGTTCGGAATGGACTTCATCCGTCGACACGCCATCTTCAAATACATCCCCATCAGCCCTGCGTTCACAGGCTACCAGTGGGGGCGGCTAAAGAAAGCCACCAGGAGCAGAATGGGACATGGGGATGTGGTGAAGGGGGGAGGAGCAGGTGGGGAGGGAGGCACTGCACCAGGGGAGAGTCGAGTATAGCCCCCGGGCTGCAGAGATCTTAAAAATATCTGAATTTGGGGAGCAAGGGATGGTACACTAAGATAAAATGATGGGAGAGTGGAGCACTGAAGCAGGGCAGGATTGGGTGGAAGAAAATGTGTTGCACCTACCCCCCTCCCCTGTCAATATGTGTATTCTTAAGCTCGAGTCTGTCTTTTCCCCCCACTTCCCACTATGCTATTATTAAGCATGCTACAGCAAGTCAAATCATGCTATAAAAGATGTCACCATGTGGAGGCTAGTTGGTGTGTGTGCATGTTTGTACAGTAACGCAGCAAGACGTAAGGAGTTTGTGCTTTAATTTACTTCCAGAAGGAGACAGATGGACATCAGACAGTCAGAGCTGAACGTTTGATGATTCACTGACTCGAAATTGCTGCTCACTTGTATTCCCCAGTCATTTAAAAAAAAAAAATATATTCTACTAAAAGCACAGAGTGAATAATGTTAATTGAGTATTATGGTTTGAACCATTTACCTCTAAACTTGTTATGCAACCACATCAGAGATACACGTGCACACACCAGCGGCCTCAGTAGAAGTAGTGAGTGCTACAATGCAGACTGACTGAAGTAGTTTGTCAGGTGCTCTTAGCCATGCAAAGTGATTGTGAGATTTATTTTTGCACTATCTGCCTCCTGAGTTCAAAACTAGAATGTCACTGCAACCCCGTCCCCACCTTTGTTTTACCTTTTGTTTTCTTGTGTTCTACCTTTTTTTTGTTTTTAAAAAACACTTCTCAGAGACCTAATTAACAGCATACAATATCCCAACAGCAACCATGCATCCTTTTTTTTTTTGAATGCACTATTGAGAGTGCTACTATTCACAAGGCATCCCGAGTGTGTAGGCTTAAAGATCACTAGCATCCTAGTTTACGTCTCCTTACCTTGTCAGTATTATGCAGTGGTTACTAACGTAAAGTTAATCTTACATGAAGACATGCTCGTCTCTCTGAGCTGTTCAAGTTGTTTTACATTATTCTCATTATGGCTGAATAACTTTTACTTGATAACCCTTGTTCGCTTTACATGTTGGGTCATGCATAATGGAACAAGCTTTTAAACTGTCATGGTGACATCAGTGCATTTATAAATGCTGCTGTTGCACACAGAAAGACCTGTGGCCTTGAGAGGGAGACTTTGTTTGCATAAGGCTTAAAATGGATAAATAGTGACATGAATGGAAAAATCCTGGATCATTCGGGTTTTTTCCATCAGTGTGTTTAGGATGATTGAACCGAGACCATAAGGATGGTGGTTTCATTGAAATTAGAGATTGGGACAGCCTCTTTTCAGTAACTGAATGGTGTTGACGTTCTCTCGCACTCCTTCTATTAGATCATCTGCACACCTCCGGCTTTCTTTCCAATGCAAATAGTTAACCGCCGATGTTTGTAAACTGGTAATGACTGTTTCCCAGATGGAGGCGGCACCTTTTAAGCCGAGGCGTGAGAACAAACCTCATCTGACCGTGCCATGTGCCTCTGCTGTTTTAACTGGAACGTGTAGAAGGAAAAAAACTGCAGCAGCGAAGAGTAGCTCAACTAAAAAGTGCTTAACTCCACTGAAACTTTAACCAAAACGCTTAAAGGTCTTTGTTTGTGTTTCTCCTGCTGTTCTTTTACCAAAACTTTAAATATTGGCATTTGCCGCTACTGAGAAACTTCCCTACATTTATCTTGTTAAAGCTATTTATTTATTAACGGGAAGAAATGTGAGAGATTTGTTGCAGCAGGTTTGTGTCCCAGTGTGGCACAGTGTTAAAGTACATTAGACAAGAAAGTAGTTTTTAACTGTAGGTTTTTAAGTTGCTTTTATTTCATTCCATTTATAGCATTTATAGCAATATGTTGTATTTAAAAGCAGGAGAAAAGCTCTGAAATGTTGAACTTCATAGTTGTTGTTTTTTTTTTTTTTTTTTTTTTTTGGTTTGAAATTTTGGACTTTTTCTTTTCTTTCTTTTCCTTTTTTTTTTTTTTTTTTTTC
>JBAMYA010000024.1:3262545-3287519 GCA_037176975.1 Arrhamphus sclerolepis | reverse complement strand
GACGCTCTTCCGATCTCATATTGTGTTCTTTTTTTTTTTTTTTCCTTCTTTTTTTTTTTTTTTTACTCTAACATTGCTTTCTGTCCATGTAACATATTACCAATATAAATCAAAGAACAAGCTAAGAAACTTTAAATAGATGTAAAAAGAAACAAAAAAAAGTATATTTAATGTTTGCTAAACATTCTGGAAGAAAAATTGTGTAAACTAATTGTAGCATCAAAATGTTTTATTTGTTCTTAAAACTATTTAATAAGATGTTACAGTATAAACTCAGTGTTTTGTCTTTTTTTGTACTTTTTTTTTTGGTCTTTTTCTCAGTCCTGGTGGTGACAACTAGCTGTTTGAACACCGTCAACAAAAGAAACCAATGCAAAGAGGCCTGCAGGGGGCGACATTTGTTGTAGACTGAGGGACAAAAAGCTCTAGTTACTGTAAACATTTAACTAAAGAGTTAAGAGCTTTTGGTTAACAGTTTTTAAATGTTCATGAGGCAGGAAATTCACATTGTAAATTTGTATGAGGTTTAGAGAGATGCTCCCTACTGTTGAAAAATCAACTAATCAGGGGATGTTTGGACGGTCTTTTACCATCCTTTCTGTGCATCCAGAGAGTGAAATAAGTAACAAGGTTTAAAGAAGCGAAAAGAAAACATCTTTTAACATTTTACTTCTTTCAGCAGCGCTCGCATTCTCATTTTACAGTTCATAAAGGTTTTCCATATACACAAAGCATATAGGCTATTGTAAAACAAATCTTAATTAACTTTATTTTTCAGTGTAAAACAAACCAGACCTCTAACACAAATAACTGAAGTTATACTTTTTAAATAACTAACAGGAAAAGGACTGCAGCTGAGGTTGGATCACAAATGGGAAAATCTGCAAAAAGGCAAGCAGCTAGTTTACAACTTTCTCCATCTTAACATACCTTTTAAAAAAAAACAAAAACATGAACAATCCATGAGTTATAGTCCAATCCTGTCATTTAAGGCTGAAAATCTTATTTTAAAAAAATATTCCTGGCAACACTGCTCAGCCCAGCCACCGTGCCTCTTGATATATTTGTCAGGTTTATCAAGTTCTCCAGAGTGGTTTCACACTTACATATACAATAAAGGCAGAGTTCCTACTGTTTGTATTACACTTCAGATTTTTTTTTAAAGTGTGTGTGTACATATATATTATACATGTACATACATATTGCTGAGTCTTGTTTGAGTAAGGTATTTGTAGGACCATATAGGCCTACCCTGCCTGATCAAAACAAAATATCCACTCTTGGTAAAGTACGGCAGACTGAAATTGCTGATATGTTTCAGCCAGTGGAAAATGATTTAACCTGACTTGATTCAGTGAGTAGATTCTCATTCCTTAAGCAACCATGTCAGAAGCACCATCCTGTGGTTGTGCATAAAGGAAAAATAATACTAATACTAATTTTTACAGTGTCTGTCTCAGGCAACCAAAACTACTATGGAGATTGCTGAAACAACTAAAATTAAGTTAAGAACTATCTAGCTCATTATTACAACCTGGGAGGGTGGTGGTGAACATAAAATATATTTTAAAAAATCTTGAATGATGGGGATTGGGGGATCACTTTAACACTTGGTGAAGTGTTAACTGAAGAAACTCAACTGGAGAAGTAAAGACTGTTTCATAGTGAAAGTGCATTTTCATATGCAGAAAGCGGACCTAAAGGTACTGCAACTGAAGGTCACATGATCTGAGGACATTATACCTCTATCATATTTATTCAGTGTTTTCAAAATCTGAAATAAGAGATTTTATAACCAAATTTTAATTGTACATTTTTTTGGGTAACTATAATTAATGATGATATCCTCTTTTCCTTTGAGCTGCATTCTATGGTTGTAAGGAGCGCCTTCCCATCATCTCAGACCAGTCCACCCATTCTCCTCTGACACCAACAGGACATTTATGCCCACATTCACTGCAAACTTTAGAGATATCTGTGTGTGAAAATCCCAGTAGATGAATAATCCGGCACCAGCAACCATCCTGTGTTCAAAGCCACTTTAATCCCATTTCTTGCTTTCATTCTACAGGCCTTAAATGCAATTCATGTAATTGGTTATTTGTGTTAACCAGTAATTGAACAGGTGTAGCCAATAAAGTGGTACATTTCCCCATTACAGTGAAATACCACTGCTTTCATGAGAACAGAGTGATTTTTAAAATACAAATAGCAAGAATGTCTCACTTTCTGTGCCTAGTAGGTAGTGCATTGATAGTAAATGTGTATTTTAGGTGAATTTAATCATGTTCCTATTGGAATAACGTACGCGTTTCAACGTTGTGATGGGAGACTGTACTTTTGTTCACTTAAAAGTAAATTCGGGTGTGAATGATTGTCCAAATCGCGTGCGCGTGCTCGGCACCGCTATTGTTATGTTTTCATTCATCTCCGCGCGCAGACCGAACAAAAGGCTCGTCGGTCTCGCTCTCTGATTGGCTGCCAGCCGTGCCCCCCCGCCTCGACGCTTTCTGTGCCGCGAGCTCCGCCACAACAGATGGACCTCTCCTCTCCAACGTCCCAGCTCTCTCCGGGTTCCTGGATGCGCGGCGCTATGGCTGCACTCTGATTGTTTACCAACGGTTGTTGAACGAGCGACTTGACCGGAGGAAAAAAAAAAAAAAGAAAAGTCGACCGTTAAATGGACCGTTGAGCCTCAACTGAAAGAAGAGGGCGGAGGTCGGAGGAGAGGAACCGAGGAGACCCAGAGAGGTGAGCCGAGGGGAGACCTCCTGAAGTCGGCTGAAAACGGACACGGGGGTCGGTGTAGCTACAGCCGGTTTGTGATGGTGATGTCTGTGGGGAGATGAGTCGATACGGAAAAAAGCTGTTTGAAATACAACGCAGCTTTAGTTAGCCTATTTATTTTACAAATGTCTTAACGAATAGACCATGATGTATTTACCGTTTGTTTAAATATTATATAATGCACAGACACAGTCCATAGGACTTTATATGGTGCTAGAATATGAATCACGAACAGAAACGATGAGAAATAGCTTTTCTTATCACACGTGGTCTCTAATGGGAGTGTGCGTGGCTGTGTGTTAGTGAAATCAGTTACATAACAGTAATAGTTAAGATTCCTCTCAGCACACATCTGGCCAGTTATTGCAGAGGCTGTACCCATACTGTTGGGCTTTTAATACAGTCATTTCCCAGATGGTCATAAGCGGCAGTTAAATATCAAAATAGAGTCAATATGTCCTTTTTAGGGGTACTTCTTTTCAAGTGTAATGGAGAGGAATAGATTCAACTTGAGATCCATGTAAACGAGACTTAAAAAACAGCACCAACTAACACCTGTAATTCATAACATGAACATGTGTGATTTTTAGAATAAATATTTTACTAGAGCTAGCCTCCATTTGTATGTGAATCTAATATCTTAAATTTCAGGAGTTGGGATATGATGTGGTGGAGGCTTTACCATTACTCTGTCCATGCATTTATCTAAAATGTATTTTATTACGATCACATCTTTAGTAAGAGATGTGGCCAACAAAACGAAAGACAGGACCTGATGATCTCTGGGGTGCTGAGAATGCTTTTTTTTTCTTTCCAAGAAAAATATATAACCACAGAAGACCAAGTGTAAATATAACGAATTAGAGGCAGGGATTTTTGATTTCCAGGTTGAGAAATAGTCAGATCGAAGTCCAACAATAAGTCTGGTTGGGTCTGAATCAGGACCAGAAATATATGTATCTAACAAAGAATATAAAACAAAGTTGAGTCTGACATCGTCTGTGATTTTTTTCCAGTAAAGAGCAGGAGAGAATATTGCTATTTTTGGCTTAGCTTTGTGAGACAGTCGATGGAGCTCAGTTGTTTTTAGATGTTGCTATGACAATAGTGACAATAGTGAGGCAGAGCAGCAGTAATGTGGAGTCTGAAAGGCAGCGAGGTGGTGTCGGTGGGCTTTGAGGGAGGATAGGCAAGGGTTTGGAGCTATTCATGGACCGTGTCAGCCACAGACATTGACAGAGGAGGTTCGGAGGCAACAGGGCAAGAGGGCAGAAAACAAGGGGGCATGTGTGTCTATGAAAGAGGGAGCTGGGGGTGAGAAGCATCAGGAAGTTATGGTCACGAGTTTTAAAAGCTTATTGGATGGCGTCTGGATTTTCACAAGGGCACACAAAGGAGATGCAAAGCTGAATTGGGGGGGGGGGACAGACATCACAGAAGGAAGCATTTTCCGATTGGAAAATTTGGAAAATAAGAACTCTGTGTACAGCTGTATTACTGCGGTCCAAAACTACAATGCAAATGAAGGCAAATGAGACTGAGAGAGGAAGATGAAGACTAAGGATTTTCTGATGTTGTAATGGGACACTGGGGGATTCAGGCAGTCAATGAGTTCTACATTTGGACTGTTTTCCAGTCCTGGCAAGAACAATCTGATGTTGAACAGGACTGGGTCAGCCATCGGTCAGCCTGGCTGTATTTATATGCTGATTTATTGGCTTGGCTCCACTACTGCATTTTATATTTCATCCACTCTCTTCTACAGAGAGAGGAACTTTTTGGTAATAACAGATAAAAGCCACACATGGTTAGTGCTTTTAGTGCATCAAGATAATTATACAGTTTTATTTTTTATTCTAAGAAGTAATTTAAAAGCTTTTTAATACAGATGCTCAGCATGATTCGGGTAGACATTTGCCTTAATGTGACTTCATGGTATTCATTGAGGTCTTTTAATTAGTTTCCTCTTATAAGCTAAGACAGACTTCAGCTCCTCCATGACTTTGAAGAGGATGAAGCAGGTAAAGAGGATGGATGGATGTGGGAAAATTCTTACTAAGAAGTTGATGCTAAAAAATAAATATTCCGATATATGAATCTTTTTTAGGGGGGAAGGGGGTAACTGGTTAAACAGTTTTCCATTGTTAGTGCATGTATTTAAAGAAATAAGCGGAAGAATTTATTATAAATGTCAGTTAAATGCCATTACATCACCAAATACTTTGGCTGCTGAGGGCATGTCCTTAATATGCATTTGTAATCTTTAGCACAGCTCTTAATGTAGATGTATTTTTACTGAAAGGCATTAAAAAGAATAATTTAGGCCATCCATAGGCTGTTTATTTTCCAAAATACCCAGCCTTATCTAACGCTAAAGTTTACATCCAAGGAAAAGCAGTGTTTTCTCCCAAAATAACTAAAAAAAACCAACCCAAGATTATGCGGTCTGCGGTAATGTTAGTTTTGCACTGAAATACGTTCATATTTTTGTAAGTAAGTAAATAAACTTTATTTATATAGCACATTTGACAGACAGGAGTCACAAAGAGTTTCACAGAGGAACACTGAAATACAAATGCAATAAACTGCTGAATACAATAAAATAGAAATAAAAACACTGATAAAATTACAATCACAGAAGGTATAAAATTAAATTAACATAATGATCATAAAACAACCCCTAATCTGCCATAATTAAAACACATGGAGGAACAAGTGGGTTTTGAGGTTACTCTTAAAAGCATCAGCAGAGTCCAAAGAGCGTAAGGAGAGGAGAAGCTCGTTCAAGAGATTTGGTGCAACATCCTGAAAGGCGTGGTCTCCTCAGGTCCTGAAACGAGTCCGAGAGGGGGTGTATGGACATAACAAGTCACTGATAAAGGAGGGAGCCTGGAGCCTGACCATGCAAGGCTCTGAAAGTCAGCACCAGGATTTTAAAACTGATTCGGAACGTGATTGGGAGCCAGTGAAGGTCTTCGAGAATCGGAGTAATATGAGCCCTTTTATTAGTGTCAGACAACAACCTCACAACAGAATTTTGAACCTGCTGTAGATGAGACAGCTCTTTTTTATTTAGACAAGTAAACAGATTGTTACAATAGTCTAGACAAGAAGAAACAAAGGTGTGGATAACAGTCCCAGATCAACTTTATATACAATTCTCCTAAGTTTGGAGATGTTTCTCAGCTGAAAGAAACAGTTTTTTGTCAGCTTGTTTAGAGTGGTGCTCTAATGACATTGCTTTGTCTAGACTGTTTTGTTATGGTCTCATCAGGGACAGTCACCGGCACTTCAGTTTTATCTGAATTTAGCTGCAGCAAGTTTGTACCGATTGTTTTATTTGCACAAGGCAGTTCAATAAATTGTTTACTTTCTGAGTCTCGGAGGCCTTAAAAGAACAAAACAATTGAATATCATCGGCAATCAGGTGGGAAGAAACACCATCATACTCCTGGATTACCTTTCCCAGGGGAAGAACGTATAGAAAGAACAAAACCGTGTCCAAAAGGGAGCCCTGGGGTACGCCACACAACAAGTCAGTGTGGTCAGACAGGATCTGGTTTGCCAGGACACTAAAACTCCCACCTGGAAGCGAAAGACAGGACCTGACATTGCAACCAGGTCACGCAGTCTTGTTAACAAGATGTGATGATCAACAGTGTCAACAGATCTAACAAGACAAGGACAGTGCAATTCCCAGAGTCTGCGGACATCATAATATGAGCAGAGCTGTTTCAGGGGAGTGATGCTTGCGGAAACCAGACTGAGCAACTCAGCAAGTTTAAATGGACTGGGAAAGACTCCAGTCGAAAGCGAGAGATTAATCAATTTAGTAACCTTGGGGCCAATATCATCATATATGTTTAAAGAGTCTACAAGGTAGAGCATCCGATGGGCAGAATGAAGGTTTCATTCTGGTTACCAGAGCTGAGATGTCAGAATAAAAGAGGACCACTTATGGAGTTACACGTTCCATGTATTATATTTGTGTCCACTGGTCAGAGATTATTAACTAAAGAAATCTGCTATTTTATGTTTATGAGGAAGCTTTAGCAGCAGCAGTAAAGGTGACTTGGCTGGTTTGAACGTTTCAGGAGTCTGTGGTAATACTGGATCGGATTAATTGTGTTATCAGAGGAACATTCAGTTGACCTGAAGTTCATGTTGATCTTATGACTTAACAGAGGATTACTCTTTTGTTTTGGTTTGACAGCTGGCCACATGTCAGTCTCAGACCACTGGCATCAGCTGTCTCCAAGCACGGCCGTCTTTGACCACAACAGTAATATTAAAGGCTAATGACTACCATTGTGTGAGCAATTGGGTATTTGGCAGGTCTAATATAGGGGTTGAAATATTGATGACTTTGGCATGGGACTTGACTGATTGGTGTTTAATATTTTATTTGCCCACATTTCTTTTAGAGATTGGCAGCCCTGCATTGTTTTTCATGAGGCCCCTGCTTAAAGCTGCTTGTCAGGTTGGGAAAGTCTTTACACTGAATTGTTGAGGTATTTGTCTGATCTCAGAGTTTTGGGTTCAGGCAGTTTATATGTGGGTTAGATTATTTTTTTTTTCTTTTAAATATTTATCCCCGCCTCAATGCTTTTCTTTTTAGTTTGCAACACATCATCAGCGCTGCCTGAATTGAGGAAGTTTTGATCTGTATAAGGGGTAGTGTCAGTTTCCTGTGTGACTGAGTGAGCAAAGGAGGAAGTGATTTGACGGAAGGGGAGCACTTCCTTTAAACACCCCCACTCTTCACCATCTGTTCGCTGTCACATTTAAAAGAAAAAAAAAAAGAAACCCTTCTGGGGTAGCTTGAAACAGACACCTGAAAAGCTCCTATTATCTGAGGATACAAACAAAGTCGACCTGCCTAACAGTTTGTTCTCTCTCCACAAAGGCAGCTCCATTTCTCTTTGAAGCATACCAAGAACCTACAGTATTCTCTACGGTAAGATCAGTCTACTCTTTCAACACATATTTATGCTTTATTTGGTCTTGTCTGGGATTTCACATTTCTACAATCAAAATACTGGATTATTTCACTCTGGACCAAAGCTGTGGACACAGTTCCTCAGTCGTCAACACCATCCAAAAATGTGTCCTCTTTACTCTTTTTTTTTTTTTTTTTTTTACAAAAGTCAAACCTGCATTTCCTGCATTCACGTGTGCTCCAGCACAAATGAGAAATCATTTGTGAAAGAAACGTCCAGTGGATTTGTGGGTCAGGGAGACAGACGATTCTGCTCCTAAAGATATGATTATGACTGATGAGAGTATATAATGTGTTCTGTCAGTAGCTTGCCTCAGAGATAAATGTTTAAGCAGCTGAAATAATTTGAAGCAGCAGGTGGCCCATGTGTCCCACACCTGTCCATCTCCTTGCCGAGGCTCCTTTTCTTGCCAAACGGTCACAGAAGCACGCACTGAATGGAAAACTTAACAGACTAGTGGCCGACTGCCATTTTAAACAGCTGCATGTGTGAATGTGCAGTGTATATATATGTTTATTGAAGAGGTGCACATTTAAATTAAAGTGGTAACAGGGAAGGGAAAACACTGTGAAAGAGAGAGAGGAAAAAAGCGGAGAGCAGCTGTTCTGTTCCTTCATGAAGTGTCGTTGGTTGTGTAGAGAGACTGTTTTAACTAGCAGAATCTTGAGGGGAATGGTTGACAGGAAAGTAGATATGATCTGTTGTTATTGTTCACAGTCTAGAGCTTTACCTCCTCCTACTCCTGCTCCTCTTCAGGCTGTCCTCTCCGTGGCTGTGCTCGCTGCGTGTCATGAGGAATCATGAGACTGAATAAGACAGATGAGCATTAACTCTGTGTGGCTTCTTTGTTCATCAGCTCCTCTCATGCTTTCTGAGAATGGATGATACACAGGACGGGGTTCAGATCGGAGAGAACAAGTTCATCAGCAAGTAGGTTTTTCTTTTCAACACATGCATGGTTTCAAAAGCCTGTATATTAGTAGGAAGTCAATAATTATCTCTAACGGCATGCGTATGTATTTAAAAGCACTGGTTAAAGATAACATGGGGGTAAAAACAAGCAAATGAAACAAAGTTGCTGACGGCTGTTGACTATTTACAAACTTCACCGTTGGGCATTTTTCAGCCACATATGCCTTTTCTGATTTATTGAATCACGGATAGTTTTGCATATGTAGCATGTGAGTTCAACGTAAGCACAAGTAAGTTTGACTATGCTCCACGTGTCAGACCCACAAGTACAAAATGACATCACTTATTGAAATACCACGTTAATAAAGAGAGTGTCATAGCTGCCAGGCATGTGCAATATCATCTTTTTTTTCCTTGTTTTAATCTCCAGCTTAATATCTTCTTTCATGTTGCTAAACAATTAAGGATACGTATCTAAATGTCTTCAAATTCTCAACTATACCCAAGTCAACACAATGCCAAGTTCATGCTGGAAACTCTGAAACGATCTTCCATGTTGCTAAAAATTATGGTTTTATTATGTAATGTATGTATATAAATAAAAAAATAAAAAAAACTTAGGGAGCTCATTCAGTATATTTACCTGGAATGTGATCATGATAACTGATGAGAGAAGGAAATTATATTTCAAAACACATCCTTACTTTTGAGTTCACGTGCCTGAATTTGGTTTGCTCTTGCTTTGTTTGTCCCAATTTGGGCAAAAGCATCTGCAAAATAAATTGAATAACTTTATGTAATGTTGCGTTATAAATGAATGAGAGAAGGCTGTTACTGTCCAGTAAATCAGATTAACAGCATCTTTGTGAGACAGCTTTGATGTGTTTGCAGGACCTGGGCTAAAATAAGTGGCATGCTCTTTTTGTAAACAGCATTTCCTCTTCAGTGATTCAACTTCTCTGTCTTCAGGGCAACAATCCTTTCACATCTTAAAACATACAACCTCTATTATGAAGGACAGAATCTACAGCTGCGGCACAGAGAGGTGAGCAGTTCCAGCTATCAGCCTGTTCCCTTAAAGTTTAATAATTTAACAGAAGACCCCTAATATCTGCACTCTTTAACCCTTTTGACCTTTTCACTTTTGCTCTTGGTCATTTCCAGTGTAATGTACACTACTCATTACACTGCAGCCAAAAGAGAACACTGTCCGTGTCTTTGCGTGTGTGTATGTGTGTGTGTGTGCATTGATCATAGCTGTCTCTCCTAACAGGAAGAGGGGGAGCTGATTGTTGAGGGCTTGCTAAATATCTTTTGGGGCCTGCGGCGACCAATCAGGCTTCAGATGCAGGATGACCACGAGCGAATCCGGCCACCTCCCTCGTCCACGTCCTGGCACTCTGGTTGCAATCTGAACAGTCAAGGGTAAATGGTCTAGACGGATCCAATTACACCTCACTGACCGGAAATAATGATACACAGTGGACCAGTGAGGGCAGATATAGATTTTTGTCTAGTTTATGTGATGAACAGTCATGTGGTATTTATATTCTTTAAAATGAGTGTTATTAAGATGGCTTTTTTTTGTTTGTTTGTTTGTTTTTTAATGTATGTTGACATTATAGTTAAAAACACTACACCTTTTTAAATCCCTAATAAATCCCGCACTGGCAGCCATCATGAAACAAGAATAGACCTTTAAAGCCACACCTTTGGCTCAGTTTTGGCTCAGAGCTATAAGAGATCTGTTGGTGTCATTTGGCCTGAGGGACCATTTTCAGCTCTGTAATCCTATTTAACAAATTAAACTAGTCTCGCAACAATATTATGTGTCGACATTTGGGTGTTAGATTGTCTTCAAAGTGAGTGTTTGAGTGTTGTGGAAAGTAATTGCTGGTATTCCAAAAAAAAAAAAAGAAAAGCACCTCGGTTTCTTCACCAGTTGAAACTAACCTACGCCTGCATGTCACACGTCTGTAAGAGTTGCTGACAAAGGGATGCTGTTTGGCAGGAAGTCTGACAACCCACTGCTGTGTCAATTTGCGCACAAATTATGACCGCGCTAATTCAGGGTTCCTCGCTTACAGCTGGTCATTCAAAGCATTTTTCATTGTCATCAAAGTCAGTGTTATTATTTAGAAAACATTTTTATGGTGCACTTTCGCAGCTTTGTCAGCTTGCAGCTCTGACGACCTGCTTTCCTTCTAAAGTTCCCCCAACAGCACGGAGCCTCAACAGACCACACAGCTGAGTCCGCCGGCTGTGGAAGTTACACCACCTGGCTGTGAACTAGAGAACAACGGCGTGACCGAAGAAGACACAGAAGGTCAGCGGTTTGAACCATGGTTTCACTCTTTTCAAACATGCATCACTCCCTCAGCTGCACAAGGATCCAGTAAACATCGTAATATTGTGTGTGAGGCGCTAAGAAAAACTGTGCCACATTTATTTATAGTATCTTTCCTGACAAAAAAAGAAGCATTGCATGTGGTCATTAAGATTTAATGAACTTAAATAAATCTAATTAGCAAATTAACTCTGGATAAAATCTTTAATCTGCTCACAGCTTCTTTTTGTAAGCTCTTGTCTACTAGTTGGCAACATCTCATGAGTAAGGGAGCAAACAAATTTTTTTTACTATTTAAAACATAAAACTTGCACACTGGAAACACTTTGCTTGTCTAATTGTTGAAAATCCAAATGTAACATTTTACTGAATCGTACATTTTTGGAAAACTACAATCAGGAAATGTTGTTTTCATGCAGGAATAATAAGTATTGTGAGATTTTAGTTTAAATATAAGTTAATATTTTTAGAATTTCTATTATGTTGATAACACTGGATAGTAACCAGTAATGTAAGCCAAGAATTATTTATTTATTTCTTACCTTAAACAGAGGACAGTGAGAGCTCCGCTCAGCTCCTCAGAACTAAAAGTGATGCCGGAGTCTTAAGACGAGGCCAGAGAAGGTCCCCGAGCGACCAGAGGAAAATCAGACGCCATCGGTTCTCCATCAATGGCCATTTCTACAACCACAAGGTCATTTTCTCATTGAATCCTCAGAAATACCATTAATAACATCTTTGTGTGCATTTAATCAGTTAATAATACAGCAAATCACATTTTTGATGTTTTAGCTTGTAAGCTAATACAATTCACACGTTTGTTGCTTTTTGCACGTTCACACAAACTTACACATCAGGTTTTATGGGAAACTAAATTCATGTATTAAGAGTTTACTCTTTTTTTTTTTCTTCTTAGACAGCGGTTTTTACACCTGCTTATGGTTCAGTCACTAATGTTCGGATCAACAGCTGCATGACTACACCCCAGGTGCTGCGAGTGCTTCTCAACAAGTTTAAAATTGAAAACAGTCCAGATGATTTTGCGCTGTACCTCGTCCATACAAGTGGAGGTAGGTGGGAGTTATTTACGTTATTATGACACTTGTTTCAGAGTGAAAGTGTTTAAGGAGTGTACAGAAATTACCAGCAACCATTTCCAGTGATATCTTGAATTTCTACATTTTTACAACCTTTTGGGGCCTTGCAGAGAGTAGAAACCTGCACACAATAGCTGATAAATCAGTTTCATATTTATACAGGGAGCATTCTGTTGGTTTATTTCCATCCATCTATTAGCTTCTGCTTATCTGGATCGCAGGGGCTGCAGCCTAAGCACAGAAACACAGATCTCCTTTTCCCCAGCCACATCCTCCAGCTCTTCCAGGAGGACACCAAGGCATTCCCAGGCCAGCCCAGAGATATAATCCCTCCAGTGTCCTGGGTCTTCCTTGTGGCCTTTTCCTGGTTGGCCATACTTGAAACACCTAATGTGTCCAGGAGGCATCCTGACCAGATGTCCAAACCACCTCACCTGGCACTCGATGTAGACATGCAGCAGCTCTACTCTGAGTCTCTCCTGGATGACTGACCCTCTCACCCTTTCTCTAAAGGAGAGTCAAGCCACCCTACGGAGGAAACTCATTTCAGCCACTTGTATCCATGTTTTTATTCTTTCGATCACACAGTTCATGGCTATAGGAGAAGGTAGGAACGAAGATTGATCGGTAAACAGAGTCAATTTTCTCATCACCACAACAGACCGGTGTATAATCCACATTACTGTAGACGCTGCACCAATCCTCCTGTCAATCTCCTGCTCCATTCTTCCCTCACTCGTAATCAAGACCCTGAGATACTTAAAGTCCTCCACAAGAGGCAGAACTTCACTCCCAACCCAGAGAGGGCATTCTACCCTTTTCTGACTGAGAAGCATGGTCTCGGATTTGCTGATTTTTATTCCCACCACTTCACACTCGGCTGCAAACTGCTCCAATAGGAGTTGAAGGTCTCCACCTGATGATGCCAACAGGACTACATCATCTACAAAAAGCAGAGATGAAATCCTGACATCACCGAACTGGAACCCCTCCGTGAGAGTCCAACTCTCACTTGAAATAACTCTGACTTGCAGATTCTACCTCGGTGAGCCAAACTTTCTCTTTGTTTGTACAGGGACTGGATAGTCCGTAACAACGGGCCCAGTACCCTCCATACTCCAGGGGCAACCCCTACAGGACACCCTGAGGGACAAGGTCAAATGCCTTTTCCAAGTTCACAAAACACAGGTGGACTGGTTGGGCAAAGTCCCATGCTCCCTCTAGGACCCTAGTGAGGTTGTAGAGCTGGTCCAGTGTTCCACGGCCAGGACGGAACCTGCTTTGGTCCTCCCTCTAAATTGGTGTGAACACGGTCTGGTTTGCCAGCAAGCACCGAGGTTTCTCAGATTCCAGAACGGAACCGGAGCCAGAACCAGAACCGTGTCTGTCTGAAGGCCCTATTCAAGTCCCCAGATTCAGCTCATCTATGGAAGATGTGTTGGTGGGATGGAGAAGATCCTCAAAGTATTCCTTCCACCACCTGACAACGTCCCCAGTTGAGGTCAACAGCACCTCACCCTCACTGTTCACACTGTTTCCCAGCTTGAACCACCTGACAGTTTACTAGAATCTTCTTGATTCCAGCTGGAAGTCGCTTTCCTTGGCCTCACTGAACTCCCACACCTGGGTTTTTGGCTCAGAAACCACCCAGTGTGCAGCCCATTGGCCCATCGGTACCTGTCAGCTGCTTCCAGGGTCCCACAAGATAACTAAGCTCGATAGCGTAGTCCAGTGGTTTTAGCAGGTGGCCCGTGCACAGAGGCTGCAGTCCCCCTGCAGCAGTCGCAAGTTCAACTACTGGCTCGCAACCCTTTGCTGCATGTCGTCCCCCATCCACTCTCTGCCCCATTTCCTGTCTTCACTGTAAATAAAGGCCACTAGAGTCAACAAAACTTCAAAGAAATAAAAATTCAGAAGCTGTGATGTTTGAAACTCAACAGAAAAACAAATATTAAGAAGAAATTTTGACAGTACTGCATATGATTTATCTGCATTGAGGCAAATAAGCAACATTCTTCAGGGTCAAACTCAACAGGTCGTCATCTGCCGTTGATGATCAGAGCTGTAAAGGTCACTCTCTGTTTTGTAAACAGCAGCGAGCAGAGACTGACGCCTCAAAAATATGATGAACTCTGAAGATGTTTATTCCAGAATAGGGAACTCTGGTGGGAATAGGTACAAAGGCTAGTGGAGTTACAGATATTAGACTATGCTGCCCACAATGGGGTTTTTGTTGGAGTGATGCAATAAGCTTTGGTCATAAAGCAGGAAACTTGATTCCATCAATTGAAAATGGTCTCAGTGGTTTTTATTTTAGCTTATTTTTAGTTAGTTGACATTTTATTTTCAAAGAGAATGCTGCAACATAGCATAAAACTAGAAAATAATGTCCTTTCTGATGAATGAATTAAAGAGACTGGAAATGTGGGGGATCTATCTGGGATAAACAATTACTAATTAAAAGGGGAAAGAACCAACAAAGAGCTAATCTGTAAAAATTTACAATATAGGATTCAAAAGAAATAAAATATTTAATAATACCAAGAACAAATTTTAACATACATGAAGGATTATCAGGATTAATGTGTTCAGGAGTGGACAGCAGTACTGAAGAGTACTGGTGCAGTGGCAGCTGTGATGGTTGTTGTTCACTTTTTTTGTGTTACCCTTGTGTTTCAGAGCGGGTGAAGCTCAAGCGGACTGACTATCCTCTGGTGCTGAGAATAATGCAGGGTCCATGTGAACTGGTCTGCAAGGTCTTCCTCATGGAAGAAGACCTGGGTGAAGAAGTCACATATGATGTAAGTGGCCACCTTCATTGTGAAATCTTCACTTGATACAGATGTACTGACACATGACTCGTTCCCCTCCCCACTTTTGAGCTTTATCCTTAAGATGATTTTTCTTGCCACCAGGTGGCGCAGTATATCAAGTTTGAGATGCCTGTTCTACAGAGTTTTATCACCAAGCTGAAGGAAGAGGAGGACAGAGAGGTTCAGAAACTCAGGACAAGGTAACAGAAATACTGTATAATGCATATTGCAGCTTTCACCAGCAGTACTGAGAATCCAAAAATAGTTAAATAAGAAATGTAGGTGGAAGTAATTGATTATATATTCTGACTAACATTCCATTCCTCTGTCTCATACTTGTAGGTATAATTACCTGCGGTGTATAATTGAAAAGCAGCTCCGATGTCTTCCAGAAGGAAAGTGTATGTGATCTGCACACAGTGAGGAACTTTCTCCAACAACTCCAAACTGTGAAAATATTCCCCAGTGTCACATCGTCCTGTTAACGGCAGAGACGGCTGGCGACATCCTGCTCTTTTTAAGTCCTGCAGCTCAGCTTGCAAACACAGATTTAACATGCTAAATTGTGTGCATGTTAAGTGTGACCATCAGAGGTATGACAATGCACACCATCCCAAGTGGACGCAGTCATTTTATCTCCACTGTTGTCTTCGTCGTCATATATAAAGTGGATGCAGAAAAACATTCCTCTTCTCCTGAGTGATTTTAACCTTTTTTTTTAATAGCACAGAATGATCCTAAAATTAAACGTCCCGCCTTATCGTCTTCCCTCCAGACATATAAGTCAAACTGAAGCACAAATATTATAATATCCAGTCTTATTATAGTGCCTCATTAAAGGGTTTTTTTTCCAAGCACAAAACACAAAAACTATTTTTAAATTGAATGTGGTATGTATTAAATCCTAAACAAGTTCTTGGATCTTTGATAAGAATGTTTTCACCACTACAGAACCAAATGAGATCAGTTTTCATGAATGTGACAACGACTAGTTGATCAAAATCCCAGAAACTTAACACCATTTAATCCCATAATCTGGTTCTGGATGCTTTTCCATTTTCTCCTGTTTGGGAATCGGTCAGATTTGTGAATTTTATGGATTCAGTTTCTAAACAGATTGGCCTTTTAGGAGTTAGGTGTTTGGTGTGTAACTATCACCAGCAGCTGGTCAGAGTGGAAACGGTTTGGATATCTCCAAAACTGAAAATATAACAAGAACATTTACATTTTAGTTTTTGTGAATAAGAGACCACTTGGTTGAGCAGTTTCCCACATAAAGAGGACATAGCTGGTTCACGTTGCACTCTTGGTGAAATATGGAAAAAAAAAAAAGTTAACTGGTGCTCAGGTATTGTATTTGCTTCAGATTCATATTGACCATATTGACATACAGGATAACATCTTATCTTCTCATCAAACTATAAGCTTGGTATCAGATAAACAAATTGTCACAAAATATCATTTTCATTTAAAAAAATCTTTTTAAGTAAAGAAATTCTCTGAAATTATTGGACACTTTTGAGCCTCATGTGTATTACAAGCATTATTGTCTTAATCTAAAATGGTTAAAAAAAAAAAATCATAATTGTGATCTAAAGCCTCTTTATCTTGGTTTTCTGTACATCAAACTGAGAGACGCATAAAGCACAACACAAAAATCAAAGCCTGGACTGTGAATGATGATGATGATCTTCTAGAAGAATGTTTTAAAGGTATGAATGAGCGTTTCAGATCAGCTCGTCTCTGTGTGTACAGCACTTTGCATTCAGCTGCTTCTCTCTGTGTGCACATCCCGACGACTCAGTATTTCTGGCACTGTTTTTAAAATCTTACAGTGAACTTCCTTCTCAAGTGTATGTGTCAGTCCGAGAGCATGTATATTATATTTTTAGTGACTTGTAAAACCTGCCTGCTTTTGTATTCTTTTACAAAATACTGAAGACATTTTAGGCATTAAAATGTGAAGAACCTATGCCACATGTTGGAGATTGAATGAATGGTTGTTTTTTTTTTCTTTTTTTTTTCAAATGGTGATCATTATTTAATGATAATAAAAAGGGTGTCTTGGAATAAGATGTGTAGTATTTGTGTAATCTCTGTGCGTCTTGTTTTGGCCGAGTTCTGGAACCAGAAAGACAAGAGGATACTTCCTAGTAGAAGCTTCAGGAACCTGTTAAAGTGTTCTGGTTTCTTCTCTCAGTTTGGCAGTTAAATAATTCTAGCAAAATTAGAAACACAAAGGTGGCCTCAATCACGCTGACAGTCTGATGTCATTGCTTTAGCAGCTTATTATCCAGTCAGCCAATGAGCATTTGTGACACCACTCCACCTGACAGACCGGCTGGAGGATAACTAGCTGCTCCGATGCAAACTTTCCTTCAGACGGTCAGAGGTGCACAAGCCGTTAACATCTAGCTGCTACGGAAACAAAAGGGGGACATCATCATCATCATCATCACTGCTTCGTTTCCATCCCATTCAGCCACTCAACAGGTGAGATTAAGCTTGCATCTTTTATCAAAGAACTCTGAATTTCTTATACTAGTGAATATCCAACAATTTATGGACACTCGGACCGTTCTCTAGGAATAATGACACACAATTTTGTTTTCTTTTCATGTGAAAACTGAAATGTGGTCACTGTAATCCCAGAGTTACTGGATTATTCTCACCAAGTGACCCAATGTAATTATAGCTCCAGCACATTCTAAGAGGACATGGATTAGAGCATTTACAGTTTGACAGCAGATCAGGTGATGTCATGCAGTTTTCTGTCATGTAGTTCGTGGTGGAGCGTCTACACAGATTGTTTACTCAAGTAAATCTTGTGTTGCTCCACTGTTAAACCAGACGGACACTATTAGTGTAAAGAAAAAAAAGTATATTCTATTGAAATTAAGAAAGAAAGGTCACAAAAACAGTTAATCTGCAACTACCTCAATATTGAAAACCGATATGATATGTACGTCCTGTTAAAAGATCAGGAACAACTGAGTCAAATAAACTGATTTAAATGATTTTGTTGGATGGCACAATGTCAGTTTATTAAAACAGCTTGATAAAATTTTAATTCCATACTCTATATTCACCACTGAGTAATACAAAGAAAATTATTTACATGAGACATCCCACATGTCCAGGTCCAGTATGTTTAAGGTGAAACAGAGTTGAGATTTATTGTGTTAAAAATATTTAATCTATGTTGACTCATACATGTTTATCCGTTCAGCAGACCAGTCAGATGATCCAGGGAACCAGACCGTAATTCAAAGGCAACCAGAGATTATGAGAGCTATCTGATCCCATGTCTGTTTCATTGTTATATTGGGATATGCTGCTTGTGTAAGACGGCTTTTCAAAGCCGGATTAAGAGCAGTTGCCTTCACCCCTTCACATAACAGCTAAGCACAAACACTACACAGGACTAAATCTGGACTGAGTATATCTGATCAGTCTGTTTGTGGAAACTATGTACCTGTAAGATGGAGAGTCTAGTATGTTCACACTGCAGTGTGTTTCAGTTTTCACTCTCTTTTTTTTTTTTTTTCCAGGTTAAAAATCATGTTGGGCCTGCAGAAACTTCCAGTTACAGCAGCCCTTTGTTGGCTTCTTCTTGCCACGCTGTTGCCCAGCTCTGAGGCCCGCCGTGGCCGTGGAGGCGGCTTCGGCAGAGGAGTTGGAGGTGGTTACAGCCGGGGATGGGGTGGTCAGTCCTACAGACCTCAACCAGTCCAGAGCAGTGGCCCCAGTGCAGGAAAAGTAGCTGGTGCAGCTGCTGCAGGAGCAATAGGAGGAGCTATGATTGGCTCTGCACTGAGCCGACCTGGGTATGGTTACGGGTACGGTGGAGGCTATGGGGGATACGGAGGTTATGGTGGCTATGGAGGATATGGGGGTGGGTATGGCTACCCACGATATGGAGGTGGCTATGGTCCAAGGGTTGGCTATGAGCCTGAGGGCTCTGGAGATCTGGAGTACTACACTGGAGCTTCCAGCGGCCCCATCTACAACAGCATCATCGTTGTCATTGGCTCCTTGATGTCCCTGCTCCTGGGCCACTGGGCGGCTGTCATGTAGAGCTGGAGATCCCAAAAACAGACACAAAACTGACCCCTATACCAAAATAACCCACAACAGGAAAGAAGACAATATCAGGATCAGAAACTTTCTGATACATTAGTGACCCTCTGTGAGGACTGGAGAGGAACATCAGTCAGCAGCTGTACAGTTAACATGAGATCAGGAAAAATGTTCTCTAGGAGCATATTTGTCATATTTGAGATTTTCAGTTTCATAAATAACTACTTGCTGTATTTCTCTATTAATGTGGCCATCGTTTTGTACTTTTGATGATGTGATGTTGCTAAAGATCATCATAAATTCCTTGAGGAGCAAACTGACAACTGAGCAAGAGTGCAATAGAAGTGTAATCAGGTCTACCTCAAGTAAAGGTGCACTTGATATCATTTACTACACTTAAAGTAGTTTCACTTGTTTTTCTGTTAATTTTAACAGTTTATTTAGAATTTTAGGAATCTTGTGTTCAAGATTTTGATTATGTAGATATGTGTCTGTATATTAATACATACATACCATTTTGTAAAAAAAAAGATGCTTTTTTTGTTGAATGTTATTCTAAAAATAAAACAAATGAATTTTACACAATGTGGACAAGTTTTTTTTATAGTTTTTAATAAAAAATTATTTTGAACGTGATGATCAAGTTTTGAAATCTGAAAACATTTTTGTGTTAATATGAATATTTTCAACTTTTAAAAAGTATTTTGAAACCACTACATTTTATAGAGAAAAGAAGGGTGATCTCAGGTGTCTGACTCATCTCAAGCCCATCTTGTTTTCACTGATGCAGATTTCATTCGTAATTTATAAATTACCCATAACTGACTAATTACACAAACCAACAAAGCAATTTCAAATAAAATCCCAGCAGATACTTAATACAAATATCTATACATCACTGGCCACCTCTTTTATTACCTTGATAGTGCGGTGAGGGAGTTGTAGATCATGGTACAACTGTTGGTATTTGAAGCAAAACATGATGGCATTGTTTTCTTCCACCTCATCATGTTTCCAGCTGAAATATATTAATCCCGCTGTACGATGGGAGGCTCTTACCTGTTTGCTAAGTTAAAAGTAAGTTGTGACCTAAAAAAATGAATCTGTGTATGTCTGTCTTATGTGTTACATCAAAACAAAGCACGTGATGTAACAGGAACAGGAAAACTACAGGATGCACAGACACATCTTGGATAGATTTACATATATTTCTTTTTTTTTCATGGTTTTTAATAGCATATAGGCTAATGTATACTCACAATTTAGAAATTCAGATTTGAAAAAGGCTTTTAAATGTAAATAAATAAGAATTCAGAAGCACATTATTAAAATTATTCAGTTTATTAGGCAATACAAACAAAAAAGTGCACAAGATTAGTGAGAATTAACATAACATTCATCAGCACAGTAGATATGTCCTCCCATAAATCCTTTGAGGAAATGACTCATTCGGGCCTGTATTTAAGTTTCGTTGCTATAGTGACCTCTAGTGGCCAATGTGCGCTGACGGATGGATTTACAAAAATCTAATAGTTAATGAATATTCCACAGATGTAACCACATTGTGAATACGACGTTGACATTGATTGTTTGCCATTTTAACCCCAAACCCTGACCTTGTCCATGAACCCAACCATTTTGTATATTAGAAAAGGCCTGACCAGCAGCATTATGAGCCGTGGGTTTAGTGAGCTCTTTTCTTTTTTTGCTTTTGTTCCATTTTCTTTTCAAGGTATCTAGCTGTCATCCCTCTTACTGACTTCCCTGACTGTTTACCCCTGTGTCCTTCCTCCTTCCCCTGCTAGTCCGTTGTCTCCATCTAGTCCATCACTAGTTGTGTCGCACCATGTTTTTGGTGATTCCTGCAGTGGCAGTGATTTTACTTGAAAATGCAGGACTCTGTTATCATTTCTCCTGTAAGCCGAACTTCCTGCTGCTGGTAGGGGCACTGGCTCTTTCAACATACACAATCCTGTTGGTCATATCCATACGTCAGGCCACAAAAGACTTATCTGTTCATGTAGGAGGCTTACTAACTAACACATACTTTTCAAATACATTCAAAGCTAGACACATTAAAGGTAGATTTTACGAACTATAAGAAGCATAAGGCAGGACTCACATGAATGCGTTCCAGTATGAACAGTCTCATTTCTTGTTGCTTTGGGATCTTTGGCTGATGTTATATGCTGCTGAACTGTGGGTGTGGTACTTTCCTTTCTTGAATTGCTTTCAGTTAATCTAAAATGAATCTAACTGAAGGGAAACAAACATGTTTCAAGTCAAGCCATGGTGACGTAAGGCAAGTTTCCATAAAACTGTAAGGCAGAATCTCGGTAAATACGTAATGTACGAAAAATAATCAATTGTGTTTTTCTTCACTTAAAGTTCTTCATATGTGTTTCAGAAGCATCAGTCATTTAAAAAGATGCTTCAGTCCTGGAGATAAAATGTTTAAATGTACAGTTTTACTTTAAGTCTTCAAGAAAACCCCCCAAGAGTTTAAAAGGCATTTTTAAACAAACCCTTACCTAACGGGTACCTAATATAAACCTAACGGGTTATATCTGTTGCCTCAAAACTGGAAGACTGCTGGACTCCTGTCATGTCCTTGGCTGTTCTCCCTGTTGCCCCAGCCAGTAAAGGGTCACACACCAGTGTTCTCAGTGCCAGTCCAAAGCTCAGATAAATGGTGAGTTGTATCAGGAAGGGGCGATCCTTAACAAAAAGAAAAAAAAAACTTTCTTTTGCACATTCACTATGCTGCACCAGTACCAGCGTGTAGGTCTGATAAATGCTTTTTAGGACATGAAGATAAAAATCCAGGTCACCTCTTCATTTACAGAAAAAAAGAAGTCATCCAACTCCAAAAGTAGCAGTGCTCCTCATCTTTTCTTAGAAGACTACTAATAAAACGTAGCCCTAAATGCGCTTCAAAAGCTGAACTTCTTGCCAAGACAAATATTTTCTATGTGTATCGTATACGTGCATATTTACAGACCCTTTCTCCCTGAACAGTTCCTTGTAAAAATGTGGCCGTATTCCAACTTCTTCTTTCATTTTCATTATTACGTGACTCTGGCATGCAGAAAGTATATCATTTGTTTAGACGATTACATTTGTGAGTGTTATAACCATGCTGCTTGAATTTTAGTTGTTGCCTAAATATAGCATCATACTGCTTTCTTTTCTTTTTTCTATCATGTGATAGACATATTTGAAGGTTTTTTAAGGAAAGCAACATTAATCTAAAAGTTGTATATTGTGTAAATGTCTGCATATAGTGTAATCTGCCTTTTGGGCCCAACTTAAGACATGTTAGCAAATGGAATACACTACCATGAACTGTCGAACATGTAGGAAGGGAGCTGATAAAAAAAAAAGAAAAATCCTTTTCATTGACACCTGAAAGCCAGTGTGCCGTGTGTGATATGTGAATGAAAGTAATGTTTCAAGTAAACCAACCTGGTTAAAAAAACAAACAGACATTTTTCCAAAGAATCAGGGCGGTACTCCTCTGATAATCGCCTAAATGGTTATGAAAATTATAATATTGGTTCATTCTGTTTTACATGTGTGGAACCCTTCAAGAGCAGTTTTAACAGTAGATTTTTCTCTACATAATAATTTTCCTTATCTTCTTTGTGGTGACACATTGTCCACCACTTCTACAAATCCAGACCTCAGTGAAACAGTATTATCATGTTGCTATTAACTGCCATCACTATAGTACCAAGGACCAAAGCCAGAGGCCCCTGGAAGCCCGTGTTCAGTCCTTGAGCCCGACCAGTCTTTGTCAAGTACTTTTCAGAGTAAGCCATGTATAACTCCAAGCATCTCCTGACCTTCATCTGGTTGATCAGTGACGGATAGCCGATCTCCATGATGCTTACTGTGTCATCATCTTCAGCAGCCATGGGTCCGGTTTCTTGCTGGGGAGGCAAAGGAGAAGAGGACAAAGTGTTCTGCACCGCAGTGCTGTTGCTATTTGTCGTGTTGCTCTCTGTCTTATTGACTGAAGCTGAAGTGGCCACATTATTGTTAGTCATTTCAGTTGTAGTTGTGGTACTGGTAGCTGGTTTGTTTTTTGTCTTTTGAGTGTCTTCAGGGAAAAGATCATTCCTCTTCATGCAGGAGTCCATGTAGCTATCATAGGTCTGAGGCGGCGGACTGTAGCGATAGTCTCTGCTGTAGTCGTTGCTGTCAGAGGACCGGGAGCCATATTTTCTATACATGTAGTGATTGTAGTAATACTCATCCTGTGGGCTGTGAAAGTGGAAGTGAGGACGAGGGAATCTTCCTAACCCGTAGCCCAGAGCCATTCCTGCCACTGCCCCTCCAGCTGCTGCCATTACTGCAGTGCGTCCAAACCCTTTGGATTTAACATTAGGATGTATTCCCATTGTCTGGACTGACTGGGAAAATGGAGAACCGCCCCGAGAGCCATAACCTCCATAACCAAAGCTGCCGCCGTAATGAGGGCTCAAGATTTTGTTGTTTGGGTTATGGTTAATGTATCCACCTCCATAACCACCATAAGCTCCTCCATATGGGGACCCTCTTCCTGGATACTGGTTATAGTAGCCTCCTCCACCCTGCTGCCTGGGGTAGCTGCCTGGATACCCAGGATCACCTGATCGTGGAGGATAGCCTCCTTGTTTGTTTTGTCCATGCTGTTTTGGATATCTGCCCTGAGAACCGGTCCCCTTATTTTTGCTGCCAGCATTGGTGTTGGTGCTACCCTGGTTGGACGTAAGGATTTTTTTAAACCCTGACCCTCCTCCTCTTCCTCCTCCTCCTCTTCCTCCTCCTCCCCCTCCTCTTTTGGCCAGTAAAACAGGGGTATGAAACAAAAGAAGTAACACACACGGCACAGATGAGTTCAGCTTCATTTTCACCCTGTATGGGAGACAAACAGACAAATGCATATCATTTTCATTAGTAAAGTTTTATTAAATTTAGCTGGTTCCCTCCCTGGTTTTAACACAGAGCTGTTGCTGAAATAGAACAGTGCACTAAGGACATTGATTTTATTATAAACTGTGAAAAGATAAGCTTTCCATGTGTGTTTTACTTATGCTATTATTTATCATAATTCAATGTTATATAATATATACATGGACATTTTATACATCTGCATTTGAGTCTCGTTGCCTTTGTTGCATATTTGAAGTAGTTTACAAAACAAAATCTGTCCAGTATGTAAGATTTTGTGGCAAAGTAGCAGATTGTAACTGAAATAACCTACACTAGACTCACCCTATCCCAAGTATAAGAATATAATATATTAATATATACATGAAATTCTGGAATGCGCCGCGAAGTGGCAGCAAATTGTAGTAGCTCTGTCTTGATTTTTTTTTAAAAATACAGCCGTCTTTTTATAGACCTCAGCTGTCAAATTAATTAGTTAGTTTTTTTTTTTTAAGAGGATATTTCGTTGGTTCGGAGGCTGTGCTGTACAGGAGAGTTTTCTGGATATTTCTGGATAGTTTTGGGCTCTTTTCGGCTGTTTCAACATCTTGTTATGATGAGTCTCCATGGCAACGGACGACTTGTTTACCAGCGGGACGAACTGATAAAACTCTCCCAAATCAAGTTCAACAACGAAATAACACATCAAATCCCGCTGGAATTGAAAAGAAAGAGAAGAGGATGCAGGGCAGGAGTGAAGCAAAGAGCAAAGCGGTGGAGATTTAAACCGTTTCTTCCAACTGTTGTGATGGGTAACGTCCGATCGCTAGCTAACAAAATGGACGAGCTCGAGGTGCTAACCAGGTCCCAGAAAGAATATCGAGGGTGCAGTATTATGTGCTTCACCGAGACATGGCTGCATGAACACATCCCGGACTGTAACGTGTCTGTACGCGGCTTTAAGACGGTCCGCGCAGACCGCAGTAGGCAACTCAGCGGGAAGCTGAAGGGAGGTGGAATTGCA
>JBAMYA010000024.1:3213268-3261417 GCA_037176975.1 Arrhamphus sclerolepis | reverse complement strand
CTGCCGAAGGCCAGCCGGGTAAGAAGGAAATGAGGAGAATTAGGACAGTGGGAAGGAAGAACAGAGGAGATGTACAAGATGTACAGTCAAGATAATTGATCTGCATAATGCTGGAAAGGGATTAAAAAAAAAAGTTTGAAGCATCCATTGGTATAGGTTAAGACAAATATGTGTATAAATGATGACAGTTTTACAGTTTGACCACTCTTCCTAGAAATAGGATTCCTAGAAATGTCTCAAAGCACAGTGCAGAATGCTCAATAAAGTAAAGAAAAAAAAACATGCACAACACCATGGAAACGTTGATGTGGTAGAAGTTTGCTAAATCCACCTTTGCAAACCGCAATGTTTTGAGGACTAAAGAAACAAAATTTGGATTGTTAGGAAATTATACTCAGCGATATGCAAAGTGCAAAAGAGTCACAGATTACCAGCATTAAAACATCTTGCCATGGGTGAAGTACGGTGGAGGGAGTATTATGATTTGGGTTTTCTTCACTGTTTAAGGAGAGAAGGGGAGAATGAAGTTGACCAAAATATCCCACAACATGTCACGGTGGCTGTCCATGAGTGTAGTAAAAGTTGGGAGGGTAAAAGGTTGGTATATTAACAACACAATGGCTTCAGAAACAGAAAATGTGCTTTTTGGAGCATCCCAGTGGCCCAGATGATATGAAATGACTTCAAGAGAGTCTTCACACTAGACGTCCTACAAATGTGCCTGAACCGAGGCAGGAAAGGTAAAAAACAAAAACTGCTCCTGACCTTTGTATAGGTTTGATGAAGAGCTACTGACTGCGATGGACTGGCGACCTGTCCAGGGTGTACAGCTGCCTTTCACCCAAAGTGAGCTGGGATTGGCTCCAGCAGAACCCCGTGACCCTGCACTGGACAAAGCGGGTGAAGATGATGGATGGATGGATGGATGGATGGATGGATGGATGGATGGAAGAGCTACTGAAAGCTTTTGCCTGTCATCATTGCTGTGATCACTGAATAGCAATTAACATGAAAGTTCCACTTACTTTTTCCACCAGTGCTGTGAATGTTTAATGTGTGTGTGTGTTTTCAATAAAGGTAAGAGAAAATATAAATATTGATTATCAGCTTTCAGAGGCCCTACCACTGGGAACGATGTTAATGGGCACCGTTCCTGCAGACAAGAGGCTTGAAGACCAAAGAGGAGACTGGATTTACTGTCAGATGGATGTAATGAAAGAGGATATGCAGTAAAATGTTGAGAGAAAAGAGGATGTAGAGATTAGGGTTAGATGGAGGCTGATGATTCACCGTGTTGATCCCTAAAGAGAACAGCCGAAAGGAAAAAATGAAAATGCTGCAAATGTATAGTCTGTTCTAACTCAAAAATGATTTGATTCATGTTGTTTAGGTCCCTAATGAAAGTTTACTATCATTTCCAGCTAATAATTAACCAACAGTTGATTTAACTCCAGAATATTCCTTGAAGCACCTCATGTATTTTTATTTTTTTAATATTGTGACTTAGATGAATATCAGATTGTGTTTTATGGCAAACTAATGCAGAAAAGGAGTTCATTCAGAGGGGTTCAGTTTTTGTTTAAATGTCAGAGTGCTGACATGTTTGTGTTTGCGTGATTTAATGTTTAGTCTTAGTTTGACTCTGTTATATGGGAGATGTAAATGACCAGGTAATGGCGACCTGGTTACCTCTAAGGATTATAAGCATTCAAATAAAAGCTTGTGGAAGTCAGTTTAAATTATTGTTGCACATTCATTCACAAAGTTCTGCAGCGTTAAAGCCCCTTTTTTTTCTTTCGTTTTATACATCCACCACGTCACATCTATGGCATCAGTGCAGGAGCATTGATATGTCACTATTCAGCAGCAGCACTAGAGCAACAGTGAGCAAGGACAAAAGACCTCGGGAGCCCATGTTCTGGTCCTCTACCCCACTTGTTGTAGGCACCTCTTTTTTCTTCAAGTACTTTTCAGAGTAGACAATATAAAGCTCTGTACATCTCTTAGTCTTCATTTGTCTGATCAGTGCTGGGTAGCCAATTTCTACAATGCTGACAGTATCATCATCATGTTGGAGAACCTGTGAAGCTGTAGGAGGTGTGGGACTGGCCTCAGATTTATTTAGAGGTTGAGGAGTCAAAGGTGGAACAGTTGAGTTATTTGCTGTGGTGCTGTTAGTTGGTGTGTTGCTGGTAATGCCTGTAGCTGGTGGCGTAGTTGTGGTTTTAACTGAAGCAGTTGTGGTCGTTCTAGTTGTGGTGACCAGTAGTTTTCTGTCTGACATTCGTTTCTCATCAGGCAGAAGGTCTGTTCTCTTCATGCAAGAATCCATGAACCTGTCAAAGGTCTCAGGGGGTTGGCTGTATTGGTAGTCTCTGCTGTAGTCGTTGCTGTCAGTAGACTTTATACCATATCTCCTGTACATGTAGTAGTTGTAAAAGTGCTCTTCCTCGGGGCTGTGGAAGTGGAAATGAGGGTGGGGGAACCTTCCCAGCCCGTAGCCCAGGGCCATGCCTGCCATAGCACCTCCAGCTGCTGCCATCACTGCGCTACCACCAAACCCTCTGGATTTATCAGAGGGAGCAAATCCCATTGCCTGGACTGATTGCGAGAAGGGAGAGCCACCCCCACCTCCATAGGCCCCATATCCAAAGCTCCCACCATAGTGAGGGCTCAAGATTCTGTTGTTTGGGTTGTAGTTTATATAACTTCCGGGATAATTTCCAGGACCACCGTAGCCTCCTCCACCAAATGCATAACCATTAGCTGAGTATCCAGGGTACTGAGGGTAGCCTGCTTGGTTGGGGTAACCTCCTGGTCTTCCTGGGTACTGGGGGTAACCTCCTGGGTACTGGGGGTAACCACCCGCTGGTTGCTGGGGGTAACCACCTGCTGGTTGCTGGGGGTAACCTCCTGGTCTTCCTGGGTACTGGGGATAACCTCCTGGTTGCTGGGGGTAACCTCCTGCTGGTTGCTGGGGGTAGCCTCCTTGGTTGAATTGTGTAGGTTGTTTGGCCTTTTTGAGAATAGCGTCTTTAGACTTGGAGTCCAGGTTAGTTTTTGTTTTTGATGGCTTCTTAAAAATGTTTGTCACACGACCAAGCCCACCTTTTCCTTTGACTGCCAGTGAAAGATTAATGTCGATCAAAAGAAAAAATAAGCACAAGAGAGGCGCTACAGTCAGCTTCATCTTTGTTCTGCCAAGAGGAACCATAAAAAGAAAACGTTAATTAACAAAGGTAAATATGATGATGTATATATCATGTTGGGATAAATATAATGATGATATTTCTCACTCTGGACAGACTGAAAGATACTTTTGGTTTTATTTCAATTTGTCTTGTTTCTCATAAATATGGGTTGCTAACTTTGTTCCCCCCAAACTGCCATGGTTCTTCAAATTTGTATTTTTTTTTTTGCACAAATATTTACTAAAATTAATCTGATTAAGTGCTGTAAAGTATATAAAGAAAACCCAAACACACAAACTAGACAAAAAATATATGTGTGAACCTTTGCTTTTAGTGGCGTGATTCCAATTTTCACTAACAATTTTAAAACAAACAAACAAAAAAAAAACGCAGAAGCTGAAACTCCTTCATTTCTTCTGTTTTCTATTTATGTACTTGTTGGAGCTGTGTACAAACCTTATGATGTTTTCTTTGAATTCATGTGGAAAATTAAAAGTTTTCTTCTTTCTTGTCTTTTCTTTTCTAAATTTAAATCAAACTCTCACATACGTTGTTGTAGACTCCAAGTCTTGGTAACTTTCAAAGGCTTGAATCAAAGCAACTGGTCGAAAAAGAAAGAAAAGTAAAGAAAAAAACCCTCCCACATGAATTTGTATCATGATTTCAGACATTTCTCATGTATCTAAAATACATTAGTATGCTGGAAATAAATCTATCATACAATCTATAAACATCTAAAGTGGAGGATTGAGTTTGGAAAGTTTGTGTGGGAATAAATAATAGAAACACCACAGTAAACCCTTCACAAGCGCCCACCTGTCATCAACATGAGGCTGGCAGCCTTAAAATAGCACAGTCCTTTAGACATACTGCAACCACATGTTAACTCTTTACATCTCTGATCATAATTTGTTGTTTTCAAACACTGAAACGTTGCTTTGGAGCACTAATGGTAAAGTATATACAATAAATACAATAAACAGATTATGTTGCCACAGAGCTGGAACTAATCCAGTCCACTTTTCAGGAAGTGAGCAGTCATAAACGGGTCTAGATATACTAACCTCGTGCTGTCCGTGACTCCACTGTCTTCCTCCGTCTCTCCTGCTCCTCCTTTCAGGGGTAAAATGTCAGCCCCTCCTGCCCTCCACCATTTGCCAACATAAACTTGCATAACAGCCACCAAATGAACAGCTTCATGAATGAGGAAAAATGTAAGAAAAACTTTGATTGTAGCGATTTGGTTTAAAAAAAAAAAAAAATGTCCGAATGAGTTTGACGGGTAATATTAAATTAATTGGTGAGATATAGTTAGTTATGGGAAATAAATAGCCACTCTTTCTTTTATAGCGTCACTTCAGTTCATTGAAGATTTTGGGAGTTCGCTTTTTAAAGAGCCGCTGTAGCATTTCAATCAGGCTGAGGTCTGGACTTGTGACTACACCCTCCCAAAACCTTTAATCTTTTATTTTTCAGCCATTTTGATGTTGATTTGCTTGATGTCCTTGACTGTGGGTATGAGGGGTTTCTACTGAAATAATTTTCTTGGTTTTCACCATAGTACTGGACACTAAGGTCAAACAACTCCACTTTGGTCCAGATGTCTTACAATTTGTTTTGTGAAGCTTGGTCGTACATTGGTTATTTTTTTATTATTAGCAGGCATTGTCTTGACAACCTTTTTAACTCCTTCTGGGATGTCCACTCCTGGTCATGGCAACTGTCTTGAATGCTTTCCACTTGTGAATAATATTATTGTAGAATGTTGAACTCCAAATTGTTTGGAAATTGTTTTTAATAACCCTTTCTGGATTGGAGCAGCACTAGTTGCTCCCCTCAGATCATTGCTTATATCTTTCCCTGTTTGCACTGTGTTGACACAAACCTATATTTTCCAGAGAAGCAAAATGCCAAAACATCTGCTTTTATAGAGCCTGATGATGATAGCAGCATCTGGCTGCAACTTACCCCTTTAGTCATATGAAAGCAGTGAGGGAGCACTTCAAGTTGTATTTACCCACTATGATCATATGATTTGTTTTTAACACAACAACAACAACAATAATGATACCACCACAGATTAAAATTTCCCTTCAGGGATTAATAAAGTTCTATCTAACTTTTTCCCATGACTGTAGCTCATGTGATATTGGATATGCACAACATATTTCACAAGCATGGTTTTGTTTTTCACTTAAAAACAAAAAGCACCAAAAAGAAAACGCTAATAATTTTGCTAAAAGAAAAAAAAAATCTATTAATTAAAATATAATTTTAAAAAAAACTATAGGTTTATGACAAATCATCTGGAGAAAGTAAAGGGAAAAACTGTATTTTGTGTGTAACTTGTAACATGAAAGGTACTTAGAAACTATTCCTTAAGATTTACAATGTATTCAACCAAACAGTGGGGAAAAATAAATAAATAGATTTGGACAAAACAGAATAGCTGTATGTGACATTAAATTACAGATGGCACCCCCTGCTGGCTATGGATGTTTTTTTTTTTTGAAGATCCAGTTGATTAAGTACAGTACTTTTTCTGTGGGAATAGGCAGATACACAACAAAGACAGATTTAAAGGGTTTCATTAATTTAATCATTTCAATTCTTGTCATCACAACACTCATTTGCCCTGGTAGAGTGATGCATAAATCCAATCCAAAAATTAAAAAAAACAACAACAAAAAAAACCCTGGACAACAGTGTAATTTACTGGTCAGAAAATATGTCGTTACAGTTTCCAGAGAACTGCCTTGTTAACACACTACAATGTCGATCACTGAAGAATAAACTCTCTGAATGAGATAAAATAGAGAATATTGAGTTGTGGATGTACAAGAGTGCATGAGAGCAAAAGTTTCCAGTTTGGTAGACACTCTGAACAGCACAACAAGCTCCTTTATTCCCATGAATTTTGGGTCATCTTTAAGTCATATAACAGCAGTCGTCCAAACTATACAGAACCCTTTCAAGCTGAGCCAATCAAGCTGAATGACACATTTCTCATTAAGTGGAGCTGAAGTGTACCAGCGCCCAGCTGTGGTTTTCAGCTGCCCGCAGTGATGCAAACAGTGCAGCTGCACTTCAAGTTAGGTAATGCTTTTAACCACAACTGTCAACTTTAACCGGCTGCAACTGTTGGGAAAAACCTTTAAGCTTATAGTCAACAGTTTAAGAAGTAGAAACTATTTGTTTTGTTTGAGAAAAAAAAATAAAAAATCTCATTTTATGCATAAGTACATTAACATCCACTGCAGGGTTTCTGTTCTTTAAAATATTACAGCACAAATCAGATGGCTAAGTAGCTATAATGTAGTGACTTTACTTTTCCTCTTTTTTTTTTTTTAAATTTCCTTCATGCTGCAACTACAGGGCTGTTAAAAAAAAAAAAAAAGATGGTCTCTTTTAAACCTATATCAACACTGAGAATTACACAGCCAGTAAAGGATTCGTTCGGATCAAATGGGAAGGGGAAAAGGAGACATTCCATTTATTAGAAAGGTGCAACTGAGCACTTCAGACAAACTGAGGTGACAGTTTAAATCAAAGCACCTGGCCAACAGTTGCCTTTTAGCTTTAGACACACAGGTAAAACCCATCGTACAACTCTTCACCAGCACTCATTTGGATTTAAAGAGGTCTTTTCAATGATCAAAGTAATGACGAGACAATCACTCCATCCATGTCTAATGTATACGGGAGAATCGGAAGGTTACACAATCTGAAGAAATTTCAAACAAAGGCAAATATGTGTTAAATTTTCCAGTAATACCTTTTAGGATATTTCTGGAGTTTACTGCAGGTGAACAAGTGGGCAAATCACTCATAACACATGAACCTCTTATTGCCACAATACTAAAAAATAACATTTATCTCATCTGTTGCTTCAGGATTTCAACTCTCCTCCCCATATTACAGTATATATATGGATAACATCTAATAATTTTTTCTCTCAGTTTAAAGACATTTTTTTCCATCTTTGTGTTAAAACACAACACATACACTGTATGAGTAAATAAAATCTGCATTTTCCTTTTCTACAGATTGTCCTTTCAGTGGCTTCATAGTGGAGACGGACTGCACTTATAACAGTCACGTCCAGATACGACCAGTGAGCCTGCTCTTTATGATGAACCAGTCTTCATTTGCTAATTACACCAGCAGTAAAATACATACACTATATCACCCTGCTGTGAAGATAAGACCTGCGTTTTGACTGGCAGACGAGATTCATTTCTAGCAATGTGACAAACCGTCCCCTTTGCGTCTAATTCGATCACACGTTCAGAGCTGGAATCTTAAAATGTCTGCTTTGGCCCGTCAGCACAGTCGAGCTTTTAGAGAATAAATGATGGCAGGGCAGGAACCCAACCAAAAGGCTTGGCAAAGTACTCTTGCAAAATGTTAAAAATGTCTGCAAATAAAACAAAAATAAAATAGCTAAAGAGAGAATATGCTGGCCTTTGCATAGCAAACAGTACAAAGATGCTGCGTCTGTGATGTAAGACAGAGAAATGTACATATTTACAAATTTACAGAGGGGGGGAGGAGACTGTCTAGAGAACCCATCAGACAGCTGACCAAGAACTACAGTAGGCGGTTTGAGTGTAGTGTCCCACACATTAGGTCCAAAATGTCAGATTTAACGACAGAAGGTTAATGGTAGAAAGATGAGGTCGTAAATGCGGCAGGACGTTCAGGGAAAGTAACTGGAGGAGGGACAAAGAGCCTTCTCGATGAGAAGTTGGTCCAGTAAGGGAAGAGGTGGTTTATGGAGCTTTTTCTGAGGGCCACTGAAATGCAAATGTCACTAGGGGGTCACCTGACACCCTTCTCCCCCTGAGAACACTCAGCAGTGCAAGTCATTCCAGCTTCAGTGCAGAGTCTCCTCTCCTTTACACGCCATTCGCACTCATCTTGCTTTTCTGGGTCACTTCTGTCGCTGCTTTAGCCTGTAGAAGAGAAACCAGAGCTTTGTTTTAACACTGAACATTTAACGGGATTCATTTCAGGCGACGCAAACGGGCTCTCAAGTGTAATGGCAGACGGTTAAAACTGAAAATCCTATGAGATTATAGTTCATGTGGGGGGTGGGCTCAGAAAAACAGATTTCTGCATTTTATAATCCATTTTTAAACTTTTTAAGGTTTAGAAGAACAAAGTACGATGAGACCTCAAAAGCGCTGTGGAAAGAACAATCTGATTTTATGACTAGACAATTGCCTCTGACACTTCTTGCAAAAAAAGTAATAGTTACATTATTGGTAGTTATGCTTAGCTAAACATTCAGAGGTTAAGCACATGCTTTGAGGTCTGTTTATAAGGTCTCAGTTAATCTGTTATAAATAAGGTGTTTGTTTAGCCCACTTCAACTGGAGTTTTCAAAAGGTTTTTAAACACATTTCACCATCAGAGGAAATAAATCCCTAATAACTGACAACAAATTCATATATTTTCCGAACTCCTTCCATGTCAAAATACTATACTTTGTGACTTATTTATTCATTGGTACATTTCTCATGCTCATATTGACCTCCGCACCTTGTTCTTTCTGCTGCTCAGTGAACAGATTTGAATAGTGTGCCACCACAATTACTAGGAGTTTGTCCAATTCAGCGATCACTATGATGGTGCGCTGAAGTGACGTCTTGATCTCCCTGCTTAGGTCAGACTGGAGCAGCTCAAACTTACTGTAAATAGAAGTTAGTTTCTTTCTAAACGTTGCTCCAATTCATGACAGTAAATAATGGCCTTTTTTTTGTCTATCAAAAACAATTTTCAACTTCCACACAATTTGTAACACAGTAGCATCCAGCATTTGTGACTGCGTCTCCATTTCTAAAGATCACGTCCTTTCTGTTCCTCATTCCACTCTTCAGCCATGTGAAAATCTTTTTCCCGGTATGAGATTACAACATCATGTGAAAGAGATCAAAGCAGAAAAAATGCAAACATCACACTCAAAACTGGTTTCCGTGGATACTGCGGCTGTGTGCTCACCTGGAGGACTTCAGCAGGAGTCAGAGGTTTGTCCGACACCACGGGCGCCTTGTCTCTCATCTCCTCCACCTGGAAAGAACAGAGAAAAACAAAACCGAGACAAATTAAAGATTTGATCACTTTATGAATCTTACAACTGCTCCCATAGACCTGTTTGTGTATTTAAGTTAGAATTTCAAATTATGTTTTCGTTAAAAAAGTATAATGCTGCATAATGTCACATTTTAGTAAACACATCTGGATGCTTTCTAACAGTGAGTGAAGTACATATGAAGTTTAATCTGATTAGATTATATCAGTGAAAAAAATAAAATAAATGGCACCACTGGAAAATAGAGCAAGATACAAAATGTCAACTGTAAAAATGTGTTTGGCTCAAAGAGAAAAGGTACAAAGATATTAGAGATATTGTCACATTAGGGAGACAGTTTAGCCTTTTCTGTTTCTTTTTTTCCAGTGTTCATGCTAAGAGAAGGTAATCACCCGATGGCCGCCGTGTCACACTGACTGTACAGACAAGCAGTACCGAGTTTCTCATCCATAATCCCCTGGGAGAAAGTTCCAGAAATTCAGACATATGCTATTAACCTATTACAACCTAAGCTTTTGGTTGAAAAAGTCTTCTAAAATCTGAGGAGTTACAGGAAAACTAAAATCTATCAACTAGGACCTTTTATTCCCTCAGTGTCCAAAGAAGCTAGAAAGATAAAGAGGTTCAATCTTCTGCTTTCCTTTTAAAAATCACTGACATTTCAATCATTTCTATCAATACCTAAAAATAAATAAATAAATGTGTCTTGGAAATGCGGATTTCTGCATCAAGTTAAAACCTAAAATCAAGGTTGCATCAGGTCATTAGAGACGAATCTCAACAAGTTCTATTAAGCTAAGTGGCACCCTCATTTAAAAGTATCAAAACAACTTAAAATAAATTAAAAACCTCAGTCATCGCCGCTTTAGTATGACTAGAACTTCATGCAATATGGGCTGGACAGCAGAAACGAACACATTTCACTTCCATCATCACTACAGCTGTTCTTGTCTTTTGAGCTGCATGTTTTTCTTTGTTTTATTTTTATTTTTTTTTGTTGCGTGCACTGACCGGTCTGTCTTTGATGATGCGAGCGGGGTCCGTCAACCTTTCAGAACTGACAGATCCTGTGTTTGCTCCAGTGTTCTCCACTGGGGGAGGAGTAGCAGGCTTCTGCAAAAAACAAAAACAAACCAAAAAAAAAATCCAATAAGACAAGCATCGTTTCCACAAAACAACACAGCAAATCTTTAAAGTTTAAATTTATTTAGTATATGAAAATATAACATACAAATACGATGAAAAGATTTTTTTTTTAATCCTGTCTGGGGGATTTTAATAAAGACTTATGACACTTATTTTAAAGAAGATTATTCTAGATTTTGAATTTTCAGCCCACAACCTTGTTGCCACTGTTAAATATTAACTTGAATGCCAATAAACTATTGCTTTCCACAAAGTAAGCAAGAACTCAATGTACAGAACAGCTAGATACTAGGCATATTATAGTTGCACTATCAAGTGATGTAAAACACTCTTATCTGTACATTCAAGTGTTTAGAGAGCTGTATCGTGTGTGAAACTTAAAAGCTGATGACACAAACCTCTAGTTTGGGAACAGGTGGGATGACGTGGGGTTTTGGTTTGAGGTCTGTCAGGTACATGGCTCTGGAGAGCAGCAGCAGCGACGGAGGAACGTTCTCCTTTAGGTGCAGGTCGAGCCACTGGATGAAGAAAAACATTTATTTGAAATTTTAATTTAAAAAAAAAAAAAAAAAAAAGATCACAACTTTTAAAAATCAAAGACCGTATGTGAACTTTTTCTTTTGCATTCTTCTAACCATGCAGAATTTTCAATATTTACAAGGATTTCTTAAACTTGTTCGGCCATGATTTCTAAGAATCAAAGGTTCATGCACTGGAAAACCAGAATTACTTCCTGAACAACAAATAAATGCTGAGTTTTTCCACCTGTTGCAGCTGCTGACGGAGCTGATCTGTGGTGAGACCCAGAGACCTCATCCCACGACTGCGACACGCCGCTTGTAACTCGGAGACACTCATGGCTGCCACACCTTCTGCCGCAATCATCTGTCAGGAAGTGGAGAGGAAGTGAAAAACTGCTGTTGACGCTTGAGAAAAGATGACAGCTCCACATCAAGAGGAAGTAGGATCAGTTCACACAGTTCAAATCAAAGTGAAATATCTTTTCACAAGTACAGCGAAAGTTTTATGATTTGGAGAAAGATTCTTGAAGGAGAACTCAAGAGTTTAAATGAATTTCACTTCTCTATGAACAAAGCCATTTCAGAGAGAAATTGAAATGAACCAAGAAAATATTAATAAATGAAATCACACTGAATTGACCATTTTCATCCAAAATACCATAAAACAATAATAGAAACACATTTCAAAATAAACTAAATTATAATAACAAGCCAAAATAAACTCACCTCATCATCTGCCTTGATGGTTCTGAGTTTCATCATCATCTGAAAACGCAACAAGTTGTTCGTGCCGATGGGCTGCAGCTCCAACAGCTTGCACAGAGCGACCAGCTGGGGGCGCTCCAGGTGCTCCAGCGTCAACTCATCTTCAAACAGCTTTGAAAAGCGGACGATGTCCTTCGTGGCAGGCTGCTCACCTGTGCCCCGAACCTGAAGAATGACACTGAGTGAACTCATGCAACTAGCGCAACCTCATGTGTTGGAGCTGCACACAGAATTTTACATCAGTTGTAAACTCAAATTTCAAGGTGCACACTTCTTCCCTTTCAAGACTTTCAAAATGTTTGCATAGTCCCTTTATTTTCATATCAAGGAAGACATTTTTGCATCTCTGATAAAATAATTTCTAGTTCCGACATCACATTTATCTATCCATTTAAACAGGTTGGCCAACAGCCAACCTTTCTTTTCCAGCATAGAACAAACATCACTCTGCTGTGTATACACAGACATGGTATTCAGCATAAACTTTGTTATAATTTACCTCCTGAACATATTTAGAGAAGCGCTGTGTCTCATCCTGTGTCTGAGCCTTTGCTTTATTCCTCCGGGCCATCTCAGCAATGGTTTCTTGCAGAAACTTAGCCAGTTCCAGCTTTGCAGCCAGACCCTTCTTCTGCTTCTCCTCCTGCAAGAAGAAGGAATACCATTCAAATGGATAATCTCATGTAGCTTGATGTAGAGTCATTCGATTCAGTTTCTCTGTATCTGAACAGTGGACATGATACACTACATGATAGACTACATTTATTTTCCATAAAAGTGTATTTTTCTTTGGGGCTGCAGATTAAAGGACCTGCCGATCTGAATAAATACATTTCACACATCTCTCTGTACACATCTGTTATTGACAGTTACTACAAGCTCGTCTTTATTCTTTCTTTGGTCACATTGTCAGAAGCTGTGCTTCTGTTCCATCTAGGAGAATGAGTACATATCTGTGAATCAATCATCCGTGCTTCAGTTCAAGCAGGGAGCCTCACCGTTAACAGGACGGCTGTACCAGAACGCAGACTTATTGCTTTTCTTTTCCAGGAGATCGAAAGACAGCAAAAGGAATGCCATACTACTGACATAATTGTATTAACACTCTGCTGCATGTTAAGACACTTTTTGTAAACATAAAATCAGTATAAGAATTACAAGTCTGTTTGGACAAAGTCAGCTGCTGATACATGGACAGACGTTTCAGTCTTATCTGAGAGGTTACGCAATCACAATGAACCCTGTTGTAAGGTCAATTTGCAGGGAGTGCGTGTGTGTGTTTTTGTGTCTGTAAATGTATACAAACACATGCCTTTTTGGACTCCGTTTCAAATGTGGAGGGCAACATTTCTGGGAACAGTTTGAGGAAGACGGGAAGAAGAAACTCCATGAAAGGAACAATGATAAACACCATGAAGGGCACCAGACGGAAGAGGTCAGCGCAGGTCCTCATCAGCTGCAAACACAAAAAAATAAATACTTTTTATTTATTTAAATAAAGCAGATGTGACAAAATATGCATAACAGGAGCATTATGACCAGCCAGGACATTGCCCTCATTTCTCTGGATGACTGTTTGCCTCTAAGATCAGTTACACATGCTTGGCAATCCTCGTCTAAAATAGTTCAAATGTAATTTTGTCTTAGCACGTGCACGGCTCAAGTCTCTACATATGTACATGTCAGTGTGACATGCACATGCAAAAGCTGGGGACCTGGCAGCAATTATTGCATTAGCCAAATCAGATATTAGAATTTTTAAATCCTTTACTATTGCTGTTGCTTACTTCTATAACCACACTCATAGCAACTTCCAGTCATTAGAAGTAAAGTTACTGACTTGTTTCTCAGCTACTCACAATAAGCCTGCTCAATACTGTTAGGACATAAACAACCAGGACTTTCAAAAGGAGACATTAGCCATGAGAGCATGAAGGAATTTGGTTAGAATATATGAATATTATCTAGAGGAAAGCCTGATTTCATCTGACATCTCACCACTCACCAGTGGTATGTTTGAGACACATTAATGTTTTGTTCAACAAACAGGAAAAACATTTTATCACTGCAGTGTCCATAGTGTGCATCTAACCACTTCAAGACATACTTAAGTTTTCACCGAAAGTTAAAATAGGTCACATGATCCATTTGAAAATTGGACACTTAATGAAATGCAAATGCTTCTGGAAGGCAGATGATGATGTTAAAAAGTCCAACTGCACCACTCAGTTCAACATAGTTGTCACTCTTGACAACTATTGTCCAATAAATATAACCTATTTCCTCAAAACTGCTTTAATCTGGCCTTACTGATGTGACGTGTTAAGCTCCACTGAGAAGTTGGTCATGTCACATTCAAAGCCACAACCATTTTATATCCAGTTTCAAGTTAAAAGTAACACATAAATGTTGCTGAATGCCAACCTGTTAAGTTTACTGTTGCAATTTGGCATGTCCCATCACACGATCACATTTAGTTGCTTTCAAGTTAATGGAATGAAAGGGGCTTACAGAGGACTGGGTTTCACACAAGCCTTCATTGTAATATTTTCTGCAAAACAGTTCGGACAAAAGAACCTCATCTGAGGCCTCATCTAAGACCTGAAATATTAATTTATAATAAGTTTGGCTGAGTCGATGGCTGCAACATTTTCTGTTTTTTTTTCCCTGCATGTTGTAATAATATGTCAGTTTTTACACAACAATAACAGAAGTCACTTTATTAATAGGTATTAATGTAAAAAAATCAAACATTTTGTTCAATTTTTTTATGTAATCAGTTCCTTTTTCTGTAAGACTGCAAGTTATTCTTTTGCAGAAACATGCTGCAATACAATACATATTCCTCTGTGCTCTTTGATACTTATCACTGAAACCTTTGTTTGCCAAGCAGGTCACAAAGTCTAATGAGTCAATTTTGTAATTGCTGTAAATATAATGTATTGTATAAATAAAACTGACTGGTGAGGTGTTTCTTATGAAACCAATCACATTTACACACATGAAAGAAAGGATCCATACAATCCAGTCCTGGTTTATATCTTGAGATTATAACCAGATAGGGTGAATAACACCATGCAGTGATATAAATGCAGGATATCTTACCCTTCTTCTCTCCCTGCGTGTGAGCAATTGTCCATGCAGCAGTCTCCATACCATCCTACCGGCAATCTTGATATCAATTCCAAGTAACCGAAAGCCATTATAGTAATGCTTTAGCTCATCCACAAGCCTCTGATACAGAGATTTTTTCACAATTGCCCTCTCTTGCACCGGAGGGACTGTGGCTGCTGTGGCAGCAGTGGACGTTGGAGTAGGAGAAGATGGAGCAGGGGACTGAGGTGCGGCTACGACAGAGTCCTGTTTATTTCCTGTAGAATCGTCCTTGGCATCCCCAGCTGATGCCTTAGTTTCCTCCTGCTTTATGTCCTGGAGCCAGATACCTGAGCTGTGTAAACAGCGGGCAAGCAGGACAGAGCTGTGGCCATGGCTGAGGGTTTGGAAACTCTGCGGGAAGCTGTAGCGGGAGTGCCTGACAGGGAGTGAAGCTGAGACATGGCAGGAAGGGTCTATGCGGAGATAGACTTTAGTAGTCAGAGAGGAGCAGCTCTGCCTCTTGGACAACAAATAAGTTCCCCTGTTGATGAACAAAAGAAAAGGGTTAGATAAAACTTAATAATGTTCTATGGAATGTTAGAAATTTTGTATTTGTTGTACTAAAATTAGTATTTTATGGACTTGTGACTATCATTTGGGGCAGCTGTGGCTCAGGAGAGAGCAGATCCCTTTTGTTAACCGGTCATCCACATGTTCAAGCACTGGGCAAGACAATGAACCAACATGTTGCCCTGATATGCTCATCAGGGTCTTACATATACATATAAAACTACGTAAGTGCTGTGTGAGTGTTTGTGTATAAATCAGTGAATGACAAACACATTATATCTGTTGAACCTGGAGAAGATTAAACAGGTGATATGAGGCCATAGACCATTTAGTAACACACTATATGTAGAGCATTAAACTGATCGAGCTTAATTGTTCAATTCCTTGAACATTAACAACAAAATTATACTGGTTGCTGGAACCTTGGAGAAGATCCAAAGGATAAAGACTATAAATAGTAGCATGTAAGATCATGCTGCCATATCTATTAGACCCTAAAATAGGGTAGTAGACATCTATCCCCTGCTGTCAACAATCCATGAGATCAGGGAGTAAGCATCAGTACAAAATTAGTGCCCTATGAAGGCAACTTGTGCAAGCAAAATGCAGAGACAAGCAGGTTATATCATTGCATTTCTGGAACAAATAAATTGACTTCCTATTCAGTGGATGATAAAGTCTTCTTAGGTAAACATTTCTGCAAAATTATTTTATGACTCATCACATCACGTGCTGGTCTCTAATTTATATCCATTCACCTATTTCTAAGAAACCTTGACCTGTTCTTGAAACTCATTCCATTGTCTAAAGAGCATGTTGTGGCTCAGCTCAACTCTGCCTTCGGCACTTACTTAAAATCAACTGCCTTTTCATCTGTTACCGAGACTAAAATAAGAAGACACATTAATGTACCCAAGAGATCTATTGGCACTCTGAGAAACATTTATAACTCTGATGAACAGCACAAGGTCATACTTACAAAGATAATCTTTTTGTTAAGTGTTTCAAATTCTTCATTGCTTGCTACCTTGGATCCTATACTATTTCCTAACCATTTTGACACCAATGGCAATAATCTAATAATTAACCTTATTCTAAATATTTGATACTATAATCAAAGTGTTTCAATACTCATTTCACAATCCAGTTTAGATCCTAAAGAACATATTTTGATTAACTGCAACTACCTTGAGTCCATGTGCCTTATGCCCATGCGCTGGCTGGAGTTTATTGGCTTTATACCATATATAATTGCGATTATTTTGAAGCTTCAAGTACAGCTTCTTTTCTTTTTATTGTGTTAGGCTAATAAACTCCAGCACATGTTGGCATCCTCAAACATTTCACACCTGCCTTATGTGCATACTACACATAAGGCAGGTGTAGTCTGGTGTAGTAAAATGCCACAAGAAGACCAATAAGACTTTCTATTACAATTAAGGTATTTGCATGTTCATAATTTACTTCAGTAATGAAGCTATAACTAAGAAATGTGATGATTTCTTTATTTCAAATATAACTTTATTTGGATTAAGGCCACCATTTAAAATGGTGGTTACTTATTCAAAGTATTCTCTTAAGCCTGATTTATGCTTCTGCATTAAAGCGACGGCATACCTACACCGTGGAGAGGAACCCTACACTGTAAACTACGTGTCATGTTGACCCAGACCACAACAAATATGACTGGTATGAAGTAAAACTTAAGACTATATTCGGGTTAATATCAGAGTATGCTATCCATGTTGCTACCATTTCTTCTTGTGAGACGACACATAAGCATTGAAGACTCACTCACTAAAAGGGCTCCATTAAAGTGTAAAATAAATGGATTTTCCACTCTTCTATTACAATGTTGTAATGTATCAGGACGGCACACTTAATTTATATTCAACTAATGCTAAAATCCTAACAAATCAGTAGTCCTATTGATTACGGCAGGGAGCAAAAATGATATAATTTAGGAAAATCTCACATAATGAGTACCTCTTCGGTGAAATTGAGGTAATGAGGCACATGATTAAGCTGCACTGAAGCACACACTGTGTAAACACAGCCTGACTCAGGACTGACCTCATCACACTGTTTGCGACTGTTTACCTGGGTGATGAAGCATCCTCTTATTCCGCACTGCCTAGTTTACAGATTATTCACAAAAGTAACAAATGCTACCGGCTTACCTTGATCTTGTGACTGCAAAGAGCACCTGGTGATTAAAGACCGCCATTGCTGAGGCTGATCACGGTGTTCTGATGGAAGAGACACACACGAGAGTCACATTACAATTCACAAACGAGGCGTTGATATAGGTTGGCACAAAAACAACATAGACACCGACAACATCTGTGGGATCACTAGCATAGTCAGACACGGCCGGTATGTTTGGCAAGTAAGCTAACTACGCTCTGCCATAGTATAACAGTGCTAACATTAGCATCAGCACATCAAGATACACATTATATAACACAACTCTCCGCTGACATTAATTACTCATTTGACAGCTACTGCGTATCACTCTTAACACATTGTGTAAATGTGGAAAGAAACAGCTTCACAAACCTCCCTTTATAACATACTGCTGAATATTCAACAGACGTAACTCGATGCTACGCCCCGCAGGAAACCCCTAACGTTTTAGTACTTTTCCACTAATGTTACCACATATATTAGACGTTAAATTCTTTTCTTTTTTTTTAAAGCGACTACATTATGACTCTGTACATGTGCTACGGCTAATGGAAATAATAACGTCAAGGGTGGGAAAGGACCGAAATAAGAAAGAAAAAATCGGTACTAGAGGAGATCACGCGAGTACGTGATTACAGAGTGGAGCCTGGGCTAAGCTAGCCGGCTAGCTGCTGAAATGGAGCCGACTAACCTCCAGCGTCGATGACCCGAGCTATGGCTGCCGCTGCTGACGGGGCGTTGTAAGGCTTCTCGGTGAAACGAGAACGAGATAATCCATCCAAACAATCGGTAGATGTGAACAGGAGCGTCGAAACTAACGTCTGGTTTACTGATAAACCCATTGACGGTGGGTTTATGCTGTTAAACCGTGTCTGCGAGCGCCGCGTTCCAAGTCCCTGCCGTGTGTGCAGCTGCCTCCGTCAGCTGCACTGAAAGGTCACGCCGTACATGCGTCAATGTTGTGTGCAAGAGGCCCAAAGATCGTCTATACTCTGAAAGACGACTCCTTTGGTAGTTTGTAAGGAAACACTTCACAATAAAGTACGCAAAATGTTGCTCAACGCTTTGATGCACATCCAAAAAGGTTATGTTAAAGCTTTTTTTTCTTTTAAAAAGCATCAGTCCTAGTAATAGATATCAATTTTTTTTTATTTTAATTTAACCTTTAAGTTTCCAAGTTTTTGTCATGAAGCAACTCACATTAAAACAAAACAGAAGACAATATGTGATAAATTTTCAGTATATTGAACTCCGCTTAGATTATTTATGGTATGATTATCATAGCCTGGTATACGTGAAAGATTTGTTCATTAGCATTGTTTTTGTAATGTCTAATTTCATAAAGTACTCACAGCCTCTGACACATATATGTGCGCTGAACAAGAACAAGTTATAAAATTTTATAATAAAAACTTTAAAAAAATAAAATAAAGTTTTTTCAAAGCATTTTTAAACTAGCATCAGTCTTAATCATAGATATCAAATAAAGATGAGTTTCCACAAACACAAAAACGTCCTTGGCCGCATCAAAAAAGTTATGCTTCCTCTTAGTGCATAAATGTGCACGTGACATAAACATGTCATAAAATGTTATAACACTGTTTTTTTTAAACTACTTTTACTTTTTTAAACCAGCATCAGTCTTAATCATACACATCAATATATACTTAATGAAAACTGGACTGTTTATGATTTGATTATCACAGCCATATGAAAAATATTAGACAAGTATTTCTAACGCATTTTTTTTTTGTCAAATTTGATAAAATACTCACATTAAAGACCATTCAAGACATAAATGTGAGCTGAACAAGAACAAACAAGCAATAAAATGTTAAACATTAGAACAAAAAAAATTAACAGCTTTAAGCTAGCATCAATCCTTATCACAATAATCTTAAAAAAGATAAAGTAGATCAAAAATAATGACTTGAATAGATTTTAATGTGCGCATTTTTGTGCGTAGGGTCTTTAATGTAACTATTTTATACCACATTGTTTACAATAATCTAACAATGAAAACCATATTTTAAACGTAAGAACACTCAAAAATGCACAATTTTGCATGTATAATCAATAATATGCCTGAAAAACTCTATAAATTAAAAGTCAAAAACACAAAAATGGGTGCATCAGAGGGTTAATTACTGCTTCATTGTCAGGGAACACATGAGGAACTCCCCACTACTTAATTTCTCGTTAGTTACCCTTTTCATTTTGATGACTTGATACTTTCCTTAATGCCACGTTCACTTTGTATGATATTTACAGTTCCATAATATTAATTCAAGTCACATTGCACGATGTGAAAGAGTTAGATAATTAATTTACAGCATGTTACACTATGCAACTGAACATGCGTTGAATCATGGCTACCACAGAAGTAAATCCGAGCGTATTTTAAGCTCTTTATGCAGTTTTAGTTAAATCTGATGATTAACTAATGGTTAAGTAGTGGTTAGTTCATGGTTTGTTTTCTGATAATTAAGCAATAATTAAGTGGTAATTCAGCAACATTTTGAGTACTTTATTGTAAAGTGTTTCTGTTTTTAAAAATGAAGACCAACAAAAGATATGAACCCAGTTAGCTAGATTTACTCAAATCCATGAATTTTACTTCACATAGTCATTATTTCCAGAGATTATTTCCCTCTAATTTAATTTGCTGTTTAAATGTAGAAAGGCACGTGAAGCACTGTCACTACACTCTCAGCTTTTTCTGATTTGAATTCCTTATTGGACAGTGTTGAAGGACAAAAGGTAAATTTCTGAATAAAAAAGCAGGTGTATTTGTTATTTAAACCTGGCTCATTTTTACACACTACTGTGAGAGATATGGTATAGATTCTTTCATCCAATGTCCAGCCTCTCAGGTTGTATATTTTGGTCCCCACGGTGAGACCACATACTGCAGGCTTAAGGTGACCAGCTTTTTCCTTGAAGCACTCCCAAGCTCAGCTCAGATACATGCAGAGGGTTGTGGCAGGAAGGGCATCACATGCAGAGGATAGGGTTAGATGGAGGCAGATGATTGGCTGTGACGACCCCTGTAGCAAATAGCTGAAAGGAAAAGAAGAAAGTGAGACATTCACGTGTACTTATGCAAGCTCCTTTTTGCAGTATTTCTGTTTATTTTTTTTGGACCCAAGGGACATTGTTCTGTCACAGCAATGAATAACAATAAAGTGATGCAACAGCAGGAAAACATAGAGACAGTGCTGCAAGAGACCAGCATATAATACAAGATGGCAATAAGAATTTACATCTAAGAATTTGTGTATAAATGCAGTGATGTGTTCACTTGTTACTGTGACAGACTTTCTTGTACAGTTAGATTGTGAATATTAAGCATGAAGTTTGCAGTGCCACCAGTCCAACTGAAAGTGCGAATGTTGCAGTCTAGAGTTGACAGCATCATCTACCCCACACAGTGCTTGTGAACCAGCTGAAGAGGGTCATGGCCCATTTTACATCATTATTCCTCATTTTATAAATTTTTGTATTACTATTTTCTTGTTTTATTAATGCATAAGCTGATAAAGAAAGTTGTTACTATACACATGCACATCACGTCAAAGGGATTTGTGCCACTCTGCTGCAACAGCCAGAAAAAGCAGAGTGAGAGGTCTGTCTTTTTATCTGTTCTCAGCTGCGGATCAGGCGAGCAGGCTGGAAGAGCCAATCAGAGATGATGGTGCAAACTAAATACTGTATTTATGACGTTTGCGTGATATTTTACTAAGAAAGAAAAAAGAATAATCCAGTACTAATGCATTATGAAAGTATTGAATCTCTTAATAAGACTTTTTTTCTTTAATGTATCACTGTAAAATTAAATTACATACATTTCCTCTTTCAGTTGAGTGTTTGGTGTTCTGCACTCGATTCTCAGCTCTTTTTTTCTTGTAAAAAAAGAGGCATAGTGTGTCCTGTTTTCAAAAGCTGAAATAACTCCCTGATACACTAAGAAAAAAAAAATTAAAAAAAAATATATATATATTTTAATTAAAACAAAAGAAATTAAGGGCAAGAGCCTTCTTTTTAACATGTTTTTGCAGATCTGTTCACAGAAGCCTGTTTTAGGGGCGGGGCCAGCGTCTTGACTCCTCCCCCTCTCTTCCACAGGATGTGCATCTTTTTTTCGTGTTTCATATTTGTGCTACCGCTTGAGCTCCATGAAGTGAAGATGCATAAAATTAGACCAAACAAAAGCATGGAAAAACAGCCGTGTTTTCAGTTTAACTGTAAATGTGACTGGAACAGGAAGTTTATTCTATCTGTATGCAGCGTAATAGCTATAGCCTATATTTTCTAGTATTTTTTATTAAACAGATAATTAAGGTATAAAACAACTATTGGAAAAATATACTTTTACACGTACAAATGAAAAATATGTGTAATAAAGAAAAATATGGGTATTCTGACTATAATTAAACAGAAGAATGACCTACATGTGAAGGTGTGATTAGTGTTACAAATTAAAAGTATTGTAGAGTGTTATGGGGAATGGCAGAAAGTATTCTGTGAAGTGTTCTGTGTGGCAGTGGAGCTGAATGGATGTTTTGGAGAATAGTCACAGAATGACAATCTGATATGCATTAATTTAATTTGTTACTTTGTTGTCACTCTATACTACTACTACTACTACTAACAACAACAACAATAATAATAATAATAATAATAATAATAATAATAAAAATAAAAATAAAAAAAATAAATTAATAATAATAATAAACAAAAGACAGCAAAAACATGAAATGCATGCAAAACAACATGCATCACCCAAACTGACATAACCATAGAAATACATTATTAGTGAAGGCAACAGGAGGAGGGAGGGTGGACTGGAATTATGGAGGGAGTTGTGGTGTAGGATATAGGTATGCAAAGTCCAGTTCACAGTTATTGTGATTGTGTGGAAGATGTAGTGTGCATTGATTTGGCTGTCAACTACAGACAAGTCTTTTAAGTTTGGACCCTGTGAAATGAACTACACATCCCGGGGTGCCTCTGTTGACCCCTGCAGCCAGTTTGGCGCTGAGCGGAGGACCGAGCGGGCCCGAAAGCCAAGCAGGGCGCTTTTATGAAACCGAAGGAAGAGGGAGCTAGAGATGAGTACAGAGAAGACAGGAAGAGAAGGAAACTGAACGTGTCCCTCTTCAAAAGGGTTTTTGACTAAACGCTGGGGTCCTTACATTGTCGAAGAGCCAGGCTTTGGGATTGGGCAGCGACCAGATAGCGTAACACCCCCCCTTCATCGTCCTCCTCCTCCTCTCTTGAGAATTGCGTTAAAACGAAACGGAAAGGCCTGAGCTTTGTCAACATTGTAGGATTTCTTTTTTTTTTGTTTTGAATTTTTTTGATTTTTTTTTCTTCCCATAGATTAAGCGAGGATCCGTTGCAGGCTGGTGTATGTGTTTAGAATGGGACACGCTGAAGGTAATGCCATCTTTTTTTTCGTATTTCCCTGCATCTTTCGACTCGGCATCTAAATCTGTGATGCTTCTTTACTCTCCTCTCCAGCGACAAGCGTGTTTGCCGTATCTGCATGCTGTTAGCCGTCCGCCTGCCTCCCCTCGGACGGTTTTTGGCTCGTGGCCGTGCTCGAATTGTGCACATTTTTCCTCCGAAACCGCCAGTGATGGAGGTTTAATCACGGCAGACAATTTGATTTAAAGGGGCACAGGCAGCCATATTGGCAATGCAACGTTAGCCTAGCCAGCATTAGCTCCTCTTTTCTTTTCTTTTTTTATTTTTTCATTTGATGCGTGTTGGGCGTAAAATAATAACTGGAAACATTTGGCCGCGTGTGTCCAAAGACTAATAGTGTTGTCGTTGTTCTGTGTTCTTTGTTAGAGTGGTTTAAATCGCTCCAGTGTCTCCCATTATGGCTCCTTTGATGCCATGTAGCTTGAAGCTACAAGATCATTCAGTGAAATATTTTTCTCTGCGCAGTCGTTTTTAGAGAAAAAAACACCACTAATGTAGTCAGATGTTATTGTTCAGCGAACAAAAAACAACCAAAAAAAATAATGTCACGAGTCAATATTGATGGCTTAGTGACTTGAGTGTTTACATTATTACACCTTTTTTCTAGCTCTAAGCAACCGGAGATTGCTCCCAAATTAAACCTCAATGAGTGGATTAGTCCAACTGACTTAACACTTTTAACCTGAATAAGTTTCTCATCACAGGTGTCAAAGCTGTCATGAGTGAAAGGGCAAAGCGGCCACAGGGGAGCAACTCTTTGTTTTGTTTATGAAAGCAGGCCACCATGTGTTTGTGTTGATGCAATAAAAACACCAAATGATCTATTGCTCGTGGAGAGAGGCGCTGCAGCCAAGACTGTCAAAGAGTAGCCTGCAAAGCCTGTGATTATGAGGACAGGCTACCTGGAAGTTAACAGTTGCATTAACAACAACAAAAAAAAGTGCTTTCACTTACAACTTGACCATACAAATCCACCAATACCTAACATCCAAGCTGACCAGTTTGTAGACACATCAGTTTTCTTGTTTTCAGTGCAATCTGGATTTTGTGCATATCTTGGATGTTATGTTGACATGAGGAAACTGGCTATTCGTGTGTGCCTAGTCGCATTGGTATTAAGTATTAGGGATCGAGTGTGTTTGGTTGTGTCTAATTTTCTTTCCAGCAGAGGATATTCTGTCAGGTACTCCAGGTAGTAGTTTCTGAAAGGAGAATAAGATGTTTATCATCGTCATGTAACCAGGGACTGTCAAATAAAAAAAACAAAAAACAACAAACATCTAAGCACAACTGCAACACTGGTGCACACGTTCACATAGCCACAAATTAATCTGCAGTTTCTCTCAAGGCATCCAATAATCATTTTATCCCTGAATGCAATTCCTTTGAGCCCTTGCTGGCATCATTTTTCAGCAAATGTTTTCTAAACAGTAGTCCCAAACACAAAATGAATTTGTATATTGTTTTAAAAATATGAGTAATTACCTGTATACGTGTAGGATCCAGGAATTTTTGCTCAAACAACAACTGAATTGTTTAAGCCAGTGATTGTTGCAGCTGAGTTCATCAGGAGCCAAGATTAGATTGGAAAGATGCTCTGTGTTTTCATGGTTCATCACAACTGGAAGCGAAACCCCTATTTTCAATGTTGTTAAAATCTCAAATTTTTGATTATGTTATCATTCACGTTTCTGAATAGTTTGATATTTGAATAACACAGGACACAGAATACAAGGCACAGTGGTAGCTGGCAGGTTTTTGAACCTCTGGGCAAAATATTATGAAGCTGTACTGCGTATTCTTAAGTATACCGTGTATCTGATATATACTGTAACACTAAATGGATTTACAGCATTACCGACCCCTTGCACTCCAGCGTTGTGTGAAGTAGACAGACATCATTTAAACACCGTGTCAGCTGGGTGCATACACCTGATTTTCATCTCTGATTCAGTGGCACAAGCGGCATATACACCTATCTTGAAAATGTTGACGCAAAAACAGCTGGGTTGTTTCAATGCCGAGCAGAAAAGATGTCTTAAATGGATTTCTAAGTCCGACCCCTCTGCTGAATATGTTTCATTCTGGGGTGTGCTTTAACCAGGAAAAGATGACTGGTATTTTTTTTTTCCCTCTCTGTGGTGCATTTATCTTTCTATTAAATAATGACACAATGAAGCTTGGTTTTTCTGACAGAAATTATTCTGTCAGAGAACAATTTTAGGTTGACCCCTAAAAAATAAATAAACACATTAAAAAAAAAAGACTTTTGGTTGTTTCTGGGTGTTTTAGGTTGAAGTATCCTCCTTTTGGAAAAAAGGAATATATCTCTCCATTTCAGCATGTACCTGCAATAGGAAAAGGAGTGGACTCTCAGTAATGTGATGCTGGGGAAATGGAGTGGTTGGTACATGTAACTGGTCATTTCTTATATTGTAAAAGGTAGACGTGAACATCTTAGGGGTATTTGGTTGTTTTTTTCAAGTGATGAGGATCTAATCTAAGTCTTTCTTTGTCACACATCTCTGTCAACAGGTCCAGTCAAAGAAAAAGACAGTTAAGGATGCAGGAGCCCAACAATGGATTTCTCCTTCTCTTTCATGCAAGGGATCATGGGAAATACAATTCAGCAACCCCCTCAGCTCATTGACTCAGCCAACATCAGACAGGACGGCACCTGTGACACCGGCAGTGACCCGGGTGAGGATGGTGGTCCCTCATACGATGCTGCCTTGGATGCAGAGTTTCCCTACCCGCCGTCAGCTTCTGAGGACATGCCACAGGTCCCGAATGGATATCCGCCGGGTCTGGGCATGTACGAACCACAGGCCAAGTTTTCCATGTACTCACAGTTCCCCAACGGCTCGGCTAATGGCTACGGGGCTATACGAAGCTATGGTGAGCACGCCGTTCTGCCGGGGGAGGGAACGGTCCTGAGAGGCCCCGGTCTCCAGGAGAGACCCCTGTCTCCTGTTTCTCCTCCACTGCCCACGCATCACCCCCACCTGCACCACCATCACCTACATCACCACCACCACCACGCGCACCCCTTCCACTCAAACCCACCTCATATACAGACCCATACACAGCCTCAGAGTCCTCCGCCGCCCCCGTTACCGTCCCAGCAGCACCTGCCCCAGACGCCTCACATCATGACCCACAATCTCCCACCTCCTCCTCCATTACACCTGCCTTCCTCGAGCCCTCCTCCTTCCCTTGTGGACAGTACCCCGTCCTCTCAGCCTGCCCACGCTCCATCCAACACTCCTGGCGGGGTGCTGAAGAAAACCAGCTCTCCAGAGATCAAGCTCAAGATCATAAAAACGTATCAGAATGGAAAGGAGCTGTTTGAATCTGCGCTGTGTGGAGATCTGCTGCAAGAGCTGCAGGTAATTGCACACAGGTCCTACTGCTTGCTCTACACACATTATGTCCTCTATAATATTAATTTACATTTTCTTTAAAAAGTTAGGAAATTAGCTATTATTTTTATTTCTAAAGTTGCTGAACGCACGTTCTTGAGTTTTAAAGCTGAAATGATTGCCGCGTTGCCAGTTAGCTGATCAATAGACAATCAGGAGGTGATCCTGCTAACAGCAGGATGTATACTATGACCTCAAATCAATATCACGATTAATTGAACATTTTACCTTGATTATTTAGTTTTGTTTTATTTTTTTCCCACCAGATCACTCGCAATGTTTTTGCTGCAAATATTCTCAATAAAAGAGTACATGTCGTCGTGTTTTTTAAATACAAGGAAGGAAACTGTGATTGACTGTTCAAGCTCATTTATTGAATATTAAAACAAATGAAATGATTGATAAAGTCAAGATTATGTTGACTTATGCCATGTCAACACACACCCATCACCTCTGATTTTTAAAAAATGTTTATTTAAATTTATTCCTACATTGCTTGTTTATTTCTACATGGTCATTCCAGTAGGGTACAGATCCCCCAAAAATGTTTTTTTTAATTTAATTTAATTTATTTATTTATTTATTTTTAAAAGCAATATCTTCTTTTGTTTGATTGATTTTCGCATGAGGCAAACATTGAATATGCTGGTTTTAGCTTCTGAAACTGATTAACTGCTTTTCTGTTCTGCTGTTTTGTAAATCAAATACCTTTGTTAAATTGTGAAGTGTATTTTTTTTTTTTGGGCGAGGGGGGGCATTTTTCTACATAAAAGGGTTGAAAGATAAATGCAGTTAAATTCACAAAAATGAATACATAAAATGCCTTTTGAATGTGAGACTTTATTAATTCTCAGCTTTTAATCAGAAAACTTTTGTTTTTCTTTTGGATTGCTTTTTATCGATAGTAATATCTCAAAATAAGCATAGAGCATTGATTTTTTTGATGCATGTTCATTTATAGAACTATAATAAACACAATAGCATTTAAAAGAATAATCTTTTTTTTTGGTTATTGTTAATTATCAATGAAGAAAAGTAAACCTACAAACACACGAGCATTAAACTCTCAAGGTTTATACCCAGACATTGAGCTTACGTTGATAATATAATATTTCTTCAGTTAATTGTTTGGACTGTTTAATGCCTGGTGGAATAAATGCCCGGTATAATTAAACATGACTATTGGAGGCTCATTAAATTGAAAATGATGCCTTCAAAAACCTTGTTTTCTTGAAATCACACGCAAACTTATTTGACTTATTTTTTCATGAAAATCAGGAAATCATTTTAGCCTTAAACCAGGCTCATTTGGTTATTTGTCATGGATAAAATATGTAAATTGCTTATCTTTTTTCATAATAAATTCATGATTTAACAACTTGCATCCTAAGTCCTGTCTACTAACTGTGTCATAATATAATATTTCTTTTGAGGAACAGATCTTTAATTTCAACAGACACACAGAAAAATGAAAGCTGAAGTATAATGAGCGGGATCAAAATTAAGAATTATTATATGCATCTTTGACATAACACAAAGTTTTGTCAACATCACTCCAGAAAAGAATATCCAAAGTTCTTATTCAAGTAGTGAATTTTTGAGCTAATTTTTATTTTCTCGCCTTCAGAAGGAGTCTCAGAAGAACGAGGCCGCTCAGATGCAGCGCAGACACGAGAGGAAGAAAGAGAAGAGGAAAAAGAGCGCGAGGCTGCAGCTGCAGGTCCAGGAACAGAGTCTGGACACGAGCCAAACACAGGCAGGTACGACGGGCCAAACAGAGGACACCCACGTTCAGCCCCAGCCGAGAGAAACACCGCCGGCCCAGACGGAGAAGCCTCAGAAGACTGTCATCAAAACTGAACCAAAGACGCCTAAGGCAAGAGCGGGCAGTTTTGGGTTCTTTCCACTTACTCACCACAGTTTGTAGTAAACATAGAGTATTTGTAAATGTTTGAGCTTTGAAAAGCAGACCAGTGATTTATGTTGGTGTTTAGGTTCCTAAAGTCCATTATCCATCAGTCATCCAAGAGACCGGCTTCTGTAAGGAGTTTGTAATTGGAGATCTAGTGTGGTCTAAGGTGGGCACCTACCCCTGGTGGCCCTGCATGGTCTCCTCCGACCCACAGATGAAGGTTCATACTCGCATCAACACCAGAGGTAAAATCCATAAAAAAAAACCTCTCTGTTTCAGTCAGTTTCCTACTTTGTTTGAAGTGTTTAAGGACAAAAATAGCATGGCTTGTGTTGTCTCTCCGCTGCCATAGGTCACAGGGAATATCACGTCCAGTTCTTCGGCAGCGTTGCTGAGCGAGCGTGGATCCATGAAAAGAGGATAGTCATGTATCATGGGAAACAACAGTTTGACGAGCTTCAGGCAGAGACTTTGCGCAAAACCACAAACCCCGTAGAGAGGCACAAAGTATGTACAAATACATCAGATTTTTTCCTTCCCCAGAATGTTTCAGTATAAACACAAAGTAAACTGAGTTTTTAAGTTGTGTTCATATGTTATGCATTTGCAGCAGGGGAGTGACTGAAGATTATGACTTGCACACTGATGCAGAAAAGTCTGGTTTTATAATCAGTCTGTAAAAACCCAAACGTGTTTACAAGAGTTTCTTTTACACATATATGGGTTAATGAAAGAATTACTTTATGGAAATGTTAACGAACGGTGTTAATGACCAGTGAGGCTGATTTATATGTTCTACATCTGTGATATAATGAAAGGAGTTGTGAGGAAGAGTCCAGACAAGCTTCAGAACATTTGCAACAATATATTTTCTTTTTTTTTTTTTTTTAAATGGTTATTTAAGGACAGGTGAAAATTGTTCTAAAATTACATTTTCCGTGCTCGCACTCAGTGGAGAGTTGTAGTTAAGAAATATTGGATTTTTCTTTCTAGATCCATGTTGTGACTGCTGGTCTTCTCCACATAACAATCTTTTGTACCATAAAAGCAGTTAATCTTTTTTTTTTTTTTTTATTTCTTTCTTTTTTTTTTAGCAGCAGCAGCAGATAAAGTCTTTGCAAAGTAGTTGTAAGTTTGTGCAAACAATGCAGTAATGGCAGTAATGTAGGTGCATAACTTAAAGTTATGGACAAAACTGGAAGTTCAGCCTTTTTTTTCTCATCTTTCTAGTTAATGAAGCCTATCCCTCAGCGGGAGCGTTCCCAGTGGGAAGTGGGTGTGGGCCACGCTGAGGATGCCTTCATCATGACACGCCAGGAGCGAATTGACAACTACACCTTCATCTACGTTGACCCCGACCCAAACGAAGCTCCACCCAGGAAGAAACCCAACATCAGAGCAGAGAAACGAAGTCGCCGCTCCAGCGGTTCATTCTGCCGGAAGGAGGACAGAGGTGTGAAGTCACCGGACAGAGAGCAGCAGCAGCAGCCGCCACAGCCGCCGCCTCCACGAAGGCTGCTGCCACGAAGACGGTGCAGTGTTTCAAACACTGATGATAACACCGTCTCCCAGCCCTCAAGTGAAGAGAAGAGCCAGAAGGGGGACCAATGTAAGACGAGCGCACCAAAACAGAACGCTGGCTGTGATGCAGGAGTACAGCAAGACTCGCCGCCGCCGGTCAGGGCCTGGAAAACAGCGGCTGCTAGAAAGCTGCTGCCGCTCTCCATCACTATGAAGAGGCTGAATGTTGAGATCACAAAATGTGACTGGCCTCTACTGCAGAAAAAAGCAGCTCTGTCCCCAAAAAAGGACAAAGAAGAAGAAGAGGAAGAGAAGGAGGAGAGAGTGGAGAGAGAGGCCAGGCAGCCCGACCTTGGTTACTGTTCACCTGAGGTTGGTGTGCCTCAGTGCAGATGGAAGTAATGGAGGTACGGCAGGACAATCCTAAAGTCTTATTCAAATGTTTCTTTCAGCAGGACAGCAGAGCTAAACCTGAGCCCAGTCCAGAGGAAGAGGAAGACGGGGATGAAGGGGAGGAAGAGGGGGACGAAAGGAGAAGCTCCCCTGCCAGTCGGAGGAGTGAGGAAGGAGGAATTCAGCAGACCTCCTCCCCTGGATCACAGCACAGTAGCCCACATGGTGAGAAAATAAAAACAGATGTGAAGATTGAATTTCAGAACGTTTCACCTGTGGAAGGACTCCTATGAAATCAGAGTGTGATGGAGTTTGTTTATTTTTTTGTTTTGTTTTCAGGTTCTCAGGATAGGAAGCAGCAGCGTCGGTCGGTCAGGAGCAAGTCTGAATCAGAGAGAAGTAACGATCCCGTCCCCAAGAAGAAAACCAAAAAGGAACAGGTATCAGCCTTCCTCAGACCATAAATAGCTCTGACAAACCTGCTCAAGTCGCAGTGTTACCATGTTACTTTCTCTATCTTCTTATTTCATCCAATATATAAATATAACAACAAGAGAAGAAAGCCAAAAATAAAGAATGAAACTTAATCTGAGTTCTCATGAGGAGCCTTAATATTGTTAACAGATTTTCAATGTTATGAGAGTGAATTTTTAAACAAATCAAAAGCAACTGTGTTTTTTTTTCTTTTTCTTACAAATCATGAGGTATTATCACTCATCCAAAAGACATAAGCTTTCACATTATATCTTCTCACAGGCGGAGATGGCTCCAGAGACCACACTGAGGACGGGTTCTCAGAAAGGTAGGGGATCAGTCTTTAAAGCCAGCTGTAAATCTCTGAGTGGAAGCTCCTTTTTAAAGGAAAAAAAGCCCCAGCAAACTTCAAATCTATGTGATCCCTCAGGAGCCAGTGAGATCTCAGATGCATGCAAGCCCCTGAAGAAAAGAAGCAGAGCGTCAACAGATGTTGAGATGACTTCATCTCAGTACAGAGACACATCTGATTCTGACTCTAGAGGCCTGAACGATTCACAGGTGAGCTTCAGAAACATGTAGAGACAAAGACAGCTTTCTGTTATTATTTATTTATTTATTTTTAACCAGCACTCTCTCTCTCTCTCTTTTCTTTTTAAATGAGATATAAAATAAGACAAAACAGTTATACTCTGTTGCTCCATTAGATCACCTGTTTTTCTGGTAAAGCCATGCCAGCGTGCACGTTTCCCATCATTCACAGCCCAGCTTCTGCTTCCCCTTTGTATTTGTGAGCAACAGGATGAGTTTCTCCCTCGTCTCGGCAACCGTTATTCAATATAGAGACTCGTACAAAAAGCGGTTGTTGCTTCCCATAGAAGAGCAGAACAGCTTCTAGCACATTTTCTTTCCTCACCTCTGCAGAGGACAGAGGTGAGGCTGCAGCTGTGAGACATGTGTGTGCTTAACCATTTTTTTTTTTACATGTAATCATTATTCTGTCTAAAAATACAAAGGTATCAAGTCGTGTTGTTCAGCATATGCAGAGGAAAAATACTGCATTTCTCTGACGTACAAGACCTCATCCAATAGAACAAATGCTTTATTTGTTCACTTGCAAAGATACACATGATGTAAGGTTTATAAAATAAACTTCCACTCATGTTTTAATTTTTCTCAGGGTTCTTGTTTTTTTTTTTTCTTTCTACATCTCAGCACTAATCAGGCCTTTTTTTTTAACACTCATCACAACAAAAGCTGATAATTAGTTTTACTGTTGAAGTTGTTTTGTAGGATTAAACTTTGCAATGCAGTGATTTATTTTCTTTAAAAGAGTTCTTATTCAAAATTGATAACCGTACTAGAATGTTAATATTTTTGGTGGATCTGTGCTTCAGGGTTTATTTGGGAAGAGTCTTGACAGTCCAGCAGCTGCAGATGCAGATGCTTCTGACACTCAGTCCGTCGACTCTGGTTTGTCCCGTCAGGACAGCAGCGCGGCCAAGAGAGACACTGTATGCCAGGTCGGTGTTGCTCAATGAGTCTTTCTTAAAATAAAAAAAAAGAAAAGAACACATTACATCCTGATGTAACCTCATTTCTCTGTTTTTTCTTCTTTTTTTTTTAGATCTGCGAGGTTTACGGAGAAGGTTTGGTGGTGTGCGAGGGTGACTGCAACAGACATTTTCACCTGGACTGTCTAGGTCTGTCATCTCCACCTGATGGCAGATTCACCTGCTTGGAATGTAGAAACGGTGAGTAAATCAGTAAGTCTGTCATATCTGCTGGTCTGACGTTGGAGCCTTACTGACAGACTCTCTGTCATCCATTTCTGCAGGCAGTCATCCCTGTTTTAGTTGTAAAACAGTAGGCCGGGAGGTAACTCGCTGCTCTGTGTCTGGATGTGGTTGTTACTACCACGAGGACTGTGTCCGAAAACTCCCGGGCACCACCAACGGTCCTGGTGGAGGCTTCTGCTGCCCTCAGCACAGCTGCTCAACCTGTTGCCTGGAGAGAGACCCGCAACGAGCCAGTAAAGGTAGAGCAGCTTCTGTTTGTCTCACAGTTTCTCTCAACTCCTTTTTGAGTCTTGCAGTGACGCAAATGAAAAAAAAAAATGTCTGTGAAAGATTGAGCTTCAATATTATTAAAAGAAAGGCAGAAATTCTATTATTTCGTTAAAATCCATAATAGTGAAGCACTAAAGGAATATATGAAATGTAATAAAACTAAAAAAGAAGTGAAGTGCATCTAGAAGATCACTGGAGAAGAATTAAAATACCAAATTGACCCAACTTTTTTTTTCTTTGGACAGATTTTTAAGTACGTTGACCTTTAGAACCACAACAACAGGTGGCGCAGTGCCAGCAACCTGAATATGCCAGTTAGTCAATAAAGCAAGCACCAACAAAATATGATGTTACACAAAGTAATACACGGTGATGGCAAGTCCAGAAAGACCACTAATACTGCTGACAGTTTTTAAAAAAATTTAACAAAAAACACGACTGTTTCCATCAGACTTGAAGTATATGATTGAAAAAAAGTGATTGAGTCTCCATCACTGGAGCTGCTACTCAGCTTAAAGTCTTAGAAATCACCAGATTTCTAGGTATAATCCAGCCTCAGGTGGTTCAGATGAATGTTGCGGTGCAACAGACTGCAGTTGGCAGTGCAGGACGTGTCGGGTTGATATTGCAGGATATTTCTAAGTAAGGGGGGGGGGGTCATCAAATTGCTCCACTTCTCACAGATGCGCCAAGTATTTGTCCAACACATAATGCCACTTTTTTTAATTTTTTTTTAATTTTTTTTAACGTTTTTGGTAATTCAGATTCAGGAAAACTTAATTTATCCCCATGGGGCAATCAAGAGGACAGAGATTGGCTTGTATAGGGAATAAAAAATAAAGACGAAAAGGCAAGAGACACAGTACAAAGGAAGGAATGAGAGTCTTGGTGTTGGCAGAGCTGATGTGCATCGGATGTGGTATGGTCTACTTTAAATTTGAAAACGGTAAGAAAGTAATATGTCTATGCAAATACAAAATAATATAATACTGTACATTGCAGTGCTAATTCAGAGGCAATATACAGTTATTAAAGAGTCAGCAAGTTATATACTGTATATACATTAAAGTGATTTAGCTGCCAGTTTGCCCAAGTTGAGGTAACTTACTGCACTTTGGGAAAGTAGCATGCAGGTATTGCGCAATACACCAGCGTTACACCACAGGGTCCCCTGAAGAATATGCGTGGCTTATTGATTGGTTTTCATTTTTTGAGGAATTGTGTTCTTTCTGGGTATGAGAGTTATGAGAGTTCAGGAGGAGAACAGACTGAGGGACAAAGTTCCCTCTCCTCCTGGTGGTCCTGCAGGTCAGACAGCAGAGCCTGTGACCAGACAGCAGCCACTCAAACACAGGCGGAAGAGCGTGGGAGGAGTCCTTGAGGATAAGAGCAGCCAGGCAGCGATCCTGCATGCTAGTGAAATGTATAAGGTCTTTATACATTTCATGAGTCACACCTTGTTCACTTTGTGTGATTAAAAAAAAAAGTAATAATAAAGAAACAAATCTTACGATTTTCAATTTTACATTTATTTTTACAGTGCAAACACAAAATACCTCTTAAGACTTAGAGACCGTCTCGCCCTGTGCTTACCCTCAGATTGTGGAGAGAAGCTGCCTGTTTTTTTCATAACTTTGTCATTTATTTATTTAAATAATGCTCATGAATCTGGTGGCAACTGAATATTTCAGTGTCACATCTGAATGAACCCCTCAAGGCAAACATGCATATCTCATTCAAAGTCCAGTTAGCTACAGTCACATTAATGCATGCACGGTAGCAATTAATTTAGTTTCTAATCAGATGCACTGAGGAATTCAACATATCACGGTATTACATAAATGAAAAACTGTGCTTTCCAAAGTTTTCTTTTGTTTTTATCTACAGCACCTAACTTCCAGCACAGACTCATTTTGTTCTCTGCATCTGAGGCAAATAAATGAAAGAGAACTTTTTGATAGCGTTTGATCTGTGGCTGAAACATTCACCCTCTTGATTGTCCATCAGTGTTTTCAGTTGCTCCTGATTTGCTTAACATAATACAGCTGGCTTTTTATGAAAAACAGTGATAAAACATATGAGGGACTTGCAGAGTTTTGTTTGTATGGCGGGGTGGCTTCTTCGGTCTGTAGTGAAGATGTAGTGGTTGTGCTTTGCTGAAGTGAAAGAACATAATTCTTTCACCTGCAACATTATAATATTGTTTTGGGGATTAAAAAGTATAATTCATTCCAGTACAGTTGAATTTTGTCTTTTCTGGAACTGCCTCTCTAGTCTTGCATCCATCAAGAAAGGTGTGGTGTAGTTTTACATAAGAAGAAAAAAAAAAGATTAGAGACACCAAGAGGAAAAAAAAAAGATTAGACATAATTACAGTTGGAGCCTATAAGGATTACGACCTACATTTTTATGTAAATGCCTTAGCGGCAGCTCTGTGCTGCACTGTCATTACTTAGAATTTTTATGCCTGATGTAATGTTCGCCACCAAGTGACGTAAACAAGTGTTAAAAATGAATAAATGAAAGTGTCTTTTGCTTCCACCACCAGGTCGTCTAATTCGTTGCATCCGCTGTCCGTTGGCCTATCACACGGGCGACACCTGCATGGCAGCAGGCAGCGTCATCCTCACCCATCACATCATGATCTGCAGCAACCACGGCAGTGCCAAGAGGAACGGCCTCCTCACCTCTCCCGTTAACGTGGGATGGTGCTTTCTGTGTGCCAGAGGTAAGCTTTCACTAATTTACACAATTAATACCCCCCCCCCCCCCTCCCCCCAACCGTCTCTCCAGTCATCGTTCAGCCCCCCGCCTCCAACTGCAGCACAAGTGATAATTTTGCTTTACTGTCTTTTTTTTTTTTGTTGCAACTCACGTTTGAGTACCAGCGGATCACCCTCCATAACTGTAATTCATTAGGCTCAAAAAACAAAACAAAGAAGTAATTAGTAATAGTCACAGCCGCAGTAACAATCTTGTGGGTGAAAATTGAAATCTGAGCTATTGAATTTTGGTACTTTAGATATTTTAGGGCTGGACAATAATTCAATAACAATATATATCACAATATAAAGTGTGTCAATAATGATATGAATTTTAAGCACATTGTCAATATTTTGAAATACATTATCATTATGACAACACCAAGAGGTTTGATGGGAATGGTCTTTGGTTATGAATTTAAATTGTCTAAAACATTTTTTTAATAAGTCAACATTTGTTTATTTTAAATATTTTTATATTTGAAGTATTGTACAGTTTTCTAGGACAAGGTTTTGTGGATTTATCTGGGAACAGTAGGTCAGACCCACATGTAGACAGATGTAGGGTCTGAAATGAGCTGTAGGCCCCCTTCAGCCAGTTGGCGGGGACCAACTGTTGCTTCTCAAATTGCCTCCGCACGCAGTTGGTTAGCGCTACTAACCAATCAGAGCAATGTACAGGAGCATCATACATGATGATGCAGCGATGCAGACCAGTCAACGGGAGAGTGTGGTGGAAAGATGCTAATATAATGAAAATGGAATCCAACAATCGTTGCCATTTTTGCAAGCAGAGTTTGAGAACAATGGGTGTGCTCTAGCACCAAGCACAACATTATCTTTCGAAAAACGAAACCATTTGTTCTCTCTAAAGTTAGCTTAGACGGATATACACAATCACGTTCAGATTACTTCTTCAGTCTTTATCGTTGGAGCAAGTATCCCAGATGCCTCTTATAATTTGTAAATGAGATGGGCCTCATCCACCACATTCCCTAAGAGGTTGTGACGGAAGTCCAAGTCTTTAGTTAACTGTTGATGACAAAGCTGATTCAAGCAACTGCCGTTTACCATTCAGACTACACCGTCACAGCTCTGTTATCATCACGTAAAGCCCTGTCAGAGATGTCCTGTGAGGATAGGCTGATCTGATTGGGTACCCGTGTCTTTTAGGCATAATTAATGAGCTCCAATGGAGGGTAGCTAGACGGACCTGCTAAGCAAATTCAAATTATGTAGTGGTAATGTCTTGATTTCTAGACTAGGCACAGTCGTCCTTTCTTGCCGTTCTTGGGAGTTTCCTCTATTGTTTTCATGTTATTGATATCAATATCGGAACTATATCATATCGACCAAAAATTATTCAGAAACATATTGTGATATACATTTTCATAATATCGTCCAGCCCTAAGATATATTATATGTTACGTGTTTAGAATCATTCATTAATACCAGTGCTATGAAATGTTTGTTTTCCATCACAGTACTAATATTAGACTGTCAGACTGCGCTCCACTTCGATAAATCAGATTTGCTGATGAGGGAGAAAACGGGACGTTTCTTAACCCCTCCCCTTTTTTTTTCTCTTCCTTTTTAAGCACCCATCGCTTAAGTAGTCGAGTGCACTGTTTGGCTTTTTTGTGTTGGCAAAAAGGAAAAAAAAAAAACATGTTTATTTATTTATTCCTTCTTTTTTTTTTTTTTTTAACGTTAAGACTGTGTGTGAGTGTGTGAGGCTGTCCTTATATGTTTCTCTTTTTGTGAAATGGGTAATTTCGAGTTTGACTGCGGCTCACCCCCGTCTCTTCCTGTGTGTCTTGTGTAGGGCTGTTAGTGCAAGACCTTACTGACACCATATTAAGTTCATATGCCTATAAGTCCCACTACCTTCTGACTGAGTCAAATCGTGCTGAGTTGAAATTACCTATGATTCCCTCTCCTTCGTCAGCTACCAAAAAGAATGTTGGGAAAGGTAACTGAACAGTTTTTCTCTTTCTCCTTTGTCCCACTGGTTTGTGTTTGTGTTGTGCCTGCTCCCATTTTGATTTAGTTTCCCTCTTTGCACACATCTTTCTTTTCAAGACCTTGAGGTGCAAAGCTAATTAACTGAATAAACATGCAGTTAATTTTAATGCAGAGTGGCACAAAGTAACTTCAGCCGAGTTCAAGACAACATTGGGCCTCATGCAAGAATATTTTTGACATTTGTATCCGAGACCTCTCTAGTAGAGGGGAAGGAAGTCTAGAGGTGTTGTGTTTTATCATGCTGCAGTTATTAAAACACGTGTGAAGATGATGAGGAGCTATGTCAGAGTCCTGGAGTTGTGCCTGCTGTATTTTGGCTGTTATGACTGAATGCAGTTCTCAGTTAGAGCAGAATCATCGCTAATGTCATATGTAGCACCTCCACATGTAGAATTAAATTAACATTTGTGTTACCTCAAAAAAAAAATGTTTTGGAACGCCTGTGTAACAGTCATTTACAACAGTATGTTTGTTCTATATTGGTGGGCAAGAGGTGAAAAGAAAATTGTCAGACAAAAAAGGACACAGCATCATCAGAAGATCAGAAACCAAAATATTCATGCCAGCAAAGTTTTGTCAACCCACCACTGCATTGAGTCAGACACAGAGAAGCTCACTTTGCTATTTTTCTAACTTGTAGCTTCTACTGATTATTTTCAGCAGTTGTCAGGTGACCTACATGCAGGACCTGTGTCAAAAGACGGCAGGTGGTCATCATGTATAACCCTGTCACTCCTACTGCTGAATAATCCGTGGCATTGAATGTAAATCTGAGTTAACAATTTCCATCACACGCGCACTGCAGCCCTGAGGAAAGGAAAATGATCCCAGGAGAAGATGTTACCATAAATAATTCATTGATGAACTTAATACATATGGCATAAACGAGAACAAAACCAGAACCCTTTGAAAAAATACAATGAAGAAGTTATAAAGGCAAAGGGTCATGCAGCTTCTTTCAAACATACTGGAGAACTTTTCAGTTTCTCTGCAGATTTGTCTACTTGATCCATGTTTCCACTGAGCAGTACAGCTCAGTTTGGATTGGTTTGGCACAGAATGGGAGCCCTAATCTAGCTTGCGTCCCTACTACCAGGTGTATCGGCCAGATGGCTACCTGTGCTGTCTAACAGCATGTCGTACCCAAGCGGCACAGTGTCTCCAGTCAATAAAATGAAATGAGAACACAACTAAAGTTAAGAAAGGACCACAGCGCTGGAACTTCAGCAGACTGTATTCTTCCTTCTTGGCAAGAGGAAGCTGAGCTTTGTGGAAGAAAAGTCTGGTGTTTATTTCCATGTCACGTGGAAAAGACGAGCCTTTGTCAACTGATTGCAGTGTTTTTAGCTCCATCACAAATGTACCATACCAGTGGTTTTGGTACCCCTACAGAAGGGTGTCCATAAGCTGGTATGGTATGTTATGGTTCTGTGGAGGTCTCCCACAGGATTTCTTGGTCTTCTTGTCACACAGGACCATTTTTTTGGACGCCTGCTCTACGTTTGGACTGTTGGTTTCGTACTAAAGATTGCAAATCACATATCAGAATCTCTAAATGACTCACAGGAGTGACGAGAGGGTTTAGATTTAGATACTTCAGTAGCTTATAACCCTGAAACTCCCCATCTGTCAATTTGAAATGAAGAAGCTTCATTAATGGAAGGTGAAATGTCTTCATGAAGCAAGAAAAGAAGTCCAGTTGCTTTTGATTAAAACATATGAGGACTGCCTGTAAGTTCTACACAGTAGAGGGAATAGACTAACATGAGATGGATAGTGTAAACTACAGTAAAGCAAAAGAGGTCCTTTACTTATGATGGACAGAAGTCAAGAGGAAATGATACCACGACAGAGACAGAACGTTTAAAGTCTTATTCCACTGTGAATTGGGAAGCCATTCTGTTGTAGTAATTTGATTTTATGTAATTGTTGACATTCATTTTAGTTTCAAATTAACAAACCTCGACTGTTCATGGATCTTGTTCTGTTCAGATTTTGGTGAAAGCGAGTTCTCCCTGCACGGTTCTCCTCACATGAATGTTTCTTGCATGAGGCCCATTTTAAGACCAGTTGTGCTTGAGCAATCAGCCCAGGCATATTCAGTATCTTTGCCCAAAAAAAACAACAAAAAAAAAGTTAATGTGAATCAATTTATTTCCTGGGAAATTATAATCTGTGTCCAAATCTCTGGTATCTCTGTGTGATGCACTGATGCAGGATTTTCTGGGTTAGTTCAGGTGGTGGTTTGTGGATCTTATCACCGCTGGAGGTGCACTGCTTCTCTGCTTCAGCACTCTGGGCTCTTTTTGTTATTATTATTGTTGTTGTTTTAAAGGCTTCGTGCAGCCTCACCTCTTTTATGCTGACTGCAGCTATGTTTTGTTTTGTTTTCTTTTAATTTTGACCGAACTTGTAAGATGATATGACATTTTGGCTCCTCTCACTTTGTTCAGCTTTGACCTGCCTTGGATGGAATGGAATCCCAATCAGAACTGGATTTGTGAATATTTGACTACCCAAGATAAATGTAGTTTAATTACTCATTCACTTTGTTGTTAGTATTGCATTTAATCAAAAACAATAAATAAATAAAAAACATAGAAATGGTACTATTTTAAAGCTACGATTCCATGCAAGCTGGTCTATGCAGGATGTGATGTGCAGTGGAAAAAGTTTGCTTCGCTGGCAGGACTGCATGCCTGCTTATTGCCAATAATGTGTCGTTTGACTGTTACCCTGACTAATTTCTAACTTGCTGGCTGACTTAATTCCGGTGCTACCGCTTGTATTTCCCATAGACCGGTCTTGGTACAGTGCTCTGAATCTGATTGCCAGACAGGCAGTAACTGCTGCAGTAGAAGATGAGAACAACCTGAGAACCACAAGCAAGGGGTTTCTAATTATTTTCAGGGTTATTTTATGCTGTGTACCTGTCACAAAAACCCTCACTTGAGGGGGGGAAAAAGCTTCTGGATTTATTTTATTTATTTATTTATTTTTTTTAATTACCAATAATGACCAGTCTGCACTTTAGTAGCTTTAAATACAAATGTTTTCTGTGCAGGAACAATGTTTTATCTCGTATAAGATATTGGAATATGATGATTTGACATTTTGTATGTTCCTTAGGCTTGTCTGCAAATGAGATTCAGAGTTTGTCCAGGTGTTAAGGTGCATCACCTAATCATACACTCCTCCTCTCTTTGCATACCCACTTCCCACAACGCATGCATGCACACACACACGTGTACATCCATACAAATGTAGGAGGCAAGTTGCTGTGCTGCGACTCATGCCCAGCTTCGTTCCACCCGGAGTGTCTGGAGATGGAGATGCCCGAGGGTGCGTGGTCCTGCAGTGATTGCAGGGCAGGGAAGAAACCTCACTACAAACAAATTGTCTGGGTCAAACTGGGCAATTACAGGTAGGTAGAGAGCAACTGGTTGTAGACCTCTGAGGGTCATGTTGCCGTCTGTTGTGGTGTGGTTGCACTTAAATTAGAAATCTGCTAATGCTTTTACATTTTAAACAATGAACAAATTGAAACTTACATGAGATTTATCACCCATGTAGAAATATTTTTTTGTCCTCTTGTGTCGTTCCATTGATGTACTGACTGACATGTTCCTGACTCACAGAAAACCTTAGCACTCTCATTTATTTGACCTACACAGACATAAATCACCCCGCTGCTGTCAATCTGCTTCAGTGCTAAAATTAATAGTATACACTTATTGCGTGATCAACCATTTAAAAAAGTTATAACCTCACACCTAGTAGTGGCTCTGTGAGTCTACCTACCAATACAGCTCTGACCAGTTAGCTGCAACGAATATCTGAGGGACTCTGAAGTGACTGGTTCTAAACTACATCCATGTGGGTTATGAGGATGGGGTTTTTCTGTGTATTGGTATGTATCCACATACTGCTTAGCTAAGCTTGTTTATTTATCTGCTTTTTGCAACATGGCTGGAGAGAGAAAAATGTGTTCAAAAAGTCCTTTTAAATTCCATCAAAATAATACCAGCCCTTATCACAACACTTGAGAACTTCCAGCCCCCCCCTTCATCGTTCTTGGCGACTGCTTCAGTCACTTGTCTCCTTTATTCCTGATTCCATATTCAGCTGCCCATAAGAGATGCTTTTCTTTCCAGCCACATATATGAAAATCTGTTCATCTCTGAACCAAACAAATGGAGTCCGCACGTCTGTTGATGACCCCCTTATTTGAGCTAGGCCTGCCGGAGCAGGGAGACATCTAAAACCAGTACTTGCGGGCCAGCATTGGGAAACACTGGTCTTGGCACAAATTTGCAGGAATGTCAAAATGTTGTTTTTGCATTCATGTTAGCAAACGTACTTCACGCCTCACACAGAATCGGGCCGTGACATTATAGATGCAGGTCGTCTGAAAATACTGGCAGTGGTGCTGTTTTCACACATGCACCACACCCCTCAGCTTCATCTTTGAACGCAAACGTTTGCATTAGTGGAAACGGACTGAATGGCAGAAAGTGAACCGAGTCATTTCCCTCAGCCATAATAAAATAATTGGACTTGTTGTTTTTTGTTTGTTTGATCTTATCCAGTGCCCCAGCCTCCATCGATGACATATTCATATTAATCTCAGAGGACTCATTTCCTTATTTATTATCAGATTGTAAAAGTGGTTGTAACCAATAAAACACAATTGCTTCTTGAAATGATCCCCTACTCCACCTTTAAAATGATTTCTTCAAAGTGAGGGACTCGCGCTGTGTTATAATGCCTTTTTACTCTTGCAATGGCCTCGGAGTCAACAAGAGGAATTGGGAATCAGCCGTGTACAAATTTGGAGATGACATATGGGGACAAACGTGACTGATAAACTAGAAAAAAAATGTATGAAAACTCAATCTGCGCTCTTCAATATTTATGTGAGTTTATTTTGTTCTGGAACAAAACCTGACTGCTGCACAACTAATTATTAAACATTTATTTTTTAAATCTTCCTAAGAAGTTAATAAAAACGTGGTTTGGATTTTATTCTTTAGATGTTCTTCACCAATATGAAAAGTACTGAAGAGTGTAATCACTTTAGTTATGATGACTGGGTGCTTTATGATTGGATTTTATTGCACACCTCTCTGCCCCTGCTCTCCTCCTCCTCCGTATTACACCGTCTCGTTCCTGGCAGGTGGTGGCCCGCGGAGATCTGCAACCCTCGCTTGGTGCCGTCAAACATTCAGAGCCTTCGCCATGATATCGGTGACTTCCCCGTCTTCTTCTTTGGCTCACACGACTATTACTGGATCAACCAGGGCCGGGTCTTTCCTTACGTTGAGAACGATAAAAACTTTGTCACGGGTCAGATTAACATCAACAAAACTTTCAAGAAAGGTAACTTCTGCTCAGAAAGTTTCTTCCTACCTCAAGACTGTTCATAAAGAGATGGGGGTTTTTCTGAGATGCCGTTAACGTTTCAGCTCTAGAAGAAGCAGCCCGCCGGTTTCAGGAGCTTAAGGCCCAGAGGGAAAGCAGAGAGGCTCTAGAGCAGGAGCGCAACTCCCGCAAACCTCCACCTTACAAATTCATTAAGGTAGTGTCCTTTTTAAATGTTGCTAATGGCAAACAAATATTGAGATAGAAGTTTTTGATTTCTGTTCTCCTTCTGTATGTGTTGTTTTGTTTTTTTTTCTCCAACAGTCCAACAAGCCAGTGGGGAAAGTGCAGATGCATGTAGCCGACTTGTCAGAAATCCCACGATGCAACTGCAAACCAACGGAAGAACATCCATGTAGCCTCGACTCCCAGTGTCTCAACCGCATGCTGCAGTACGAGTGTCATCCACAGGTCTGTGTGCAGGGTTTTTTTGTTTTGTTTTTTTAAAACTTAGCTTATCACTCAAGTAGATGAATAACCCAATTTCACTTGCTACCTTCACCTTTTTGCTGTTAGGTGTGTCCTGCAGGAGATAACTGTGAGAATCAGTGTTTCTCCAAGAGGTTTTATGCAGAAACTGAGGTAATAAAGACGGAGGGGCGTGGCTGGGGCCTCAGGACCAACCAGGCTCTCAGGAAGGTTTGTGCACAACTTGAGGTGTTCTTTAACTGTGAACTTTATTTATTTATTTATTCATATATTTAAATACTGTGATTTTCAGCTGTACTAAACCTGTATGAAGGCTGGTTACACACTAGATCCTTTTCAAATGTTAACTGATTTTAAAAACATTAAATAACCACAAGGACAGTCTCAACCTTTTTTTTTCTTTTCTATTTTCTAATATCACAATCCTCTGAAAAACACACACTGGATGAGTCAGCCAGACTCATGGTTGTAACGATTTCATAGTGGTTACTCCTAAGACACAAGATCTCACATAAACTCAGACTCGTGACTTCAGAAGAAAAACAAATGCGGCTTTGTTGTTGTATTATTTTTCTGTACTTCATTTGGTTCAGGATGTGTGGGATTATGTTTTATTTGGGCAAATAATTAGTTGCTAACCTAGTTTCAAACCTAGGCTGCACCTATGGTTGTGGGGGAATGAAAATCATGCTCAAAATCACACATAAAATCATTCAGTGTGTAACCAGCTCACGTCTTGGATAGCTTGACTACCAAACTCATATTTTAACACATTTCCTGTATTATAATCACATATGCTAAATGGGCATTTAGCATCAAATGTGATGGGAGAGTCAGCTCAGATTATTATGCTATAAGTCGGCAGTGTTTACCCAGCCAGGCCCTGAATCTGCAAAATCCTAAACTACTAATTAAAGTGTTAGTACACACCCTACCTCTGAGCCCAACTTTAACCACAACAGCATTTTGAAAAATACCAGAGTGGGTCAGGTCCCTGAGAGGTGCGAGCCAGCCTAATTAGAGTCCTTGAGTGGGGAAATACAGGAAGACTGTGGCTACAGGCATGTGGGGTGGGATTTACTCAGCCCCATGATCCCCAAAAGGGAGCTATATGGGGAGAGACCAGTTTCTTAAATTAGTAAAAATGACCGTAGTAACATCATTGCTAATGTGTTTCATCATAGCGCAGGCAAATCATTGAGTTTACAGCTAGAAAAAAAGAAAATCACTATTAAATGTTTGCTGCCTCCTTTATCATTATGTTATCTTGCCACATATGTGTACTGTCACCTACACTACACTTTTAAAATGTCACACTACACCATTAAAACAATATAAACATGATGATTGTTGTTTTCTCCAGGGTGACTTCGTGACCGAGTATGTAGGGGAGGTGATAGACTCGGAGGAGTGCCAACAGCGAATCAAACATGCCCATGAAAATCATGTGACCAACTTCTACATGCTCACCCTCACCAAGGTAAAGTCACTCATGCTGGTAAACGGTACGGACATCAGAGCTGATTGAAATTGGAATGTCTTGGTAACGTAAATGAGAAACACTCACCTTGATGTCTTTAATGTGGCATCCATCATAAACACTGAAGCCTCTTTAACCCTGGTTCCTTAATGGCCGTGTTTCCTGGTAGGATCGTGTGATAGATGCTGGACCAAAAGGAAACTCGTCCCGTTTTATCAACCACAGCTGCAAACCAAACTGTGAAACCCAGAAGTGGACAGTAAACGGAGATGTTCGCATTGGAATATTTGCCCTCTATGAAATTGAGTCTGGTGAGTTCAGCGGTACTTACACTCTGCTTATACTGAGGCTAAGCTAGATGAGGCGTTTAACGTGGGCCTTGGACTTGGTGGTTTTCCAGGAACAGAGCTGACGTTCAACTACAACTTACACTGTGTGGGCAACAGAAGAACGTCCTGTCACTGTGGATCTGACAACTGCTCTGGCTTCCTCGGAGTGCAGCCAACGGTGAGGATTTTTTCCCACACCACCAATAAATCCAGCATTGTACCCCATGAGGGCAAATTAGTTTGGCATCTCATGTTTTGACACCATCCCTTTTTATTTTATGGTGCTACCTCCAGAGTGCTCCCGTGATGGAGAAAGAGGAGAAAGCAAGGAATGCCAAGCTGAAGCCGAAGAAGCGGAAGCTGCGGCTGGAGGGCAAACACACGCATGAGTACTTCTGCTTTTGCTGTGGAGATGGAGGAGAGCTGGTGATGTGCGACAGGAAGGACTGTCCGAAAGCATATCACCTGCTGTGTCTCAACCTCACCAAGCCGCCATTCGGTAAAGATGAAATGAGCTTTTGAGTGCTTGTTTTTTTTGCGTAAATCCAATATGTATAGATGCAGTGTGTTTAATGGGAAGTTCTTGTTTTAAAGGCTCAGAAATCACTTAGCAGTGAAAACTGGCTTAATTGAGTAACGTATTTGAAGAATATGTCATGATGTCAGTAAAAGAGGCTGGTAGATGTTGAATCCACCTGCCATTGTGGCAGGTGTGCAAAAAAAAAAAAATATTCCAACCCTGATGGGTGACTGTGAGAAATTTATGGAATGACAGTAAGTTGAATGACTTAGAAACACACACACACGCACAAAAAACAAGCAACCAATAAATAGCTCCTATATAAATGGGTGGATGGGTTTTATTAGTGCCTGAATTTCATTTTCATTCATCTGCCTGCAGTGATTCAGCCACTTTGCCAACATATATTATCTACCTGTGTGTTGCTTTTTTTCCACTGAGGGAAAAATAAGGTCTCTTTTGGAGTACCTGTGTCTTGGGCTTGTAAGCTGGATGCTGATGTGAGCATTATTATGCTTGAAATGATGTAAATATGGAATGAGTCATTGGCTTAACAAATCTCCCGGGTGGTAAATACTCATTTTTACTTGTTTTATTCGGCCAATTTTAGAATCCTTAAAAGATTGGTGTGTAATTTATGTGGAAAGAAACTGTTCTGTAAATCACCCTGCAGACAGCTACAGTATCCTGAGGATTCTGTTGATTAAAATAGGTCATACGTTTTCTGGCTTCACAGAGAACTACTGTACTTCAGAGCTATTGCCTCATGAGGAAACAATAGCACGCTGTCGACTCATTTAATACACTGCGTGGCAAGAAAAATAAAGCCACTGCCCACATGCAACTAAGCAAATTGGGAAGAGAATCTCCATGGAAATGTACGGCCCTGATGAATGTGTTTCAGTTGGGCGTAAATGATTTAATCCCTGATTTATATGAGTAGCTTTTCATCCCTTAAACAACCATGTTGGAAGGTAGAAGGTGTGATCAAGGAACAACTCTGTCAGAAGTGTCAAATTATTTGTCTGCAATAACCAAACAAAACTCATCATCATCGAAAATCATCTGAACTCACCTCAGTGTTCGTGAAAGTAAGAGAATGCTGTCACTTCTGGTTTAGTGTAAACTGACGTAGGTGAAAAAGTTGCTGCTGGAGCACAAGAATAATCTAGTTCTGTAGAAACACTGGTGCGGTTATCGTATTTTTATTATTCGTATTTTTAACAGATCCGACAGCCATTCTGAAGCAGTTAACGTCTGCTGTTTCTTTTCCCTCCTCAAATCAACTGTGTTCATGTTTCTATTGATACTAACAATTTCAGGGCAGAACAGGATATTGTAATTATTTTCCAACAATGTTCTCTGTTTCTTTTGATTGTTGTGCCTGTGTAGAAGGTAGTTTCACAGATTTCCTCAGCAACAGTGATTAGGATATAAAGTATTAAAGTTCTTTGATTCAGGTTGGTTGGAGGTTTTTGTTGTTTTTTTTTGTCTTGTGTAAAGTCGGCTTGATGTAGCTAGAAGTAATTTGTTTAACACAAATGTACGTCAATGTTTTGTGTTTCTATCTAGTAGCAGAGCTAGTCTGGAAGAATGTTTGAACCTCTCACCCTGCCTCCATAGTGACTTATTTTCCTGCCTGCAGGACGCTGGGAATGTCCGTGGCATGACTGCAGCATATGCGGCGCTCCAGCTTCATCTTTCTGTGACTTCTGCCCCCGCTCCTTTTGCCCAGATCACGAGGCGGGGGCGCTCACAACCTCCTCTCTGGACGACCGCCCCTGTTGCTCCAGTCACAACCCACTCAGCCCGCTTAGCTCCAGCTCCAGCTCGACTCAGCTGTGCCGCTCTAATCTGAGCCCCGTTAGGGTCAAAGAGGAACCTGAGGCAGACCAGCCGGCCACAGAGTGATGCCACAACTCCCACAATACCTCATTCCCTGAAAAGTGGGCTCTGATTCTGCAGCGGCACACTCCGGAAGGGAATACAGTGCTTTTTGACCATTTCTGTGGCTGCTATTCAGCGCCGAGACATGTAGATGAAGACTTCAGTGCTGTTCATGGTGAGAGCAGAGTGACTGGAGTGACAACAGGGAAAGTGACCAGGCATAATTGTGCTGCTTTCCCTCATCTCTCTTACCATAAAACACCACTATTTACACTCTGCAGCTCACCTGCGCCCATCAGAGGGCCCAGACCATCACCTCATTGTGTTTTTCTTGATGCTTTTTTTTTTTTTTTTTTTTTTTTTTGTTAGTTTTTTTTTTTTTTTTTTTTTCCCAACTGTGGAAACCCTCAAAAACCCAAAAAGAATCGTGTAAGGAAAAAAGGTT
>JBAMYA010000024.1:3182051-3208576 GCA_037176975.1 Arrhamphus sclerolepis | reverse complement strand
TCTCACTGATACATGCTAACACACACTATTACACACTAACACACCACTACACACTGACACACACCATGCCTTTAATCTCAAGTCCAGTCAGTGAAATCATAAATCCAAAGTCACTGACTGGGGCTGTAAAGATGCTGTTTGATAACATCTGTGAGTCAAGCACAACTGGGACTCTGATACAATAAAGTAGCTGTGCGCATCTTCCTCCAGATGCTGGTCGTAATGGGAATAGCTGCTTCCTGCTGGTTTTAGTGGGCTATATCAGCAACTTTGGGTTCACCCTGGGAGAAGAAGAAAAAAAAAGGGTGGGAGGAGGAGGCCCCCAGTGGCTCTTCAGTGTCAGCATGTGCTGTAATGCTGACTGCAAGGAGTATGTCTTTGATTCGGTTGGATAAACTGGACGTTATGTTGCCATACGATATCTCATGTATTCATATAATCTTTGTCCTTCACTTGGACTACAAAGATGAGACTGTAAATAACCTGCACCTTTCTTCTTTTATGGTAGAAAGCAACTAAATGTTAGTGTTTTCTGTGAAATAACTAATACTTGCTGTAGAATGTTCAATAGTTGTGTGACTTCTCTTTATTTAACATTTCTCATCCTGTTAGGAATGTGTCAATTGTTTCTATGTGCACAATCAATGTGTCCATGCCTGTGTTTGAACATATGTTGCTGAATGTGGCAATTCTAGAGCCACCAACTAGCAGAGTATTTGCTTTTGTTTGCGTTGTTTGATTTATCTTTCCTTCAAATGTCCACGTTCGGCTGTGACGCAGCGCTAGACAATGTACCTGTTGACAAGCTGGAGCTCGAGTGACGTATCAGCGGAGTAGTGTTTGCAGTTTTGGATTGTCCCTTTCCCCTTGACAGTATCTGAGTGCAGTTTAAAACTGGGCACCGCCTTCGACTGAACAGATTCCACTCTTTCTGGTTTTACAGACATTATAAATCAGCATTTTCCAATGACCTAAAATCAAAATGCAGAAGAGTTATTGTTGAATTTTGACTTTGCAACTAAATCCGCAGCATTAAAAAGTTATTAAATGCTCGTCAAAAGCTGCATTTCACCAAATATAGGAAGTTAAGCATCAGGCAGACTGAAAATACAGGAAGACATGGACTTTTTTTATGGTTTTTATGTGCACTGTTGGTTTCAGAATTGAAAAGATGGAATCATATCAAACATTTCTCATCTAGAAATCATTTTCTGCATATTCTCATTATTGCCCTTTATGTAAAGCGACGCAGAAACATTTGCATTGAGCTAATGTGCAAGCATGCCTTATCTTCTTTCACATTTTAATATTCAAAAAGCGAAATGTCTATTTGTGCAAAGTGTTTATACAGTAGTCACACTTGCTACCTAGCAAATGAAAAGCACTCTATCAGCATCATCCAAACTGACGGCATGATTAAAACTATAGCTCTTTATGTTGTTTCTCTGCAGTTAACAGAAGGTGGAGTGAAGATGTTTGCTGTTGACTGAAGTCCACTCCGTGAAACAAGATGAAGAGGAGGCTGCTCCGTGGGCTCCTGTCGGAAGTTTCCATCCGGTTGACGCTTTTGCTCGTGTTCCTGTAAGTTGTGTGCGTCCTTTAAGTCGCACCTGTTGATGCACGGCTGCAGGTGCGGTGTCATTTTATTGGCTTATTATCTGAAATGCAGACGTTGTTTGTCCTCCGTTCAGTGTGACAGAGCAGCTTCCTCCTTTCTACCGTGAGATCCAGGCGGAGGAGATGTGGCTGTATAAATTCCATCGTGTGGAGAGAGACCACGTACCCACTTCTCTTATGTTTGTAAGTATTTGAGCGTGCTTAGAGGATGTGCGACTGTCTCTCCAGTGAAGAACAATTTGTAAGGCCAAATGATGATTGGAATAATTGTTTTCGTTCTTGTCTTTCTTTATATCAGAGTATAACTGTCTTCACGCCGATGATTGTAATCTTGGTTTTCACCCTCTTGAATAAATCTGAGCGTGGAGATCTGAAAGAAGCCTCTTTGGGTAAGAGACAAACACACCTTTTTTATTCTCTTATGATATATAATCTAACTTTTTGAGTTGACATGTCTTTTTCTGTTTTTTTGTTGTTGTTTTTTTTTTTTTCTGTCATCCAGCGGTGACTCTAACTCTGGTGCTCAATGGAGTTTTCACCAACGTCATCAAACTTGTTGTCGGCAGGTACGCAGGGAACGTTAGACCTAATTTCTCAACTTTGTCCGGTGTTGAAGACTGTTAAAACCTAAAAGTGTCCCCTGTGTTCCCCTTGTCAGGCCGCGGCCAGACTTCTTTTACCGTTGCTTCCCAGACGGTCAGATGAATTTGGAGTGGCGCTGTAGCGGTGACCCAGATGTCATCATGGAGGGAAGAAAAAGCTTTCCCAGTGGACATTCTTCCTGTAAGAGGACATGTGCCCCAATTTGCCTTGTATAGCTGGTACATTTTCAAGATAAATAAATACAAATAAGTGAAAATGGAGGGCAAATCTAAAAGGAAAAGGATCCATACCTTCAGGTTCTAATTTTGTAGGAAGCTGAAGACACTGAATGAAGACTCTGAATTGCACTCTTTGTTTTTTCTGACTACAGTTTCTGTATGAAACTGCCTGGATCTGACTCTGATAGCCCTTTTCTCCTTTTTCTCAGTTGCCTTTGCAGGTTTGGGTTTCACAGCGCTGTACATTGCAGGAAAGCTGCGCTGCTTCACTGCAGCAGGCCAAGGCAGAGCATGGCGACTCTGCGCCTTCCTTGCACCGTTACTAACTGCCGCTGTAATCGCCCTCTCCAGAACCTGCGACTACAAACATCACTGGCAAGGTCAGAGCACCAGTCGGCTATAAAATTTCTGGTGTGCGTAATACGCAGAAACACACACGCCGGTTAGTCTTCCCAATGCATCATGTTGAGGGAGGGAGAAAGAATCAGCCTAGCGTAGTTGGTGAGTTATGAACGGTGGTGCAGAAGAGCCGATCCAAAACGCTTTGAGACAAAACCAAGTCTGATTTTGAGCTTGTCACATGCTGGGCCTAGTACTATTCCTCCTTATTCGACTGTTTTTGTTTTATCAGATAAATGAGGTGAATAACCTGTGCAGTAATTTCCATTTTCTTTTGTGTAGACGTGCTGGTGGGATCTCTGCTGGGCCTCGTCTTTGCCTGGCTCTGCTACAGGCAGCACTTCCCTCCACTTCAGGACCCAGACTGCCACAGACCCCTGCGTCACAGACAGACTGTTCCCACCGCACAAGAACGCAAGCTGGCCAACTCCAGTTACATTCTGCCTCTGTAGAAAGCTGTAAACACGTTACTCTTTACTGGTGTCATTTATACTGGGTTACACGGTGATTGGTGTAATCCTGGTTTTTACATGTTTAGGATTGGGCATTGTATCAGTATTTATATTTAACTTTAATCATGATGGCTGTCTTGTGGGGATTTTCTGAAATTACAAATTAATCGCATCAACTGGTCCGCTTGGTGGACATGTGCATTTCTTAAATCTAAACATTTCTGGTTAGGTCAGTTTTGAAACTCTTGCAGTTCTGCTCCACACACACGCTGTGTGTTGTTTGTGTAGCTGACGGAGCTTAAACCCCTTAAAGCAGCTGAGTCGGTTAACTACCCAGTCACTGCCCCTCATGAGCCAGGACCCCTCAATTCTGGCTCAGCTGTTGTGAAACAGTTTGTCACATGGAAAACGTATTTCGTGGTGGAAACGTGCTACTTTTTAACAAATAACGTTGACGCTTTAAGGAAGATATCAGAGTAATTTATTTAATGCTGTTACATGGATGTTCATTCTTGACATTGCAGAACTTTTTTTTTTTCCCTCAAAGGCCTGCTTCGCCGCAGTTGAGTATTTTTTTTTATCCACTTCTTTTTCTTTCTTTTATGTCTTTCTTGGTGTTAGAGCTGTTTGGGTACAAGGGTAATACTAACACCAGCAGCGGGGTCGAGTCACCTCCGGGGCTGCAGTAGCACAAGAATATTCCTCAGAATTTCAGAGGATGTTGGTTACTTGTTATCACGAGATAAATTCTGGACGTTTGGGAACATTTTGAGTAGCTCTGTTGGCTGAAAATGGCTAAATTCAGTGCAACGGTTGAAATAATGTAGAGCTGTGGCTCAGATTTTATCAAGGTTCTCCTCCCACAGTACAATTACTTGCATGTAAATTGGTTTGGCGATTTGATTAAACAGTGCCAGTTACTGCAAATAATTTCCCTTTGGGATTAATTAAGTATTATTGAATTGAACAGGAAAGTAAGTGGATATATATTTGTCTCGTTTGGTTGTGTGTGAGCTGTCCAGCTTGTGCCCTTCTTTATGAGCAGAAACAGAGTGTTGTGGGGAGGGTAAGGTTAGTGTATAATATAAAATCCTTTCCCAGTCTTTGCATTACACATCACGGTAATAATCTAATTTGATAAAATGCTTTTCCTGAAAAATAATTTTGGTGGTCAGATTAAGATGCGGGGCATGGTTTAATGCACTTAAAGATACTAAAATATATCCTGGGATGGTAGTTTTTTGGCAAAGGCGATTCAGACGAATGTAAATATTAGCTTTACTGAGACTATTATCAGTAATTTATTAATACATATTTAGTACTCGAGACATTTTTGACAGCGATTGAACTTTCTGGCATTAAAAAATAACATGTATAACGCTTCAGCTACAAACGTGGCTGGTTTTAATCTGTGATCATGGGTTTTTGTTTTGTTTTTTTAATAAGAAAAATCTCCATTAGCTCTTTTAATTCTTTAGATTTTTCTTTCAAGTAGAGATAAAATCACGCATGCCTGCCCCTTTAATTTAAACCCAGCATGATTCATTCATGGCCTCCTCTCTCTGGGCCGCTTTAAAACTTTCTTCTTTTCTCTTATTTTCTAGATAAATGCTGCATGTACCCGGTTCTGTTTAGCATCCAGATGTAGCAGTGTCAGTCAATGCTTCTCACTGTTTTGTTTTCTTTCCCCAGTGCCTGTTTTACGTTGGAATAGAACTTTTGCTTTAACCGGTCAGCATATCTGATCAGTATCTTTTTTTTTTTCTTAAACTGAACACCAGCACCCTTTTCTCAAATCGAAGTGTTCGCCAGAGGTTGGGGGCAAAAAGCTGGAAAAGTTTTATTTTATGTGTGACGATGAAACCAGTTGTTTCTGATGAACCTGAGTGAGGTTAGACTGGAACTCTCCAGCGGATGGTGCTGACCTCCCAGTGCTCCTGCTGGTCATCTTTTCATCTTTTTTTTTATGCAGTGAACAACTAAACCGGCATGTAAGTGGGTTTTATTGTTGGTGCATGTTTTAATTTTAGTTTAACAACTTTCATTTGAAACAAATGCTACATTTTTGTGGTTTAGCTGTATTATAAGTTTTGCTTATTCATGATTTTTCTGTACTACACTTTAAGGGATGGCGATTTTTTTTTTTTTTTTTTGTGCAAGAAGCTTCAGACATTCATGTTACTTTAATTTTGTTTTTTCTTTAAAAATAAACACTTGTTGGATCTCATGTTATGTGTGAAAGCAGCAGAGGTTTTTCAATGTCAGAGTACTTCTGCTCTTTGCTTTGAGCTGAGCTGAAATCGTTACAATGGTTTCAGAGCAGCCGTTGCAGAAAAAAAATGGATGAATTTGTGCCTTTGTTTACCACTTTACTAATCTTTGTTGATGAATGAAATATACTCTTATGTCACAGTGTATGCTCTCTGTCATAGATTTGTTCTTTACCCATTTTCTTTGACATGTACAGGACTTTCTTGTGAAGATGGTGCACAATGTTTAAATGTGGCATGCTGCCTTTCTTTACCTCAGAAAAAGACTTGAATTACTTTTCATAAATGTAAATTTTGATGGACTTAGATTTGAATAATTCTGCCGGAAGGTTGTAAAATTTACATTAGAGCAACAACACAGAGTTGTTCGGGCATGTTGGAGTTTACTTGAATTTTGTTTTGGTAAATGTGATTATCATAAAGAAAATAAGATGCACATTTGAGAACACTTGGGTTTTTCGTTGTTGGACTGCTGCATTTTGAAAAACTCCTGCATGTGTCACAGCTGCACAGAAACAAACTTTTTTTTTTTGCTGACTCCATCCAACCATCCATCCATTTTTTTTCCTTTGTGATTTCACTGCATCTATGTCATATCAGGTCGATGATGTCCGATCAAGTGTCACGTTAAAGGATTATTATAAAACTTGCTTGTTTACTTTTATATTTCTTTTTATGATGACACGTTGACCTATTTGTGTTTAGATGCTTTTTTTTGGGGGGGGGGGTGTATAACACTGAACTATGTTTGGGAATAATTCTTCACTTCAGATGGCTCTCTGTGAATCTTTTGAGCACACAGCAATCCTGGTTCTGAACGTGTGTGTGTTTTATTGATTGGCAAGTAACTGCAAAATAAAGCCAGACATGAATTGCAACACCAATTGAACTTGGCTTTACTGAAAAATTTCAAATGTATGTTTTATTGCCGGATTCAGCTTTTTTTTCCCCCCTAGGAGTTAATGTTGTGTATTGAATTGTATTAAATTAAGGAATTATGTAGAACATCAGATCAAAGAAAGCATTGCCACAGGCTTTTTTGTTTGCACAAAATTACAAGAATAGGGAAGTATTGAGTCTTACGATATTTGGACCTCTCAGTTTACTTTGATTTTAACCATAGTAGTGTAAGAAATCCTTTTTTCCCCCCACGGACACACAACACTTGATGCATTCAACAGTGAGAAACTAGAAGCTCAAATACACTGCATACAAGGACAAAAAAAAACCCTAGATAATCTTTTTTTTTCTCTGTTTGACATTAAATGAAACTAAATTTTCCTGTCAGAATTATCTAAATGATTTCCATTTGTAAAATACCAGAATAATGACAGAAATTTGAATTCTTCAAAGTCACAAGTTTGCATACATCAAGATTACTACGCCTTTAAACAGCCAAGTAGCTTCCTTGTGTTACATCATTGGAAAATGAAAAGAAATCATCCAAGATACGAGGAAGAGAACTGTGGACATCCACAAGTCTTGTTCAACTCATCCATCCATCCATTATCTATACCCACTTTGTCCTGTGCAGGGTCACGGGAGTCTGCTGGAGCCTATCCCAGCTCACTTTGGCAAAAGGCAGCTGTACACCCTGGACAGGTCGCCAGTCCATCGCAGGGCCACATGTAGACAGACAACCATTCATAATCACACCTGAGTACAATTTATGAACACCAATTATGTTCAACTCATCCTAGGGTCCAATTTCCAGATGCCTGAAGGTGCCACATTCATCTGGTCCAACAATTACACGCAAGTATGTATAATCACTATGAAAATGTCCAGCCATTGTACCGCTCAGGAAAGAGGCGGCGTTCTCTGCCCCAGAGATGAACGTATTTTGGTGTGAAATGTGCTTATCAACCCATCAAGAAAAGCAAAAAACCTTGTGAAGATGCTGGCTGAAGCTGGTAAGAGAAATGAGCTACTTGCTGACATAAGTTGAAAGGCCACTCAGCGAGAAAGGCGCCATGATTCCAAAAGCAACATAAAAAAGTCAGATTACAGTTTAAAAAGACAATGTTTGGAGACATGTCCTGTGGTCTGGTGAAACTAAAATTAAAATGTGTGTCCATGATGACCATGGTTTGGAGGAAAAGGGGGAATCATGCAACTCTGGGAACACCATGCCTCCTGTGAAGTATGGGAGTGGCAGCATCATGTTGTGGGAGTGTTTTGCTGCAAGAGGGACTGGTGCACTTCATAAAAATAGATGGCATTATGAGAAGAGATCATTATGTAGAAATACTGAAGCAACATCTCAAGATATCTGCCAGGACGTTCAAGCTTGGAGGTCAATGGCTCTTCTAAATGGACAATGACCCAAAACATACTGCCAAATTAGTTAGAAAGCAGCTTAAGGACAAAGTCAATGTTTTTGGCAATGCTAGCAAATATTAAGGTAATGTATAGTACTTCTGACTTTGAGGAAAGTAATTTAAAAGATCTCTTTCTACAAAAATCTCTTAATCCTCTCATTGTTCTGGTATTTATTAAATAGAAATAATTTTGATGATTAAATCCATCAATCAATTGATCCAATTTTATTTGTACGGCACTTGTGCAACACAAAATGCTTTACAGAATTAAAACAAAAGTAACAAATACCCCCACCCCCTCCAACTTTAAACACCCAAACACAGACAAATAAACACAATGAGATACTTAAGTACAACAATATAACAACAGCAGAGCAGGAATGAGGGGAAACACCATCTTTACATACACAAATGAATAAATTAAAGTATAAAATGTACTATTTAGAGTTGAAACAAAATAAGTGTAAAATAAATAATAACAAAACTGTAAAATGTAGTTAAATTATAGACGTTAATCATAGACCTTCTTTTTAAAGTTCGTTTAAAATTTGCGTTTATAAATAGCATCTTTGGCGAATCAGTAAGGATGCCTCTTTTTTTTTTTCTTTTACAATTATGTTCTCCATTAGCTGGGCGTGGTTTAATGCTGGTGACGCAAACCAGTTTGAAGACAAGCTATTGGTCGGCTGTGACGTGCTGATTTGGCGCCACATTTCCAACCAGGAGTACAGTTATAGCTCTGTTGACAGAAAAATAAATATCACCCTCAAGCCGCTTTAGAGCTTTTTTTTTAATATAAGGTTTGTATCATCTTAAGCGTTTTTAATCGAGACTGTAACATGTTCGTCGCAGATATAAGGAAGGACTTTTATGAAGTTATTGCTAACCAGGTACGTTTTTTGGGGCTCGCTGAGCACTAGCTAAGTTGAACCACCGCAGTGATGTTAAAGAGACAGACAAGAGTTAGACTTAACTTTGTATTATACATTAAAATGTCACGTTTCTTTGCGTTTAGAGAGTCGCACTCCTGGTTGCAGCCGACATCGATGCTCTCTGCGCCTGTAAGATCCTGCAGGTAACGAAACGTAACTATACTGTTCGCGAGTGTTAGCTACTCTGTTTAGACTCGGTTGTTTGGGTTTTGAAACTAGAGGATCTCATTAAGCTTTTAAACATCAGTAATAAAACACCAGCATTAAATCCTACTGGAAGTACGCCCAAGCTGCCAGAGTCATATCATATACACAGTGTCGGAATAGTTGAGGATTGTTAGATTGTTGCATTATATGGGTGTGTGTTTAAAAAAAGTAATTTTATTTATATATATGTGTGTGTGTATGTGTATAGATATATATATGTATGTGTATATAAATATATATGTGTGTGTGTGTGTGTATGTATACATACATATGTGTGTGTATAAATATATATATGTATGTGTATATAAATATATAGGTGTGTGTGTGTGTATGTATACATACATATGTGTGTGTATAAATATATATATGTATGTGTATATAAATATATATGTGTGTGTGTGTGTGTGTGTGTATATATGTGTGTGTGTGTGTATATATATAGTAAAAACAAATTATGTGTTGCATATTGCATATAAAGGTATGTATGTTTAAAATATGCATACATATTTTATACTATACGCATACAATTTTTTCACTGTATTCTACATGGCTTTTTTTAATCCATCATTTCGTCATTCTATGAATGATAACTTATTTTATTTTTATTATTGTTGAACTGAAATTGATTAAAACTAATTTAAAAGAATAAAATGATTGCGGAACCTTAGATCGAGATCAGGTTTCTGTACGACCTGATGTTGAAGAACACTGGTCGCAGCAGAAGCGGGTTGTTTCCTGCTAGCTGCTGCTGCTAACAGCGTGCGTGTGCGCGCGTGTGTGATGTGTGAGGGTTTCTGTGTCACGTTATGTCACATTTTTATTGATAACTGATCAGTTGAACGTTTAAAAGCAGAATGAATCTGGACAGACTGAGAAAACGGGTCCGTCACTACATCGACCAGGTAGGAACCTTTCTTCTGAGCTACCGCTAGTTAGCTACCAGCTTGTACGAGTTCTACTAGACAAGCCTGCAGCTTCACAGTAAACTAGCCAATCAAGATCATTGAAAACATCATCCTTTCTCTCTGTTTACGTGTTTGTTTGCAGCAACAGTATCAAAGTGCACTGTTTTGGGCCGATAAAACAGCATCTCTTTCGCACGGTGAGTGATGACGCCAGAGCCGCAACAGTTCCTTTAGTTTACCGGTTTGCTGTCAAAAAGGCTTAAAAAAAATACAATGTAATTGTCTTTATTTAACTTCCTCTGCTCATAGAGGGAACCCCGGTTTTAATCTTGAGTTTCAAATTTATCCTGTTAACGGTTCCGGTGGGGGGTGAGTTTGAAATGATACACAATCAAAATATTAAAATGATAAATGAAGAGTTGAAGTTAAAGCAGCCTAAACACACATGAGAAGAGAGAAACTACATCTCCACGTTGAAGAAAGTAAAACCAGCAGCTGAAGTTAACGTCCGAGTCACAAGATCAAAAACCACAACACTTTGACCGCTCAAACTCTGATTAAATAATGTTTTGGATAGTAAAGAATACCTTAAACACAGTCTGTTATTCGTGACTAGATTAAATATACAAATTAATCCCCCCCTCTTCTTTTTTTTTTTTTTTTTAAAACAAGTTGTGTTATAATTATATCTATAATTATGAGTACCCATTATATTACTCATATTTGCATTTGGGTATATTATTTTAAGTTGTTTTTTTTAATTGTTTATTCATTGCACTGCATCTAGTGTAATTTTTAAATTTTTGTACCTTCATTATTTGTCTATTTTGCGTTTCGACAAATCAGAAACAGGTTTCACAAATCACAGACTGTCTTTCACGTATTCTTTATTATCTGAAACATAACTGAGTCCAGGTTTAAGTAGTCTATGTGTTGTGGACCTTATTGCTCTAAAATGCATTGGAATCGCCCTTTAGTCTTTTCAGGAATCGAGTAGCTGAGAGGATGTTTCCAAGATAAAATAAAACTTATTAATCGCTCTTGTGGGAAATATCCTTGTTACTGCAGCACAGATTAAGAACTAGGATTTCAAAATATTTGCAAAAAATTGTCAAAAAATAGGCACATTATACATGTATGTACAAAAAAATTGGCTATTATTTATAGGTTAAAAAAGAAAGTAAAGATTGAAAAAAGTGTGAGGGTCATGAATGAATTAATATAATAAATAAAATAAAAACTTCATTTGTATGAGAGTGGCAAAAAAAGGAATTTGAAACATGACCAGGTGGGAGATGTTAAGACTGACATCATCATGTTGTTTGGGCCAAGTGATGCCTGTAAACCCCAGGGGTCCATTTCAGAAAGTGAGGTTACTTAAGCCGGAGTAAGATGATTCAGTTGAGCCAGTCTCAGAAACCAACGTAACTCATACTGGTTTCTGTTACCATGGTAACTGACTCTGTGAACTCAACCTGGTTCAGATTAATTAGTCAATCAATAATCTAAAGATCATTTTGTAGACATCTGAACGATGAGATGGTGCATTTGTGTCCGTAAAGTATGTTGATAGTTTAATGAGGTCAAACCAGCCATGACTTGTACTTCTGACAATGATGATTATTTTTTAAGAGTGTTAGGTCTTTTTTTTTTGTCAGTTATTCTACATAATCTTACATTTCCATGTGGGGCTGGGCAATTAATCAAAAAATAATCAAGACCGACATTCAGAATCAGTAATCAATGTAATCTTGCTCATATCCTTCCATCTACCCATCCATTAACTTCTGCTTATTTGGCTCTGGGTCATGGTGGCAGTAGTCTAACCACAGATGTCCAGACTTTCCCTCTGCCCACCACTGCCTCTAGCGCCTCCAGGAGAACACCAAGGTGTTCCCAGACCAGCTGAGAGATGTAATCTGACAGTGTGTCCCCGGTCTGCGTCGTGGTCTTCTCCCAGTCAGACATGCCTGGAACACCTCCCCCAGCAGGTGTCCAGGAGTCATCCTGACCAGATGCCTGAACCACCTCAACTCGCTCTTCCCCGTGTGGAGGAGTAGTGACTGTCCTCTGAATCACTCCTGGCTGACTGAACTTGTCCCATCTCTAAAGGAGAGTCCAGCCACCCTATAAAGGAAACTCATTTCAGCCGCTTGTATCTGTGATCTCATTCTTTCGGTCACTACCAAGCAGCCACCATGCCATTTCAGGTTTGAAGCCCAATGAGGAAATGTAGTACATTTAGTTGCAGTTCCTCCACTTACCACTAGGTGCTGGCTCCAAAACAGAGTAAATCTCCATGGACTCCAATTTAAAAATGGCCAAATTTGCAGCAGAATTAAATATATTTACAGCCTGTTACAAAAATCAGTCTTGGTCTCTGTGGTTAGATTTTCCATCCACAAAACTGTAAGGGGGGTGAATTCTTTTGAACCACATTAGATACATTTTTATTAAGCAATAAAGCTGACCAATCAGATGTGAGAACTCATTTAACATGCTTGAAAGAGAACATTAGCTCTGCTGTTGGCTTTGACCGCTTTCTCTAGCTGCTTTGCAAGATGGCACTGCGCAGTTGAAGGAAAACTAGGCTTCAGCTCTGTAGCAAACAATACGTGATGTAACCGGATGGTTCAACCGTCTATATATGTCTATGCTCACTACCCACAGTTCATAGCCATAGGTGATGGTAAGAACAAATATCGACTGGTAAACAGAGTCTTGCTTTTTGGCTGAACTCTCTCTTCACCACAACAGCCTGGTGCACATTACTGCAGATACTGCACCGATCCACACTGTCAATCTCCTGCCCCATCGATGAAGGTCCAGCCATCAGCTGCCAGGAACTTGCTGATCAGCTGCTCCCCCAGGCCTGGCTTTAGGGTGGGGTCCAGGTGACCCTGGAGGGAGTCCAGGCGCGGGACATTGAGCTCTTGATATGACGTCTTTCATACGGAGAAACAGAATTGCAACTTAATCTCTAATCTCATGTCAGCTATTTAAATTCTTTCTTTTAGTTGAAATGTTCGTTAAATAACCATTTGTAGTTAATCTGTGTGGACTTCTTTTCACTTGAAAATTTATACTCTCATTAGAAATCTGTCAGTTTTAATAAATGATTATATTTGCAGCAACCTCCATTGGGAAATCAACATGATTAAAAACTGATATCATTAATTGTTTAAAAGAACATTTAAAAGAAATGTCTCTTTAGTATTCATCAGTGTGGCTGGATGTATTGATCATCCATATTCCAATCTAAGCTCCTTAGATTGTTTTTATTTTACAATTCGGTCAAAAATATTTTTTAACTTTTCACCAAAAAAACTCAGGCACATTACGCCAGTTCTGGTGTTGCTTCACTGGCTCCCAGTTCACTTCCTGGTTTATTTTAAAATTCTTTTATTTGCTGTTAAACATCTTCATGACAGCCATACGCTCAGTCAGTTTGTTGTTCAGAAGACGAAGAGGAAAAACAGAGGTTATGGAAAGAGCTGACTCACTTCCTGTTTTTATTCTCTTTGGCTTTTAACTCACTTTGAGACAATGGCTTTTCTGTCACTAAATGGTAGCAGGTTGACCCACTCTTTTAGGTTTATTAAACTTATATTATTTAGTTTTATTTCCAGACTGATTCACTGCTGTTTCTACATTCATGTAAAGTTACATTTTATCTTTTCATTCTTTGGTTTTTACACAGTTTTTAGATGTTATTTTTAATTCTTCCTAACTGTAATTCCCTTCTGTTTCTATTTCATTCTTCTGTTGTTTGTTTTAATTCTTTAAAAGCAAATAACTTTTTAAAGTGATTTATAAATAAAATTGAGTTGAGTTTGACACATTTCAGCCCCTCATCATCTAGAAAGAGAGAGGGAAAGAAAGTTTATTGAACCCTCGGCAGGGTTCAGGAAATTCACATTGCAGCCGTATGACAGGACAGCACACAGAGCAAAATAAAAGTAAAATAAAAAACTAAGAATGTTAAAACACAAAAATATGTAAAACATATAAAAGTTGTTTGAGTAGAATAACTGAGGTGGAGAGCAGCTGGTTTATGTCAAAAAATCAGGATCTAAGAAACAGATTTTGCAACTAAAACGTTGATCATTTTTGTCAAAGCTCCTGATTAGTGTAAAATTAACCTAAAAATAAAATTTGCAATTTTATGATGAATTAACTTTTTTTTTAACAAAAGTTTGCAATTTTACAACAAGAACCTGAAATTATAGTAAACTTTTCTGTTAAAATGTTGCTAATTTTTTAAGCAAATTTCCAACAAAAATTGTAATTTTTCATTTAAAAAGTCAAAAGAAATTAAAATAAATGATATAACAATAAGAAGTCTTATCTTTAAAAAAAAAAAAAAGATTAGATATTACTTTAAAAAAAAAAAAAAAAACTTGATTTTACGAGGAAAAATATTTGTGATTTTTGTACAAAAGTCTTATTTTCATGATTAAAAGTCACGATGTTTGTTACGGGAAAAAAATGAAATTTCATCATTGTACAACAAAATTAGCTTTTTTTTTAATGGGAAAAGGTCTGTGTGGCTTTAGTGAAAAAACCTAAATTTTGTTTGGTACCTCTGATGTAGAGGAACATTAATCCTCCATGAGGTCCTGACTGGTTGGGCAGTGAAATTAATCAAGACTCACCCCCCCACAACCTTTTGAAATATCCAGTAATTTCCCATAAGTAGTTGATTAAAACAGTTGAATAGTAGATTCACAGGTTTTCTGTGACCTCACAGTTCTGTTTCTATGTCCTCTGATGACCTGAATTATTTTTTTATGACCTTTAATGACCCTAACTCAGTTTTTATGACCTTTAATGACCCTAACTCAGTTTTTATGACCTTTAACGACCCTAACTCAGTTTTTATGACCTTCGGTGACCCTAACTCTGTGTTTTTCGTGTAGAGGACCCCCAGGACATCTACTGGCTAGCTCAGTGCCTTTACCTGACCTCTCAGTACCACAGAGCCTCGCATGCCCTCCGCTCACGAAAACTGGACAAGGTGGGTTGTTTCTGAGTTTTCAGTCATAGTGAGACATTTACACTGGCAGGAAGGTTCATAGATTTTATGTAAAAAAAATAAAAATAACAATAAGCATGTTTTCTCTCACAGCTTTATGGAGCTTGTCAATATCTCGCTGCTAGGTGCCACGTAAGTCACTGGAAACTTAGAAATATGACTCATTTCATCTCACTATCTAATTTCTGTTGATGTAATCTCCAAGATGAGACTGCTGTTAATGCGTTAATATTGTTGTTTGTTTGTTTTTTTCCCCTCTCTCTTTTTTTTTTTTTTTAAACCAGTATGCTGCCAAAGAGTTCCAGCAGGCCTTGGACATCCTGGACACGGAGGAGCCAGTTAATAAGAAGCTGCTGGACAGAAGTGGAAAAGAAGACAATGGGACAGAGTCAGCAAAGGACTGGGACATGTCCCCTGCCTCTGTATGTGTGGACTGAAATATGTTGGGTTTCTTTTCTTTTTCTTTTTTTTTTTGTTAGCTGTCCATCTCAGTATACATGTGAAATAATTATAAAAAGCAGCATTTCCTTCACATGATAGACAGATTTAAGGTTCTGTTTCAGCCAGCATCTTATACAATTGGGGGCAAGCTATTTCATCTTGGTCCACATAGTTGCCATGGTTACTGTTAAAAGGCCAGTAATTCTTTATTTTCTCAACCAGCTGTGTTGTCAGGCTTCCTGATAGTTATAAAAGAGAAATGAATAAAGAGATAAACTTTCAGAAAAAATTGCAATGTTTATCATAAAATTGAGGTTTTTGTACTGAAATCAAAACTTTTTCTCATATATTCACAAATGGTAAAAAAAAAAACCGCACATTTTTCAACTTTTTTCATCAAAAAAAACATTTTGTGGTAAAATGTCAAAATTCTTAATATTACATATTTTTTTTAGAAAGTATATTTTTGCTATAAAATTTTAAATATTACAAAAACCACAACCTTTATCATAAACTTGACACTTTTGTACTAAAATCTGTATTTTTTTTCTTTTAAAATCAGAAATTTAATTTCTGTAAAATTAGTGCAATCTTGCAAAAGTTGCAAGATTGACTTTTCTTTTTTCTCAACAGCAAACTTTTTATTGTACAATTATCATACAATCACAAATGTCACAAAATTGTGATATTTTTGTTAGAAAATAACTTTGACATTTGACAAAAAATTACAAAAGTTTTAAATTTGCAAACTCTAAATTTTAGACCTTAAGTCTTAAATTTGCTGTTTTAGATCTTAAATAATTATAAACGGGTGTTAATTTTAACATGTCCATGTAACGCTACCTCTATAAAGCTCATGTCAGTGCTCCCACTTTTTAGGGCTTTTTTTTGTTTGTTTGTTTTTGTTTCCGAGGTGTTGTAGTTCTTTCTTTCATTAACAATTCACTGTATTAGGATGACAAATCAGACCACATACAACAGCCAATCAGCTTTCTGTTATTGGTGTGGGTCTCTTTTGGATTGTACCATAGATGTAAAATGGATTTTGTTTTTAGCTGTTGGGAAGTGCAAGTTTAATTTAGGGTTTGGTTACAACAATGTGAAGCCAGGTGCTTAGTATATAAGTGAGATATTAATGGTGATGTCATGATATAGGTCTTAAATTTCATTCTCAATGGTCTTAAAAAGTGTTCAGTTTGATTTGGACACCTGTGTTCTACATCTTCAGATTTCCACTGAACTTTACCGGCATGAAACAAAAAGCCCACTCAAACATTGATGCTCAGTAATAATTATACGTGATGGTAGATTCTTCTAGTAAAAATGCAGCTCACCGTGGAAGTAAATCTCATATTCAGTCCATATAAAAGTTTAATCGTTTTTATGTCTCAGAATTAGCGGGGTTTTTTTGTTTTGTTTTTTTAAATGATGTTAAAATCAAAAAGAAAAGCTTTTTTAAAGGTATGTTTTGAAGTGTTTAGTTAGATTTGGCAGATGTTTGAGGCTTATTTGATATGCTGGTTCTACACAGCAGATGTGACTTTGATTAGATGTAATTCAGCTTGTCTTTTGTGTTGTGTCAAAACTCTGGACACATCTGCGTATTTAGTATTAATAGACATTTTTGTAGTGAAAGTGAAGACCAGTGTAAAACCATATTTCTGATTGTCAATATACAATTTAGTTCATATGTTATAAAATGTTGTCTGCTCAACTGTGCTTGGATTGCTTGTTAGTATCACTGACATTTTTGTCCTCTCTGCAACATTTCAGATCAGCAGCTCCATCTGCCTCCTGCGGGGGAAGATCTATGATGCCATGGACAACAGGCCCCTGGCCACCTCCAGCTACAAAGAGGCCTTGAAACTAGACGTGTACTGCTTTGAAGCCTTCGACCTTTTAACGTCACATCACATGTTGACTGCACAGGAAGGTGAGAGATGGGGGGTTCATCCCATCAACGTTTCACATGCAGTTGAAAGTAGAAGTTTACATATATTCTTATATTTGGCATTATTCTGGCATTTAGTAAATAGAATTAATTTTGGTAATCCTAAGTGGCCTAAAATGGAAAAGTTTAGGCTGATTTAATGTTACAGTGAGGGGGGGAAAAAAGTAAAACTTTGTGTATAGTTACAAGGCTGTCAAACTCTGTTTCATCCTGGGTCACTTCGTCACCATGGTTACCGTCATAGGGCCACGTTGTCACCATGGTTACCATTATAGGGCCACGTTGTCAGCATGGTAAGGATGGGTGATATGAACCAAATGTTTCCTCAGAAATCTTCTAGTTAGAAGTTTATGATTGTCTTTAAATGCTATCACAGACACCAGATAAGATGAAGTAGCAGGCCGGATACTTAGCGTGTGAACATTTAGAACTGTATATGTACCATTTATTCCTGTTTATTAACTGAATAAATTAAAAATTAAGTATCATATTTTCTCTCAACAGAGAAAGACTTCCTTGACTCGCTTCCTCTCAGTCAGCAATGCACAGAAGAAGAGGAGGAGCTGTTACACTTCCTGTTTGAGAATAAATTAAAGAAGGTGAGAGACTTTATTGATTTTAATCTTGGTTAGGTTTTATTGATTATCGATTTTAATCCTGATTAGGTGTAAAATCACAAACTGTAAGACTGCTGTAATTTTGTCTGTTTTTTTGTTTTTTTTTTGTTTTTGGGGGGTCATCAATGCTTCCTCACATTGTTTGGATAGAAATATATTTCACATTTTTCTACGTTATAAAATGAAAGTATAGCATGAAAGGTTTTGTGAGTAATTTAAAAACTTAAATAAAAGAAAAGTCAAAAGATTCAGTGATTCTGAGTTGGAAGAAGTGATGATGGACAGATTGATGGATTTTGATTATTTTTTTTTTTTTTTAATTATTATTTTGATTTACTATTGTTAATCCTCGTGGGGAAATTCTGCCCCTGCATTTGACCCATCTGGGCTGCTGGACCCAGAGCGCCCGAGGAGCAGGTGGGGGTTTCAGGTGCCTTGCTCAGGGGCACCTCATCCATGGATGTGGATGTGGGGAAGAACTTGTTCAGCCCCCCCCATCACTGTTTTTTTTTTTTTTTTTGTTTCTTTGTTTGTTTGCTTTTTAAATCCCTAATTAAACTTTTATCGATCAATGTTGTGTCAAATTTAAAATGAGTTTTTATTTCTTTAAAACAATGAAACCTTTAGGTTTCAACATCTCACTAAAGTAGTGTAATATTCTTCATTGTTTGCTCTTTTGTACACATAAAAATGTATTTCCATTCATATCCTGATGCACATATATGAATCTGTGTCAGCGTAGGTAACCGTCCTCCTCTCTCCTTCTTCTTCTGCAGTACAACAAACCCAGTGACCTGGTGTTTCCAGAGATGGTCAATGGTCTCCAGGACAACCTGGATGTGGTGGTGTCTCTGGCTGAGAGACATTATTATAATTGTGATTTCAAGATGTGCTACAAACTCACATCAATGTAAGAGTCCAGAGCTGTCGCAGTTTTACTTCTTTTTTGTGTGTATGAACCCTTAATTAAAACCTAACACCGTTAAGAAACATGTCTGCTCTCCAGGGTGATGGTAAAAGACCCGTTCCACGCCAACTGCTTACCAGTTCACATCGGAACGTTGGTAGAACTTGGGAAAGCGAATGGTAAAGCAAATCTCCAAATGTAGAACCTTTGAGTTCATCTGTTTGACCTCTTCAGCAGTTTAAAGTTTGTGTCTCTTCCCTGCAGAGTTGTTTTATCTGTCACACAAGCTTGTCGACTTGTATCCAAACAACCCAGTAGGAGTTTCTCTCTTCTTATACATCACATTAAAGTCGGCTTTGGTGTTTTTTTTCTTCAACTAAATAAAACTCTTCACAGGTTTCCTGGTTTGCTGTCGGCTGCTACTATCTCATGGTCGGCCATAAAAACGAGCATGCTCGGCGCTACCTCAGGTATGTATTAATGATGAATACAGAATAAATCACAGCCTGATTTAATCCCACATGACGGGTTTTAATGTTTCCGTCTTGCAGCAAAGCCACCACCCTGGAGAGGACCTACGGTCCGGCGTGGATCGCCTACGGTCACTCGTTCGCTGTTGAGAGCGAACACGACCAGGCCATGGCTGCTTATTTCACCGCAGCCCAGCTGATGAAAGGGTTGGTAGATGCTCAGTTCTCTACACATATTAAATATATGAGCATAAATAGTCTTAGATAAAACCTAAATAAAAGAATAAAGACGCTTGACTAACAACAGTACCTGGAGATCAGTTGTGGCGTTCAGTGAAGGAGGTGTAAATTATATTTATACCATTTATAATACAGAAGCCATTTTCTATATTGCTATTTGTTTGAGACTGTAAAGACAGAATATTACTTTTGTTTAATGTCTTTATTTTCTTAAAACGGTATTGATTTAAGAATAGCAGCAAAAAGCACAGACCCAAACTGCTGAACTTTAGTGAGAACTTTGAAAAGTTGGAAGTAAATTATTTTTAGTTAGTAATGTAGTCCTGGTTTGTTGTTTGGCCTGCCATGCTAGTAGCTCCGCGTTTCTCTCTTTATCTTTTGTATTATTTATATTTCTGTTACATAAGTCAGATACTGATTTCTGCTTAGATACTGTTGAACTTGGTATTGACAGTCCACTTTTGTAGCAACCAACACAGGTGTTCCCGACCCTGTCAGATTCTTTTGGTATGTTACTTGTCCCCTTGTCCCTCAGTTGTCACCTGCCCATGCTGTACATCGGCCTGGAGTATGGTCTGACCAACAACTCCAAGCTGGCAGAGCGCTTCTTCAGCCAGGCGCTCAGCATCGCTCCAGAGGACCCGTTTGTCATCCACGAAATGGCGGTGGTGGCGTTTCAAAATGGAGAGTGAGTTTTATTTCATGTTATAAACTTTAGCGATCATTTAACAGTCTGTTTGTGTTTTAGCATATAACCACAGTTGTTCTTGATTTTATCTTTGATTTTAATGAACTTTTTTAAAATTAATACATTATTTATACTCCTAAGTAGTTAACGCATTCACCCACCACACTGCAGTAGAACTGTACTATTCTATACTGTTTTATATAGCTTTATATTGTGTAAGTGAATAGTGTATTATATTCTATGTTCATGATTTTTCTTTTATTTCTGATGTACATTGTGCTGCTCATGTCTGCGAGTAAGCAAACAAATTTTGTTGTATCTCTGATACAATGACAATTAAGTGTTAGCTTATCTAATCCTATCCTAGTTTAGCTCATTTTAGCTTACATTAGTTTAACTTATCTTAGCTTAGCTTCTTTTAGCTTAGCTTTAACTTATCTTAGCGTTTGCTTAGCTTATCTCATCCTATATTAGCTTATCTTTTCTTAGCTTAAGCTAGGTTATCTTAGCTTAGCTTTATCTTAGCTTAACTTAGGTTATCTTAGCTTTATCTTATCCTGATTGTATCTTTATGTTAAAGCTAGGTAAGATAAGATAAGCTGTCTTATTCTATCTTAGCTTTATCTTAGCTCATCTTAGCTTAGCTTATCTTAGCATTATCTTATCCTATCTTATCTTACAGCTGGAAGGCAGCAGAAAGGCTATTTCTTGATGCGATGGAGAAGATCAAAGCGATAGGAAATGAGGTACAACTTCTTTACCAGGTAAAATATGATTTTGATGGTTTTAATGGTCTGTAAACCAGTGTTCCACCTTTATTTTCTTCTAAATGAAGGTTACTGTGGACAAGTGGGAGCCTTTGTTGAACAACTTGGGTCATGTGTGCCGGAAACTAAAGTAAGTACAGAGCTGGTTTTATCGTCTTAATCTAATCTTTAATTCTTTTATGGTTTGGTGTTTGTGAATGTTCACTTTATTTTAGACATGCACTCCTTCATGAGAGAAATATTCCAGTTTTAATACAACATATTTACAGTTAAAGCCTCGTCATTCTTCTAAGAGGAAAAAACAACAACAAATAAACTGGGATAAAATGTTAAATTAATCAAGATATTAATTTGAGGTCATATTGTCCCTGGTCTGAATTATAATGTTAGAAAAATATGTATTCTGTAACAAATGTTTTTGGAATAAATAAAATAACCTGGTTGAGCCTCTGTGACCTGATGAGCTTCACCCAAGAAGTTTTTTTTACTGTCTTCATCAGTTAAATACAGAAGAAAGCTTCATTTAGATGCTGCTTCTCTGAAATGATTAGATTTATAAAACTGAACTACAGACTGCAACTGAGAAACATGTAGAGATCAGCCACATTTTATAACGATCATTTTATCAATCTTGATTAGTCATAAAAGATAATAATATCCACAGGTCAGCTGTATTTTATCATGTATGAGCTTATATGACAATTATTACAACATCTGTAACTCTTATTCATCATTAAGTAGTTTAGTCTCATCACATCTGCGGGGACTCAAATAAATTTTGAGTAATGCAAAATTATTTAAAACTGGATATAAAATGGTGAACTTCAGCACTTTCTGGAGGCGGCGATTGTGACTTTGCTTTTATAGTTCAGTTTAAGACAGAAAAGTTATTCTTTTAGTTTTGGTTTAAGTCTTGAAAACAGCTTTGTTCCACCCATCTTGTAGAAAGTACGACCAGGCTCTGGAGTACCACCGTCAAGCGCTGGTGCTGATCCCACAGCACGCTTCCACATATGCCGCCATCGGATACGTGCACAGCCTCATGGGTGACTTTGAAAGTGCCATCGACTATTTTCACACGGTAAATGTTCCTCAGCTTCCTTCAGGCTCCATGAGTTCGGTTCTTGGAATCATCTGGGATAAAGGGTTTTTCTCCACAAACAGAAGAATCGCTGAACTTTACTTTAAAATGGCAGAAGATCTTTAGGTGTGTTTCCACTATCGGGGGTTTCTGGGTAAAACTGATAGTCTGGCGGTTTAACAGAACCACTTCCTCTTTAGTCTTTCAGCTGTCATGTCTCCACTAACATTCAAGACTATATGGTGGTGGTAGTGCACCACTTTCACTCTTTGTCAACCACCAGAAAAAGAAAAGAAAAGCTGATTTCGGCGAGAACAAAGAAACTAAGGAAGAAAAATAAAATAAAATGACGTGGAAAAATATTGGAGTAGCTAAAGATTATGATTGAGCTTCTGTTAACCGTTTGTATAAAGCGTCATGGGCCACATCATCACTGTGGTTACCGTTTAGGGGCCCAGTCATCACCACAGCTACTATTGAAGGGCCCAGTCGTCATCTTGGTTACCATTAAAAGGCCATATCATCACCATGATTACCATTAAAGGACCAGTTTTTACTTTCTCCAACTGGCTGTGTTGTCAGATTTCCTGTTAGTTCTTGGACTCAGTTGGTAAAAAGAATAATAAAAAAAAAATACTAATTTTTGCCATAAAATCTAACGTTTCCCCAAATTTGCGAATCATCTCATGAAACTGAGGTTTTTAATGCTTATAGCTTAAATTCTTCTCATATAGTACCGATCCTACCACAGGAACCTTTTTCATTCGTAGAGGTTCCTGAAAGTCTCTTTAGCGTATTATGTTGACAGAAATGCGTGTCAAAAACTACCCAGAATCCCCCACAGCTGTAGAAACATCTTTTATACAACAGAATATAATTTTGTGTGTTTTTGTTGTTGCAGTACCTGATATTTTAGGTTTGTTTACTGTTTTAAATCATTGTAGTTTGAAGAATGGTTTGGTTATTCATAGCCTCTTTTCCTTTTTTTTTTTAATGGTTTAATTAAATGTTTGTTTTTTCCTTCTGTGTCTGCCATGTACAGTAGTGCAGGTCCACAGTTTTAATAAAGTAAAATCAAAGAACAGTTTTTAGCAGAGCTACAGTTTGCACTTCAGAATTGAAAATGCAGCTCTTTGTTCATTAGTCGTCACATGTAAGACCCCTCCCCCACCCCCATATGCACATGCAGACTTCCTGTTTAAGGTACAGAATAGTTTATTGTTTTTTTTTTTCCTGTTTGATTCAGGCTCTCGGACTGAAGAGGGACGACACGTTCTCCGTGACGATGCTCGGCCACTGCATCGAGATGTACATTGGTGACACGGAGGCGTATATCGGTGGGTGCAACCTGGGCTCTGTTACTGAGGGGGGTGAAAATTTAGAACTACAACTGCAAGTAGCTCTAAAGAAGTTACGTTTGTGGGTGTTTCATGGGGGACGTCTTGTATAATAACTGAACAAGTGCGAGTGTTTTCCTCAACAGTCAGAACTTTGCAAACGTGCTGCTCTGTTGTGATTTGCTGATTCAGATCAGGATTTAACACGTTAAGAGGGTGTAACCGGCACACAGAATGAGAAAAGAAAAAAACAAACCTCAACCTTTATCATAAAATTGAGACTTTTGTACTAAATGTCAGTCCATGTCAGTTTCATTAGTTTTTTTTAAACAAGATTCCAGAACAGATTCCAAAATTCCAAAGTGATGTATGATTTTTATGAGTTAATTTTTATTAAAAACTACTTTTGTCAGTTTCAAGTTATTTCTGTAACCATGATGGGCTTTCCTTTATTTAATTAGAAGGGCACCAACAATTTTGTCCACATGTATAAATGATCTTTTTCTCCTGTCTGTAGCAGTAAATAAAGTTTTATTTGTAAATAATAAAGCAGCAAATAAAGTTTTGTTTGTTTCTGAAAAAGGCACAGACATCAACGATAAGGTGAGGAGCAACCTGAACACTCCGGCACTCATGAAGATGCTGAACACACCTGAACCCAGCGACTCTCTCGCCACACCGAGGATGGAAGAGACCAGTGTGGCGTCCTTGGAGACGCCAGCATCCAATCAGGACAAGATGATGCTGGAGACGCCACTGCGGCTCTCATTGACGCTGGAGTGCGACATGTACGAGAGCGACGTGATGCTGGACACCTTATCAGACACGAGCACGTGATGTCAGCGCACGTCAGGAGGTGGAGCCGTCAAAGGTGCAGCGTTTCCAACATTCAAAAACCCTTCATCATATAAACGAGACCTGGAGAGACGTAGGTGGACGTGTGGACGGCAGCGAAACGCCATATTTCAGCTGGAAACGAGTGTGAATGCAGCAAAGATGCACTTTAAAGGGATGTTGACTCTTTCATTTAGGGTTGAAAAGTTTTTACTTTGATTTAAAAACACAGGTGGTCCTCTGACAAACACACCTCACTTCACCAGACAAAGACTTCAGAATCGCTGCCTCAACATTAATTAACCTGTGGATTTTCACTAATAAGGAGCCTGATAATTAAAAGCAATTTTGTTAAAAATACATCTTGGTTATTCCAATAATAAACCATGCATTTATCTTTAAACAATTGCTTTTTTTCTTGTTTGTGTGTGTTTTTTTTAACTGTCTTATTTGGAATAAAGTGTGCTATAAAACCTATAACATGTAATAGTTCTGTATATTTCTATCAGTTTAATTACAAACTGTTTTGTGTTTTAATTACAAACCCATGAAGAGAGTAGACTAAACTGGAGTAAAATGTCGTTAACTGGTCATGATCAATGGAGTGACACATAAAAACTGATCAAAATAGTCTGAAAAGATGCAGAAACATCTAAACTCAAACTTCTACGTAGAACATTTCTGGGGAAATATCCATTAATTTTACAATAAGATGCACACTGCTGTAAAATTTACTCATCAAAAAAGTTCATGATTTTAGGACAAAAGTTTTTATTTTATTTTTTTAAAGTCAATTTTCAAAAGTAAATGAAGTTGGTTTTTACTATCAAAACATGCACTTCTAGAGAGAGCTTTTTTTTAACGTTTGGAATTTTATTCAGAAATTGTCCTACAAAGTTGATATTGCCAAATCTGCAATAAATGTAGCTAAAAATAAGATTTTTAATGAAGATTTTCAGTTCTCAAAGATTTTTTTATTTAAGTCCCGGGTTTTTCAAAATTTTAACAAAAAATTCAAAGCTGAATTTTAAAAAATTGATACAAAATGTTTTAGCACAAGAGTCTTTCATGATAAAGGTTACACATTTTTGAAGTTTGAGATTGTATGATAAATGTTTTGGGGTTTTTTTTCTTCTTTTTGAACAACCCTTTAACGGTAACCATGGTGATGATGCGTCCCAGGATGAAATAGACTTTGACACCTGTGTTCTTAGGTGAGAGACAACCCCCTCCACATGAGGCTTCCTCTCAAACGTCCATCTGAGCGGAGGACCCACAGCTGTATTTCTGATCCACTTTTCTGGGCTTTTACTTCTGGAGGACAGATGGGCTGCACTCCCTCTCAGTCCACAGGGATCTACACCCAGAACAAGGTCTGCCAGGACCGGGACACCTGCTCCACGATCGTCCCTAGCCTGAGGAGCTCCGTGTCCACGCCGGAGAGGTCCCGGGTGTTGATGGGGACCAGCAGCGGGAAGCAGACGCTCCTGAGCGGTGAGGCTGCTCTGTTTCAAACTATTTCTTTATGCGAGTGTGCTAATGTTTTTTTTTTTTTATCTGTTTCCAGTTCCCTGCAGAGATATCCCTTGGCGGCCAGGGAGCCAAGCGTCTGCCCGCTGGTCCTGGAGCTCTGTGAGCAGTGCCGCTCCGGCCGGTATGAAGCCCCGCAGCCCGACCAGGGACCGGGACCTTCACAACGAGGACCAGGGGAATGATTAGACCCCCGCAGGCTGAATCATCCAGAATATTTTTATACCACATTAAATGGGACAGACCACATTATTGAACTTCCATATGCATTTTTATTTAGTTTATGAGCATTTGTTTTCACTTTCTTCAGTTTTAAAAAAAAAAAAAGAAAAGCACAAAAATAATTCAAATAAAATCATATATCAAAATTATGCAATCATTAAGTCAAGTCGATTTTATTCAAGATTGAATATGTTTTATTTTCGAATAGGCTACACAATGAGCGGTGCACAAAGTGTACTGAAAGTCTTACTTTGTTGTCCCCCTTGACAACAGTAGGCTACTACAGGTTCATGCATGTGTGTGTGTGTGTGTGTGTGTGTACATATATATATATTTATATATATATATATATATATATATACACACATATATGTATGTATGTATGTGTGTATATAGATCTATATATGTATATATGTGTATATATATATATATATATATATATATATATATATATGTGTGTGTGTGTGTGTGTGTCTGTGTG
>JBAMYA010000024.1:3163196-3181951 GCA_037176975.1 Arrhamphus sclerolepis | reverse complement strand
TGTTGTTTTAACTTAATGCCCAGCACCGTGTTTGGTACAACTCATCTGTATACTCGAGGGAAATGTGGTTATATATGTGACAGCTAAACAATAATGATGCAAATGATTGAGATCAGAATAACTGCAAAATCAAGGAATAAAGGCTTTTGGTAGGGCCTAGTCAAAGTCCAGACCTCAGACCAGTTCGAAAGCAGAGGCAGAGTCGTAAGAGATCAGTGCAAAAAGGATAAAATAAAGTAAATAAATCATTGCATGAGCTCAGGGAAAGTATTACTTATGCTTATAAGTATACTTATACAAACGATGCCAAACAACATTCTGCAAATGTTGCAACAGCAATGCCTCTCAGAGATGAGCCTGGCTACTAATTTTGCCTGTCTGTAGAGCAAAACAGCAACTTAAAATACATGGAACATTAAGAAGAACAATGCAATGGAGACCACAAACGTTAGAGCAGCTGAATGATGAAACAAGAGTAACAAAATTCCACCCACACAGTTTGAAAAACGGCCTCCTAAGTCCTCTATCCTAAATTAGATGAATGAGCATATACTGCATTTATTCAAACACAATAGAATATGTCACATTCAGCATTTGATGCTGTTTAACATTTCAGTTCAACAGTTTAATTGAACTTATACTTTTCACATTGTTTAAAATGGGTTGTAAGCTGACAAAATTGAGGAACACTGCTGTCAATATCATCAATCTGTTTCTAGATTTTAAAGCACTTAACAGAATTTCTGAATTGTGTTGTTCTACACTGATAGATCCTGATGTATTTGAAGTCTTTGAACTTGTATATAACCCTGTTGATTTATCTGACAGATTTTAGATGCAACATAATTCTAAAGTTGTTTTTTTTTATTATTATTATTATATTAGGTTAAGAGTGGAAATTTTTTAGATAATTCAGCCAAAGCAGTTTAGCTTTATGGTTTGAGAATCCATGCATATCACTTGTTATGCTGGGTGAAATATGTTGTGTTTTATTAAAGTTAAGCTATTGCATCAGACAGCCTGAAGATACCTCAAGATATCTGACATACTTTGAAAGTTCTGGACCTTGGCTGGAATTTGAAATTATGCTTGTGTATCTGAATTTAAAGTAAACTTGATAACAAAAATGTGGATGTTTGGCTTGCTTGTGATCCTTCATATAAGAAGGTGTGAAAAACAATCTTGTATGTATTCTTTTTATTCAGAGTGCGTGTGAAAAATATAAACAAAATGAAAACTTGTTGTAGGTTGAGATAGACCCTAATTTCAGATTTGTGCTGCTGCATTTTTTTGGCAAAGCTTCAGAAGCATTTCTCAATCCATAAAGGAGCAAATTGTGTTTTTATTGTGTTTGTTTTTGTGAAGTTTGCATTTGTATGAATAGAGATAAATGTTAAAGAATTTGCTTGCACCTGTCTTGGTGTTTTTAGCTGTAGGTTTCACAGCAATTTACAAAGAGCTGCACACTCAGAAACACAGACTCCATCCTCCTCCTCCTTTCCACACCCTCCATGTTCCTTCCTGTTTCTTGTTCCGTTGTCCCCATGCACAGGAAGCCTGGTTGTGCTGCAGGTTTTGGACAAAAAACTTGTGAGTCACCAAGCTGTAAACTTTGCAGACATGCCAGAGTGTTTTTTTTTTTTATTATTTCTTCCCCCCCTGATCTCTAACCATGCTGGTTCTCTCATTGTTTTTCAAACAAACGGCTCATGGGGTCTTTAACTCTTAACACAAAGCCACATTTGTCTTTCACATTTAACCACCTGCTGACTTCTGGCTCTGCTATGTGTGAGTAAGCTCCATTCAGCTGGGAAGCATGGAGACTGTATGCACCTGCTGACTCTCTTGTAAGTCTGAGTCAAGCAATAAAAACATTAATTAAGTCTCCTTTGTGTCTGAAATCAGTTACAGTCCTTTGGTTGTGTTTTTAGTATCTACATTCTATGCCCAGGGCTATATATTAATGCACTTTCTATAATTTGGTTATTCCTGGAATGAGCAGTGCAGGGCCAGCAGTCGTGACCCTTGTCAAATGTGGGGGGTGGGGTCCTGCTCTGATGAGATCATGCTTCGTCAGTGGAGGGAATTGACTTTTGGACTTTTCCGAGAAGAGCTCAGAGTTCAGAGTTCATGTCATGAGAAGCAACTTCTCAGCCCATCCTCCCCAAAAAAACACACTTACCTCACAGATGACTGCGCAAATCTGAAACACGTCTGCAGCCTGACCTCAGCTCTACCACCTGTCGTTCTGTCAGACTGGATGAGGTCAAGTTCAGGGAGCAGTTTGGTGCTTCTCATCTCTTTCTGTGAGACATTGTTGTATTTTCTGCAACACCTTGAAAAAGTATTACTCATTTTGAACACAGTCATGTTTCTACTTTTTTTTTGGTGACTTGTTGCCTAAAATTACACACAATGAAGCAAATATGTTTTGCTGTCACAGCTGTTTGGAGTGGCCATTATAGGCTTTCAGTAAATCCTTCCCTCACCCCCAGACTAATGTGTATGCGCAGTGTGTATGTTAGTGTGTGTGTGTGTGTCCATGCTTGGTGGAATGTCTGCCGGCCAGGCCTTTTATTAGGCTCATCCATACCACCACATTATAGGCACCCGTAGCCAGGCAACTGCAGGTTCAGCCTGGTTACCATGGTGAGTGTCCACAGAGTGACATCGCTCACCCTATTTGCCTCTATTCTCATTAGAATGAGGTTGTTTTTGTTTTGTTGTTTTTTTTTTTTTTTAAGGCGCCTCTCACACCCCCCTTTTTCCCACCACACCACCAACTCCCTCAACTCCCACACATATAAACACAGTGCATCACGTTCTGTGTGGTGACTCACAGCCACACCAGCCATCCTAAATCTTTTTCTGGGAATTTTTGTAAAGTAATCTGTATGACTGGCCAGGCCAGGTGAAGTGTAGGGAAGTGTAATTTAATATAAAAAAAAAGAAGAAGAAGAAAAAGACTGAAATCATCACCCATGAGGACCACAAAAGTAGAAACATCTACTTTAGGTAACTCTTCACAGCGCAAAATTACCTTCTACAAACCATCAAGCACATTTTACTGACAAACAGTAATCTTAAATGTTTGAAAATATCATTCACAGAAGAAAATCAGATGTTTATATTCACATTTATCATGTCAGTTGTTTACTAATTGGCTGCTAATGTCAGATGTATTACACAGTTTGTTATACAGTTTGTCTTTAAGTCTGTTTTTTTCTCTTTACCAAATGTGTGTATTCATCTACACCTCTCACTTTAAAGGAAAAGAAATATGTGCTCGTTCATAGGAAAATTTCCCAGTTTTAATAGCTAAACATATTTACATAAGAATCATGCGAGTGTTCTATAATAGGAAAAATAAAACAAAACTATAATGATCATCCAATAATTGTGGGAAATTGTTCAATTAATCGTGGCGCTGATTGGAGGTCAGACCAGCAAGCCCTACTTTGTTGTAGGAGTTATTTAAAACCCACACATATTTATTTTGATATTAAAGTTATCAGAAACCTCATCAATTAATTTTTCATTAAACAAGATGTGATTTATGCTTATTTTTGTTGATGGAAATGAAATGTGACAGAGAAAAAATGTACTGATGAAACAAAACAGTTTTCTTCCTTTTTTCCTTTTTTAAAAAAAAATCACTTTCACAACAGGCAATAATATACATGTAATGGGCCTTAAAAGATGGACGTTTGTACAGAGCCATCTCCATCACAAACAAGGAAAGTCCATGTGTGACCCTATCCACTGATAAACTGCTGTTTCAACTTTAAACAAAGCTCCTCGTATGTATCTATGAAACAGATTAAAACTTTGGAATGTGGTTGAAAGTTATAGAAAACACTGTACTAAATGTGAACCCTAAGTCACATTTCATAAATAATTCCTCCTCCTGTGATGTCCACAGGTGGCCATACAACACACTCTCCTGACTGTATGCAGAATTTTTATTTTCCGACTTTGAAGAAGCATATGACCTGCTAAGATTCTTAAGTCACCAGGCAAAACAAGTATGGATAAGCTCTTATAATCCAGTCACAGTTTTAAATCAGAATGCTGTTACTCATACACTGAAATAGCTGGTGTTTTTTTTTTCTGCTGTTGCTATTAATGAAAAAACTATTGGACTTGCATTTCAGTAATGCAGTATGTTAAAGGTTTGAATCAAAGCAACAGGACTTCTTTTTCCCAAGAAAGAAAAATAAGTTGCGTTGCCATAACCTGAATGACTGAGTCTACACCAGCGCTGCAGTACCTTCCTAGGTGTTTGAGTAAGGTAAAAGGAAGATGTGTAAGCATTTCTTATGGAGCCTTTCTGTCTTTTCCTGTTGCAGGTAGCTGAGGTTGATGACTGATGAATGAGTGGAATGACTTGCAGCTTCACCTCAGTTTTAATTTGAGCCCCACTGAAGGCCTAATATCCAGAGAGATCCAAGAGTGCACAAGTTTACGTATCTGCCACATATCCATGATGTTTTTGGTGAGATACGGGAAGATCTGATCTGTATCTTAGTATAGGACATTCTCCGGATACTCATCAGTAACAGATCTTAGTATATGATATTCTTCATATACAAATCTGTGAGAGATCCTACAGGATATTCTCCATACAGTCATCTATAACAGATTCCATTTTTTCTTCAAATTGGAAAGGGGAGAACAATATCTCCTTGGACCCTAGATTGTATTCAGATTGGAAAAGGCCCTTTCACTGACTGCAGATGAGGAGGGGAGGGGGGTGGTCTGAAAAGGAGGGTGAGGGGTGGATATTGTGAGTTGAACAGCAGAGTCCCACTCTAGCTGAATGGGCATTGTCATCTGGATTTCTATGGATAACCCAAAATACTTCTCTCCCGCCGTGGGGGTTGGTTTATGCGCTCTTGGTGGGAACGGCATGTTTTACGCACAACCGAGGAGCATACTCCTCTCTGCACACCTTCACTTTTTTGTGGTTGCTTAAGAACACACTTGGATTAAAAAAAAAAAAAATTAAACAATATATTCAGTTTAATTTTAATAAAATGAAACAGTATTGCATTTCATACACGTATGGAATATGGAATCATTACATTAAACTTCAGCGCAGCAACAGAAAACAAAGTTTAATTCTAGAATTTATGAAGCGACAAGGTATTTTCCTGCACAGACAATGATACAAAAACTTAGCAGGTGCTCAAAGCGGTCGAATAACGGGCTGTAGCCTACATGCTCATGTTGTAAGTCATAGATTCCAGGCTTTCTGCAAGCTAAAGGTCCAAAAGTAGACAGCAAAGTTCAGAGCCACCCCTCGTCAACCTCTGAGATGCAACAAAAAGCCAGTCTGAGAGGTTCTAAGGCTTTAAAATGCGTGCACTTTTTCCTGTCCGACTTTTATTGTTATCAGACATTGTTGTCAAGATGGCGGTGTAGTTCCTCCAAAAGGAAATTGGTCTTTGGATGCGTGGTAGTGCAACCACATCGGTTACTGTAGGCTACAAATTTGTGCTGACAACGCACATCGAGAAGAAGTAGAACAGCGTATGTTTTAGGTGGCAAGACTTCCACAACAAAAGAAAAACACTGTGGTTACAACAGCAAACAATTCAAAATACTAATAACTTTGAAGACTTACAAAAGCAGGTACCTAACAAAGATACTCCTTTTTGTCTTGAGCTACCTCTTGTAGTTGATAGTCTTTTTTTAAATCTCATGCAGACACGAAAAGGATGCGTTAATATGCGGCCCGAACATATTTAAAGACCAGTGTAAAAAATAACATTAAGGCTTCCATTGATTTCAAAGTTCAGATTTCTAAAAAAAAAACAAAAAAACGAACAAACAAAGTAGTTTCAGGTGCAAAGAAAACGTCCGTAGAAAAACAGTTTTTTGTTGTTGTTTTTTTCTCCAAAAAGCTGTATGTCACTTTTACACACCGCCTGCTGTGAGCTACACATAATTCCGCTTGTCATAGTCCCCGTTCTGCGTGGCTCTCTTGGTCGGTGCGTATTTTACAGAGTATCCAGAGTTTCCACTGGACGGACAGGAGCAGCACAGCAGAGTTCCTCCGATCAGCAGCAGCGCTGTGGCCGCCCAGCCGATGTAGAGCGCAGCGCCGATCTCCCTCTTCTTGGATGCGGGCACCTGCGGATTGTAGAAGTCCGATATGATGTTGTTGGCCATCCAGCAAAGAGGCACCAGCACGAACAGGCCACTGATGATGTAGATGATGCCACCGGCGTTCACCACCCGAGCTTTGATATACTCAGTGCGGATGCAGTTGGTGCACTGTGCCCCTGCGATGACAACCATGAGACCCAGCACGCCCATCACGGAGGAGATGATGGTGAGCGCCCTGGCCGCCTGCAGGTCGTGGCTCAGGGCAAGGACGGAATCGTGCACCTTGCACTGCATCTGGCCCGTGCTCTGCACTACACATGACATCCACAGACCATCCCACATCGTTTGAGCCACCACGATGTTGGCTTCGATGAAAGCCGTCACCTTCCACATGGGAAGCCCGCACGCCACCATCACCAGTAGCGAGCCAATTACGCACATCGACAGTCCCAAAATCTCCAGTCCAGCCGACACCATTTTCGCTCTTTATCTTCGATTTGGTCTGTATGAAGTTGTACAAACTCTCGCCTAACTTCTCCTGTCTGAGCTTTGGGCTATTTCACACCTTGATGAGCAGCGGCGTCAGTCGTTAGTTGCGCATCCCTCACCGCCTTCAGTTGGAGATGTAAGGCAGCAACTCTGAGTCTCTTTGTTAGTGTAGTGATGTGAAAACAACTGGAATCACAGTAACACTGGAGCACGGATATCTGTGAGGTGGGGGTGTGTGGACTTGAAGAGAAACTTTCCTCCAATCCGCTGTCGCTGCATCCTCAAGGGACCAATGAAAACGCGGGGAAGTTGTGCGACTGAATAAAGCGGTCCAGAGCGCATTGTGCGTTTGAGCAGTTATTTACAATGAATAGAGGGGAGAAGGGCTTTTTTGAGAAGAGTGTTGGGGGGTGTTTTGAGATTATGGAGCAGCTGAGAGAGTACATCGGAAAGCCTGTTATTGATTTCTCAGACATGGAAGCTAATGCTGCTTGTCTGTGTCACAAATGGTTTTGGGAACAACATTTCACACCCATTCTGTTATGTATACGCCTTTACATGGCTGTCTTAAGAACTGAGAAAATACAATAGGCTATGTTTATTATGCATGCATTAGATTTGTTATTAATTGAAAACACTTTTACAGCCATAAAAATCAAATCCCACCTCCTCTGTTTAGGAAAGTTATCCTTATATTCACACCAACAGGCAGGCTAATCATAAAAGGTGTTATGTAAATTTATTTGATCTTTTCTTTTTGTTTTTCTTGTTGTAAAACTTTGGCTCCCAAGATAAAGCGTGGTCTACTTTCAATTATTTTTATGCTTGAAAATTAACAGGCTAAAATTAATTATGGTCTGCATTATCGTCTGCTGTGTCTTTTTAGAGTTTTATATCTATTCGTCTTTGTATTTTACCTTTGTATAAGAAGTAGGCTAAGTTACAGATAACTGTAAAGAATCATATAGGCCGATGAAAAATGGCCAATAATAACTTGTCAAATAGGCTACAACAATTTTGTCCAAATGTACACAAGAAACTTTCTATCAGTGCTTTTGATTGTATAAGGAATTACTTTTGTAAATAATTAAATAACTTACCCTATGGATTTGCTCAATGACGTTGAATTTTTTTTAACATACATTATTTGAAAGATGTTTTTGCTTATAAAACTTGATGTATAGAGTCATGATAACATATTCGACTTAAGCTGTTTAAATAACACTTATCACCACCTCCTTGTTGATTTTAATTCCTCATTTAGGTATCTTGCCTATTCTGAAAGTTAAGAAAACATATTTTTAGCCATTGTTAAGACAAAATCAGAAGCCTACTGTGTACAATTTAGTTTTATATCATAATTTTTTTTTTACATACTGTGAATAAAAAAAAAAACTTTAATTAATCCAATCACAACCTCGCTTAAATTATTAAAAGCGAGCAATTTCTATCAACAACTGTAACAATATGTCCAATATTTTGGATGGTTAAATCAGTAACAAAACAAAGTTATATGAAACTGTAACGCTGCAGCAGCCATTTTGGTTCTACCGAACACAGTTTCCACGGTCTATCCGCCCCGTCAGATGAGCCGCAATGGCGTCAGTGACGCATTAGTGTAGCCGTTGCTAATGGAAAGCTTCAGAGAAGAAGGCGGACTTAGGGAAGTGGTTTCCGGGTTTCCCTTCCTGGGCTCGGACAGAAGCGTCAAGCAAAAGGCTCCGGTTGATTAACTTTATCTCAGAGTTACACGCAGGTAAGCCTATGTTCGGCCGTTTAACGTTATCAAAATATAACGATTCAATTCAGTTGGAGCACGGGGAAGAAGACATGCTGTGCAGTCTGTTGAAGCCGAACTGGCAACATGACACCAGGCGCCGTAACAACTGTTGCATGCTAAAGTTTGGCATGTAAAGTTATAACTCAATTCCGTCGGTCTCTCTTAAAAAATAAAACAAAAACTCAAAGCTGTTTTTATCAACGGCGTTTTGGAGCAGAACTTATCTTAAGTAGTTGCTGGGTTTAAGTTAAGCTGTGTACGTAAAAGTAGCTGTCATTGTCTGAGGTGGTGTTTGGTAAACTCAGTGAGTGTCTGACAGACTGGGTGTGGTAGACATCAACTCTTACAGACTCAGAGGCCCTCAAAATCGCTTTCAAACTCCCTGACCAGTGACTAAAGTATGACTTTATATCCTCCCTCATTACAAGACACAAGTGTCCAAATAAACACTTACTTTTCCCTCATTGGTCATAGTCGCATTCCTCTTTGAATTCTTTGAAAACATTTATTGTCCCAGTCAGTTCTTGGTATCATCAAGGAAACTCTCCACACCTATTGTAAGTGGTCTTGCGTATTTCCTGAAACAGTACTAAATAAAATTTAATTTGACGTGCCATCTGCATCATTGACTTCCACAAATTTCCTGTAAAGTCCTTTTGTGTAACTCAACTCTGGAACTGCTTTCTATTGTCAGATTATTCCTTGACCTTCTGATTGTACAGCACATTTGCACAAGAATAAATACCGCTCTCAGACAACTTAACAACAACATTGAGAAACAATAACATATTCTCAATGTGTCTAAGATGTGGCGGAGGGCCACTATTGAAGAATTATCATCCATCTTTGCTTGCATTTTTTGGCTCGGTGAAAACGTGCATATTTCACAGAGTGGTGAAACTGCTCGATAGCAGAGGTTGTGAGCTGTAATCTCAGGCCAGCAGCTGCCACTTACTACACAAAACAAATTAGCTTTTCAACCAGATCGTTTCGATAACAGAAGAACAACATTTTTTTAGTATCAAAAGATGCTTTAGCACTTTGATCCCATTTTACCGCTCTCCAGCCTTTCTCTGACCTCTGATCCTTATTCCTCAAACACTGTCTGGCAAAGCAGAGTCACGGCTCAAGGCCAACGTTTTAAACTGCGAGGTGATGTTTCCTCCCGCTGAAAAACAACCAACCCCACCAAAACAAACAACAACATCAACAACAAAAAGTGGTCATGGTGGGGATTTATATTTACTTGAAATATTTTTGCCTCACCATTGAGACGGGAGTACTGCAGATGCAACCCCAACATTGTGTCTTAGTCAAATAATCTGTTCTGCTGTTGAATTTAATGAAATCAACCTTTGAAGGTGCATTTAATTTAATTGTCTAAAAATTGCTTTCTTCTGCAAATCCAGTGTTTTTGGTTTTAAACCTGGAATATCTGCCTCTGGCTAATGCAGAAGTTATATTCCCTTCCTTTTCAGCAATGGCCTAAACAGTTAAAGATACTGAATCAATTTCTACATGTTTACTAATGATGTAGCTAAATGACTTACTTTAAGAAAACTTATTTTGTCTTCCAGTATTGTCCAGATGCTCAATGATTACGTGTTAACACATTTGATCAATCATTTAAATTAATAAGAAAACGTTGAAGCTGTCCAGCCTTCTTAGATGTCCCGTATTAACAGCTCCAGAGTCAAAAAGGATCACAACAAATGTTAATATTAGCTGAGACAATCTTTTTTTTTCTTTCTATGTTCTTAATAAAGGATGGAATTGGTCCAATGAGTGCCTTTTTCATCTTTGAAATTCTTTGATTTTTATGTAACATAAGGCGATCAAATGATTAGCAGTCTGGCACAGCGTTTTACTGACTTGCTGTCTTTAATCTCAGTTCAGGCTACTAGAGTGCCGACTTAATCACCAACCGACTGTTTTTCTTAAGCATATTTGCCTTTTTGATAGGCTTCACATGCGGCTAGCTTTCTGTGCATCCTTGGTTGCCCTTTGTTGTTTCTCTCTGTTGATTTTATGGAAGCAAAATTCTGTCTTCCAGATGACAATTTACCAAAGATGCAAATTGCGTTGTTGTAGTTTTTCAGGTTTACTTTCATCCGTAGATAAATCCATAGTGTGCTTCAAATTCTTCCACTCTTTGCAGCAAACATTTTTGTCCTCAGTCAGCGAAGACTGCAAGAAGACCACCAGTCTCCAGGGTTACTTTGCTTTTTTTTTGGGAGAGTTCTGTTGATTTTTCTACTTTTGCATCATCTTTCCCATGTGATTTAAAACCAAAAAGCTCAAATAGATCATTTTATTTGTCAAAGGCAGGTTAACAAGGGCTCAACAAAATGGTCCACAGGTTAATTTAACACTGTATGCTGCTTCTGAGCTTGCAGAATATTATCCCCAGCCTGTAAACAAACCAGTGTGTGCAGATGAATATGATATGATCCATATACATCCAGAACCAATAATCCATGTAATCTTGCTCATGTCAATTATTTCAATTGTTGCTCTGCTTTGACATATCCACCTAATGACCATATATAGTTAAACTGTGTGTGCTTCCTTTCACTTATTTTAAAATCAAAGATGTATTCTCTTCTATTTGAAAAATATCCCAGTTTTAGCAGTCAGTTATGTTTGCAGCAAAAGCCTCATCAGTGATCTGAGGGCCAAAAAAAAAAATTATACAAAAGTAATCGCTCATTAATGGTAATCGAGGTAACTTGTTCAGTTAATCGTGATACTGATTTATAATCATATTGCCAGCTCTATTAAGACGTAGTGTTTGCTAAACGAGTCACGTAAGGTGGCTATTTTCTGGGTTCACCTTCAAAAACAAGTCCAAGCTTGTTGTGGCTAAAAACGACACTTTTGATGTGATGCAGGAAGTAAAATTTCATTATATTGCTGGTTATAGGAATTTTTCTCAGTGTCAGACCAACACTGGAGTTATCAAGAAAGTATAACACATCTGCCATGATCAAAATTATTTAATATGACAATATAATTGTAAGAGCTATGAGAATGGGGGAGGAAAAAAGGTTTTGCTGTAATTCAAATTAATCTTTAGCTTAGCATTTTGTCTCTTTCCTTTGGTAAATGAATTACAGTAAAATGACAAATGCACCAAGGGAAAGTGTCTGTCTGTTCAGGGCAAAAAGAAAAATTCCACACAATGAACTGTGAACATGCTACCATAACCAGAAGCATTTATTTTTAGTTTCAACACTTGTTGCTCAATTTTTCTTTTTGCGTTTGCTTATTTTTTCATTTGCTGTAGTACTATACAATAAGGTAATTAAATAGATTTCAATGCCATAAATCAGCACTTACACGATTCTGCCTTTTACGGTTTGATTGGTCGAGAGTTTTTTTAAGCACTGGACAGCAGGGTGACTTCCACTTCTTTTATTTTTCATGAATAATCTACATTGTGTTCTTAACTCTGTTTTGAGCAGGCTTTTTGTTTTGATTGAAAGACACTTTTCAGTCATCCCAGTATCACACCTTCAATTACTGATTACTCCGCTCTTGCTCACAACCACTGCTGAAGACCCTCAAAGGCTGCTTGCATGACTCAAACATTGCTTCATTATGTTCATTTGTTCTGAGGTCTCTTGTTGTGATCTGTTTCCAGCCTTTTTGTCACGTAGCTGAATCTACCAAGACTCCATCTTGTGAAATTTGTTTTTGTCTTCCTCATGAGTGTGCAAAGTACTTCATCCGAGGGAGAGCAGGTGTTCAGACACTTCAAAACCGCTTGTCTGGAAGTTGCATATTCTTCAATCATTACCACTCATTCATGGATACACTCTAGCTAATAAATCAACTGTAAACTTTCATTACTAGGCGAGAACTTTGGCTTTTCAAAGGTGACGTTTTTTTCTTTTTGATACAAAATGTTTAATCTTCCACAATTCTGGCACATAAATGACAATTTGAATATATGTGTAAGCCACTCAGCAGTCTGCCCAATATAAATGGCCACTAACAAGACAGTATTATTAGTGTGCCTCCTGCCTGTCTGTCCTGTAGTGTTGTCTTTGTGAGATTACAACTGCATTATTGGAACAGTTTAATTAATCTGCTGCCAGACTAATGTAGGTTCCCACAGAGCTTGAAGAGGAATAACAGTTGGGGTATGTGTACGAGTCTGATGCACATGAATATGCTTGTGTGGGCTGTTACACTAGCTTAGAAGTCCATTAACAATGAAAACACATTAATTTACTGTATTTGATGTGTTTTTCAACCTGAAACCAATGATAAAGCTGCACTAAAACTGGGCAATGAGTCAGTCATTTGTTCAGTCAGTCACTGTTTTTTCCTTGGCTTGGAACAAAAACCTTTTTTTTTTTTTATTAAAACCTTTTCTAGTGCTGTTAGAGGTTGAAATGGATTGTGATGCAATTTGATAGATAAATCCTGCTGACTGGAGATGCCTGGACTTTGGCCCTGACTCTTTGAGGAAAAAAAAAGGATGGTTTAGGTTGCTGAACATTATATCTGCTGGATATTAATTACTAAGCATTAACTGTCGTGAAAAAAAATAACTATAACCTCATAGTTTCTAATAATCGATCACGTTTTTAACATTTTCTTATTTTCAAAACATTTTTATTTAAACAATTCAGATTCTGCTATGATTTCTTTACTAGGCTTAATGTACAGTCCATTCACTTTTATTGTAACCCCGATTTGACTCAGCTTGGCCATTGTCCACCTTAAATGATTGGCATGTCCTTTTGCTGTTGTGCACGTGGATGGTCTTGAAATGTAATCAAGGCTAAGACACGTTTTCTTCCTCCTCCCTCAGCTGAGCTGCCCTATATAGGAAAAGTTCCAGGAACCAAAAGGATAAACAGCCATTGTTCTACATGCAAGCTCAGTGAAACCACCCTGTCAGTATGAGGGATCTTTGCCCATTTTCAGTTCTATACAAAAGTGCTGTGCCAACTATGATCCAATATATTTTATATTTTATTTATTTTATTTTAAAGTGTGAAATATTTCCTCAACTGTCCACAAAAGTGTGCTTGTACCATGCTGCTGGAAAACAATTAAATCAGGTTGTCACTTCTTTTCTCAGCCATCATTACATAATCACAGTGTATCACCATTTGGCAGAGTGCTACAGCCTGTCTCTGCTTATCAAGCTCCAACTGTCAAGGGCCAGTGTTGGTGATAAAATGGAGCCAGTTCTTCCTGCTCAATCATCATGTTGCTAATTTATCAAGTGACTTTGTTGCTCTGTCGTCTGTATGGGGTCATGAAGGGGGTCAGGAGCATGGTATATGCAAGAATGTGAGAGTTTGATGGAATATTGGGGGGAAAAAATCTGCTTCTTTTTTCCTAAAATATTTTTATCCCACTATTTTTTCTTTTTTTTTTAAATCACATGGTACTCACTACCTAAGTTGCCGTCCTGGGCATTGCATTCCCTCTGCCAACCCCAGGAGGGCCATGCACTTCAAGTCTCTTTCCTTACTTGAGGAGTGAGCAGGAGGGAGCTACATTAGCTACCCAAGAAGGGGAGAATGTTGGTGAGGGGTTTGGTGAGGTTGGTGATGACGTGGAGAAGTGAACACAACCCCAGCACCCATGGGGTCCTAGGTGTGGGTGCTGGGGTTGCCTTCAACCGGAGCAGCCTCACAGCCTTCTAGCTATGAGGCTGCACTACCAGGTCCGCCACCATGCTCCCAACTTTTTCATCATAATGTTAAAGCAGCACAAATGAGCTTTTGGACAACACTGTCCAAGATTTACTTGTTTGGTGTCTTACTATTTCCTCACTCATGTTTAATTTTCCATCATTGATTTAAGCTGTTTTGTCACCTTCTCCATGATGGCTCTATATATATGTATATGTGTGTGTGTGTATATATATATATATATATATATATATGTGTGTGTGTGTGTATATATACATACATACATACATATATGTACACATATACACACATAATATTTTCTCATTTGTGTATTTATCACATGGGTAGATGAAACTCGTCCTTGCAAGAGCATTATGGACATAAGACAGTATATATTAGGCTAGTAAAGATAAGCAGGTATTTTGCTCCATATCCTTACCGAGCACTTGTGCCATAACCTTTTTTTTTTCTTTCCCACTTGCAGGTTATTACACGTCCCGTAAACCTCAATAATGTCTCAGTCTGGAGAAAAAGGGAAGGTGAGTAACAGAAAATCCCAAAACTTCAGTTTTTAAACTTGATTATGACAGATGGACAGAATATATGCTATTATTTCTTATGAAACACTGATGGTAGTCATTGTACACATTGTACAAATGCCTGTTTTATTGCTCTTTTTTATTGCCAGTAACAGCATAAATCTATTATTCCCTAAAATAATAGGTATTGCATATTTCTGACTAGTTTGTAATTTATTCATTCCCTGGAATGAATAAATCAAATGCTTTTTAAAATGTGCTTTGTGTACTTCAGTTTCCAGATGCTGCAGGTTATGTAGGGTTTGCAAACCTTCCAAACCAAGTCCACCGAAAGTCAGTGAAAAAAGGCTTTGAATTTACCTTAATGGTTGTAGGTGAGTAATCACTGAAAGAGAAATGCAGTGTATCCAGAAAGTATTCACAGCGCTTCACTTTGTTCACATTTTTTCATGTTACAGTCTTATTCCAAAATCGATTAAATTAAATTACCTTTTTTTTCCTCAAACTTCCACACACAATACTCCATAATGACAGTTGGGTTTTTTGCTGTTGTTTTTTTTTGTTGACATTTTTGCAAATTAATTAAAAAATAAAAACTAAGAAGTCACAGCCTTTGCCATGAAGCTGAAAATTGTTTTCAGTTGCATCCTGTTTCCACTGATCATCTTTGAGATGTTTCTACAGCTTAATTAGAATCCGCCTGTGGTAAATTCGGTAGATTAAACATGATTTGGAAAAGCACACAGCTGATATATAAGGTCCCACAGTTGACCGTGAATGTCAGAGCACCAACCAAGAATGAAGTCAAAGCTCCAGCGTTCCTCTGTGGAGAGAGGAGAACCATCTCTGCAGCAATCCACCAGTCAGGCCTATATGGTAGAGTGACCAGACGGAAGCCGTTTCTTAGTAAAAGGCCTGGAGTTTGCCAAAAGGCACCTGAAGGACTCTCTGACCATGAGAAATAAAATTCTCTAGCCTGATGAGACAAAGATTGAACTCTTTAGCATGGATACCAGGCATCATGTTTGGAAGAAACCAGGCACCGCTCATTATGTGGCCAATAGGGTCCCTACAGTGGAGTATGGTGGTGGCAGCATCATGCTGCGGGGATGTTTTTCAGTGGCAGGAACTAGGAGATTAGTCAGGATAGGAGGAAAGATGAATGCAGCAATGTACAGAAACATCCTGGATGAAAACTGCTCCAGAGCGATCTTCAGAGTGGGGCGACGATTCATCTTTCAGCAGGACAGTGATCCCAAGCATGCAGCTAAGATGTCAAAGGAGTTGCTTCAGGACAAGTCTGTGAATGTCCTTGAGTGGCACCACCCAGAGCCCAGACTTGATCCGATGGAACACTTGCCATCCAGTCTGATGGAGCTTGAGAGGTTCTGCAAAGAGGAACAGGCTGTCAATACTTATGTGCATGTGGCTTCTTAGTTTGTTTGTTTTGTTTTTTTTTAAATAAATTTGCAAAAATCTCTCTTAAAAAAAATAATCACATAGTCATTAATGGGGTTTTCTGTGTAGAGTTCTGAGGGGAAAAATTAATCCATTTTGAAATAAGTCTGTAACATAACAAAATGTTGACGAGTGAAGCGAGTGAAGCACTGTAAATACTCCCTGGATGCATTGTATGAACCACGTTCTTTGTGTGTGTATTTTTGAAGGTGATTTATTTCATTTCATCCTTGATTGTCAGGGGAGTCCGGCTTGGGAAAATCAACACTTATTAACAGCCTGTTTCTCACTGATCTCTACCCTGAACGCTACATCCCTGGTGCTGCAGGTACATTTCTACATTCACTCATGGCCACTGTAATAATGGAGAAACGTCTGCTACACTGTCCCCAGCAAACCTTTATTTCAAGAGGAATGTTGGGAATGTTTCAGTCTCCAGCTATGACCCTGCCTTTGTTATGACTCTGCTTAGAGTAGGGCTTACTGGCTTAAAAACAATTATCCAAGCTCTCCCTGGTCAGTTAATGTAGATAGAAAACATATATCCCTTTTATATGACACCGCTCATGATCTTAGTTGTTTGGTGTCTTACTATTTCCTCTCCTCTTTGAAGCATGCCATTTTAGGACCCGAGAAGCCGTAAACAGCTGTCTTAGCCAGGGCAGAAATTTCATTATTATTGTTCTGAGTTTACCTGTGTTGAAGGTTTTCATGCTTTGATCCCACAGAGAAGATTGAGAGGACAGTGCAGATTGAAGCATCTACTGTAGAAATTGAAGAGAGAGGGGTGAAGCTTCGTCTCACTGTGGTTGACACCCCTGGATACGGTGATGCCATCAACAGCCAAGACTGGTGTGTTTTTGTGTTGTGGAGAAAGGATGTGAAGTTAGACATGTCTGCCTCTCTCTCTCTCATTCTTCGGTCTCTTCATGTTACTTTCCTTTAAAAAAAAAAAAAAAACACAACATTCTATGTGTCCTTTTATACTTTTTGTGTGTAGTACATCAGCATCTCTGTTTGATTGCCATTTTCATGCTAGTGGTAGCAATGTAGGCTCCATCATCTAGGATAAACGTCCTGTTGATTGCCCTGACATGTTTGCTTTTCTTCTCCTGAGGCTTTATACAGCATTAATATTTAGATGTTGTTCTACTCATCAGAAATTTTTGCTGTGTCGCAGCGATAACAGTCACCGTTCATATAAAAATCCCACTCTAAGTCTTTCAAATAATTTCTTGCAATGTATCATCCGTGTTTGATATAACCAAATGCTCCTGTTTGATTGTGCGACACTCCTTGTTGCGTTTTACAGGTCGGTTCTTTAAGAATATTCCACTCACACGCTGTCTTTACATTTTCTACATCAGCTTCAAGACCATCATCCAGTACATTGACAATCAGTTTGAACGGTACCTCCATGATGAAAGTGGACTGAACAGAAGGCACATAGTGGACAACAGGGTGCACTGCTGTTTTTATTTCATTTCCCCATTTGGACACGGGTAAACAAAACAAAGACACTGTTATACAAGTAGTCACAGAGAGATTAAGCTGCATTTCAGTTAGTGTAGACATGTCTACATCTAGATTTATCACACAGTACCATTAAGCATGTTTACTTCCAGTAAGGTAGAACGTCTTCAGTTTGGTAACACTTCTGTCTTGCTAGTTATGGTTTAGGTTCACATTAGAGCTACAGTATTTTTGATACTGCAACAGAAATGTAGTTCCCTTTATGAAGCTGACTACTCTTCCCTGAAATGTCATTTAATTTTAAGTTGAACAATGTGTCTCAGTGTTTGGTTTCTGTTGTCCTCTGATTGCTCTCTCCCGCTTGCTCTCCCTATCCCTTATTCTCTCCCAGTCTGAAGCCCCTGGATGTTGAATTTATGAAGGCCATCCACAGCAAAGTTAACATAGTCCCAGTCATCGCTAAGGCTGACACACTGACACTCAAGGAGAGGGATCGTTTGAAGAGAAGGGTGAGTTTGATAAACATGCACGTGTACTTTTCATCCAGAGGTATACCGGTAAATACAGATCATGCACATGATCATCTTTCACCTACATTTGACTCCTGCGCCAAGCTGAGCATTTTAAACACTTGTCATATATTGGGATGTTTTTTTCTGCTTCTTATATGTGTGTAGCAGATTTATGGTTCATTTATGACACGCTCTAACAATAATGGCAAAATGTTGTATCCTCGTGCCAAAGCGTCCTGTGAGTTTGTTTGATAAAGACCCATGTACTTCCCTGTGTAATTACAATGATGTATGGCTTTTTGTGTGAGTGTGTGTTTTGTTTTTGATGACACCATCAGATGGTTCAAAAGGGCAGGGTGGGGGAACATAAGAGAGGAAACAGCAGTGGGGAAGGACACAGAAAAAGAGTGTTGTGTATGTAGTATTAGTGAAGAACATCTCATCGACTCTTAACCCATCCCAGGTACGTCCTGTTGAACAAATTGTCACTTCTTTGCCTCCAACTTTCCAGAAAAGCATAAACAGTGCATTACTTAACATTAAACACACTTACCAGCAGTGTCCATTCCCTCAAATGCAAGATTAGTTAGTACGATTTCCTGTTTCTGCGATGCCCCTTTTATGTTTTTTTTTTTTTTTTTTTTTTCCTTTCAAAAAGGGCTGCCCAACTAAAAAAAATGTATTTTCAGCTTAAATTTTGGTCCTTTCTCGCCTACCAACTTCAACAAAAGATCGG
>JBAMYA010000024.1:3133885-3163096 GCA_037176975.1 Arrhamphus sclerolepis | reverse complement strand
TTTGTTTTTTGTCCCACTCCAGCCCTGGACGGATTGTATTGCTTTTTGTGACTTGGTAGACGCCTGGTCTTGCTCAGGTGGAATGATCCTCATCCTCCCACTGTTACACTGGATTAAAGAAGCGCTGTTTTTTCTTAACCCTCACGACCTTAACCCAACCCTAACTGTCCCCACCTAAGCATCAACCCCAGGTCATTTTGACCCAAGCCCTTAAGGCCTTGTGAGGGTTAAGCTAGAAAAAATGAAATACTCATTAAGGAGCTGAGTGAACAAATTTTTTTGACTTATGTAGCCCATTAATTGACTATGATAAAATCCAGCATTCTGCAAACTGAAATGTTTTGGATATGGCATCACCTGCTGAACTTGCATTTAACTCTGTGATAATAATAATTCCTAGGACTGTTTTGTCTTGTCTTTTTTCTAAAAATTGTAATAAAAAAAAAAAAGAGTTGTGTGTTTATCGTGTCTCTATAGGTGATGATATAAAGATGTCATATCAGAAGAGAAAGCTAACCTACTTCTCAGCTTCCACATGAAAAAAAAATAAAAATCCAAGCACATTTTGGTAATCATACGGAGAAAATACATGAATGTGGACTGAGCTCCCTTAGTTTAGTTTATGAATGCTGAAGGCTCTGAAATGCTTTATTTTACTGACTGTAAAGTTCAGTTTTAAATCCAAGTACATAATCTTTAACCCAGCTGTTAATTATTGTTATTTAGTTTATCTTATTTATTTTTTATAGGATTTCTCTACTTGCAATAGAGCTGGTTAGAATGAGAGTTTTGTTTCTTCTGTGTATTCAGTTAAATGCGAGTAAACGGAGTCTTGAATGTTGAATCTTAATAAGCGATGAAGTCTGACCTGAGGGTCTAAAGTGAACAGGTAAATGAGAAGCAACTTCCATTAATAATTCTTCCTCGTGTAATGAGGGACGTTCTGCGAAATATGTTGTCAGAAAATTTACATGCAACGATAGAAGTGTGACTGAAAGATAATATTTTGGTTTGTTTTGTGTTTGTGTGCATGAAAGGGAGAAGAGACAGCTGGCCACTGAGAGAGACTGACAGCAGGGGGTTTAACTAGGGGGCTATTGTAAGACAAATTTAAGGACATCTGTTCCTTTATTCTACTCAGACCGACCTTCCCATCACCCTCCATGCACACACTCATTTCTGTCTATCATGAGCTTAATTCTTCATCAAACATTGCACTTTTTTTTTCTCCACTGCTCTGTGAATCTTGAATCTGCATCATCCAAACTAAGGGATGTTTTTTCTTCTCCGCAAGAGGCGGCAGAACGCTCAAACCATTAACTTTTCTTTTTTTTTTAAATCTCAGCTGAGTCCTCTGTCTCCCTCCTGTGGTGTGGGGTGAGTTCGTCACATCCTGTACGTGGCATCACCCCGGGGCGTGTCAGCTCAGACAAAGAAAAGAGTCTAGCTTCTGTTATTTCAAAGAATGTTTAGGTTCTGCTGCCCACATCATGTGTGACTGAGACACACCCATTGCATACTCACTCACACACACACACACACACACACACACACACACACACACTCCTGTCACATCTGGAATCAATCGGGTTCAATTCCTGCCATGAAATACCTCAGTCACCTCTGTTCACACACACATACACACTCAGAAAATGCTCCTAAAATGCTCTGAGGAGGCGGCATTTTAGCTGATTTCCTAATTTTTATTCTAGACTAGCCGTCCAGGCTACAGCGATTTCATGGTCTGATTGCCCAGAATACAAATATGAACGCTGTTTTGGCTGAATTTAGACAGATTTAATAACTGAATGCTTGACTATAGAAATACACATAATTATATCATTTATTTGAGATGCTTGGTTGAATAATGTGCTTTTCTGGTAAGAGATGAGAGCTCTGATATCACTCGTCTTTTCTAAATATGAAGTATATGAATATTTAGATATAAATATGAGGCCAGAGTCAGAGGCAGAAACTCATCATAAAGGTTGATGTTATGGTTTCAGGTAGCTTGGCTCTGCCTAATGATTGGATTAGTACGTTCAAGTGAAATGAGGCATTAATCAGTTTCAGCAGTGTGGGTATCAATCAAAAGAAAAGTTAAGAAATGCCTGAATACACCTACATATTATTCCCTGTTATTCCACCTTCATCTCTAATGTCCATTAACCTATAAATTATTAAAAGATTCTTCATGGATTGAAGTAAATGTTCGTTTTAGATGGCTATGCAGGTAGCACAGATAGGAAAAAAAAACTGTCATCTGGACAAAATGTTACAGATGTTTATCTGAAAAAGTCACCTGCATCAGTTGTTCACTGCATTTAATGTCTTTTTGTTGTTGTTTTGATTAGTTTTGTGATTTTTCCTCTTCAAGAGATAAGTGCTTCCTTCAGTAGGCCACTTTAAATCCCAGTATCACATGCTTATGAAAAACCTTGAGAAAGCCAATCGAAAGGTCAATTTATATTCACAGACTTTTCTGCTCAGCACCCCTGATGCCAGCGCTCAGAGCACAGTAACTTCGATTTCTTATCCTGAAAGTACCAGAAGAACAGCACGGCTCTTTCGTTTCTGAGAGTCCAGGTGTTCTCAAGGTGGGATTTGTGGCACAGAGAAGCCACCAGTCCATGCCAAGCAGCGCTCACCTGAAGGAACTGTCTTATCTTCCTTTAAAGATAAAGTTCTTGGAAATAATGGCACGCTGTGACGTTTCTCAGCAGAACCCCTTCCATTGTTTCATCTTGTTCACTTCTTGTCCAAAGCAGTTTTTCAGGTACAGAGGCGAGAAGCAGTTCTCACTCCTAACTAGCTGGTCAGGAGCTTTCCTTCGTCTAGACTGAATGTCACCTGAGATTTGCAATGAAACGTAGAACCCATCCCATCATGAAAGAACGGATCAACACACATAAACACACGCAGACACATCAACTGACAATTCAATTAACTTTATTATCTGATCATCTCTGCATGTGTCTGTACTTGCGGCACTTACGTGTTCTTATTGTTTGAACTGCAGCTTTTGTTGCTGTCAAGTTCAAGCAAGTTGTTTTTATGTATTTCAACAAAGCAAAGCATCCCTGCCTTCTGTCCGTCTGTCACTAAGAGCTTGCAGTCATTTCTCTGAGTGTAGAGATTTATTTTTCAGCTGTCTGAGCTGGGGGAGGGAATACAGGCTGAATGAATGAGTTTCTTTTAGACTTTCGCCTTTTCCATCCCTCCCTAGTTTCCTCCCTCAAATTGCCACCTCTCTCTTACTCCCTCTCTCCTTTTGCCTCCCTCTCACACTGAGAATTCATCCATACCTGTCAGAACAGGGAGAGCTGGATTGCTGTAGGGCAGAGGAAAGAAAGAATAATAACAATAATAAAAAAGAAGAAGTGGGGCCGGGAAAAACAAAAAGAAAAAAGAAGGAGAGGAGGAGGAACGTATCTGAAGAGAGTTAACGGGAGTCTGTTATAGACCAGTTTATTGAGGTCTAGAAACCTTCACATCTGCTTTTCCCCGTTTCCTTCTGGGCTGTTTTTTTAACTTTCTGAAACCAGTGGCTATTTTGGTCAGTCGGTGTCGGAGTGGTTTAGGATGGATGCCATCATGCTGCAAGAAAAACTGGTGGAACGGCTTCTGTGCCCACGAGTGAGAACGGCCAGACAGAAGGTAAAGAGCTGGATGTATGGAAAGAAATGTTTACTGGCGAGGAAAAGTTTGGAAGCGCATCAAGGAATTATACATATCTCGGCTACAAAGAAAAATAATGTCTGAGAGCCATGAACTCTGCTGATGTTATCTCAGCAGTTCTCTGGAGGTGCCTTGGCTCTGTTTCTTTATCATCACATTTACCGCTGAGGCAGACTTACGAGCACTTTTATCAGCAGTTTGTCTTTCAGCTTTGCTTCTTTCGCTTGTGGTTTGTGTAAATATGTGAGTATGTATTTATGAATGTGATCCTCACCGCGAAGGGGCTGTCTGAAATGCCCGTGACAAGTTACGACAGCCTATGAGGACACTCGCTGTGTGTTTGGCTCGTGTGTTTCGTAAAGAAAACGAGCTTTTCAGGTCTGCTGAATGCGGCTTCTGTCCGTGCCTGAATGCTCCCCACAGGCCTCAAGTGTGTATTTATATTTACACATGTCAGCATGTCGTACTATGGGGTAAAGATGACGCTCTGTCTGATGCGGCAGGAGCGAAATCCACTGTCCGATGCAGTAAGAGGCTGGTATCCAGCGGTCCCCTTTGTGTCTGTGAGGGATGTAGTGGAAAGTCTAAGTCTAATGGTGGATGTTCTCAGCCGCCCTTAGAGGAATGCTGCGCACGTGTTTTTCCATGCCGTTGTAGATTTTCTCTGTGTTGTGGTAATTTTATTGCAGCAGATGCTGTCACATCCAGTTTATTTTCACATTAAAACGCCTCCAAGTTAATTGACTGCTCGTACTAGAAAAGAAAAAAACAACAACTGTTAAGTGTTTGAGCACTAACAAACTATCACATGCAAAAAGAAAACTTCCTTACTGTCATTCTCTCTCAAATGTAATGAGCTTCATTTGGTCTCCCTACCACTTAGAAAATCTGAAGCATATATATATATATATAAATATATTTAACCCATTAAGAGTTCATACAGTAGAAACCAGTTTCCATGTTTATAGGCTGACCCTGGGCCTAATGAGTTCAAAAATGGTGGCCTAAAAAGACTTTTAAAAGACCAGAGGAGGCAAAAAGGGGAAAAAAAGGGAGCACAGATGTTGTCAGACTGTGCAGTTACAGGATTAGGCAACAAAAACGCCTTTCCATGTGACATTCCTTTGTGCTTATACAGTAACTGCACGCATGAGTTTAGCTGCATTTGTGAGGTGTGTCAACATTTTCTTCCACTTAAGTACTTCCATTCAGTGACAAGAATTCACCTGGTTCAAACCAGCTGGGTTCATATTATCCATACATGCTTTCTCTATAGCTTCATTTATTCTTCCTATTCAGAGGGTCTCTTTTATCCTTGAACTCACTCCTATGCTCAATTTTGAATTGCTAATAAGACTAATAAGGATGCCTTTTTGGGACATGTTGCTTATAATTATAATCCATATTATCATTATTATTATTATTATTAATGTTCATCTGAATCCAGGCAGCCATGAAACCGCAAGGCAGCTTTGGATCAGTGGATAGTTGGTCCTGTTCAGACCAGACCTGTAACGCGTCGAAGTGTTCTTGGGCAGGATACTGAACCCTGCAACGCCCCCGTTGTGCTCACTGGAGGAATGAATGTAAAAGTCAAAGTGCTGTTGTGTACAGAGTAATAAAAGAAGCGCTGTAGTTTGTGTGAGTGGATGAATCTCAAACACCTTATTTTTTCCCCCCAAAAAAAGCTCTTTGTAGAACCTGGATAAAGTTTAAAAGGTGTATTCAAGGGCACAATCATCCATCAATCCATTTATCATAGAAACCTAAAGAAAGAGGTCCAGACCTTCCTCTACCGGGCCACCTCCTCTAGGTCCTCTACAGGAATAACAGCTTTTACTTTTCTTCATTTTTATTAAATGGATAGAGTCAAAAAATAAAACACATTTGCTTTCAATAAATGTAAAGAAGTGAATGTTTAATGCTCTTAGTATCTTTCCACTGCTGTTTTTATGATAGCAAACAGAACATTTTGCATTATTACTAATATGAGAACAAAAATAAAAGTGATTTAAATAGTCATTGTGAAATATTTACTTTTCTTCCCACTTTCAATTGCTCCAGATGATCAAGTGGATTTTCAAGATAAAAAAAAGGCAATAATTAACAGCCCTTTTAGAGTTGGCAGTTATTCTTTCAGCTGATAAACACGTTGACCTTAGTTGTTAGAAAACAGAGGAAAAATCTCCTGAAAGCTGACATCATGTTTGTCTGCACAGACTGAATCAGTGCTGCCATGTTGTCAGGAAAAGCAACAGATGTGTTGCTGTAAACTCGCCCATGTTTGTCCTTTTATGATCAATAAGTGTGTAGATGTTTGAAATATCTTTTTTTTCCTGCTTGCCGTGTTCCCGTCACCTGACAGTTTGATTTACAAACTCATAATCATGAAGTAATAATCAATAATCCCAGCACTGCAGACGCGTTCTTTCGCGTGCTTCATTTCTAATCGCCTGCATCCTCTTCTCGTTGTTTTCTCACCCAGGAGAAGCAGTATGTTGGCTTTGCAACGCTGCCCAACCAGGTCCACAGGAAGTCTGTGAAGAAGGGTTTCGACTTCACGCTGATGGTAGCAGGTGAGCTTCTGGCTGAAGATGTGGAGACGAGAAAATCTTTACCCACCTTTCTGATAAAACCCTTGGACGTCACATTGGAGGGATCTTTGACATAAAACATTCCCTCTCTGACGTCGCTGGGTGTTCGATAATTCAAGCTCTCTGGCCACGAAGTTGAAATAAATGCCTCAAAACTCAGATCTGTGACTGTCTTGACATATTTGTGTGGGTGTGTGTTTGTGGGCTGCAGGAGAGTCTGGTATGGGAAAATCCACTCTGGTCAACAGCCTGTTCCTCACAGACCTCTACAAAGACAGAAAGCTACTTAATGCTGAAGGTGAATCTATTTATTACTCACTCATTCATTTCATCTTTGTTTTACGACTCCTGAAGTGAACAGTCTCTTTTTGACTTCTCATTGATGAGCTAGAAAAGCCTTATCCAACTTTTACCGACAATAAAATCTGATTTTTTTTTTCAAAGTCAGAAGTTTCCAGCAGGTTCAAAGCTGTGAAAAACAGAAGAGAAATACATAAGCGGGGCTCATTTTGTCCTCGTCCGTCAGTCTTCGTGTGTGTGTTCATCCTCTTTGCGTTGATGCTTTCCAGAGCGCATTAATCAGACCGTGGAGATCATCAAGCACACCGTAGACATCGAGGAGAAAGGAGTGAAGCTCAAACTGACCATTGTGGATACGCCAGGGTTTGGAGACGCTGTCAACAACAACGAGTGGTGAGCTGGTCTGATGCGTGCCTGACTGAGACGATGTGCTTTGACTGGGAATTAACTGGAGGAGCTTATAATGTAGTTGGTTTTGAGTGTGTGTATGTGTGTGCCCTAGCTGGAAGCCAATCACTGACTACATAGACCAGCAGTTTGAGCAATACTTCAGGGACGAGAGCGGGCTGAACAGAAAGAACATCCAGGACAACAGAGTCCACTGCTGCCTTTACTTTATCCCACCATTTGGACACGGGTAATGACACTGTCCACACATAGGTTATGCATGCATTCTGAGCGCTTCCTCACACTGGATTTGTCTCCACAGGCTTCGTCCGGTGGATGTGGAGTTCATGAAGGCTCTGCATGAAAAAGTGAACATAATTCCTCTCATCGCCAAAGCCGACTGCCTCACACCCAACGAGATCAAAAAGCTGAAAGACAGAGTGAGTGGCGGACATGCAGATCCATGTTCTGCTTCATAGGGTGTTGACTAAACTCTGAACATGTGTGTGTGTGTGTGTGTGACTACACACTTTCAGATACGAGAAGAAATAGACAAGTTTGGGATCAAAGTTTACCAGTTCCCTGAATGTGACTCGGATGAAGATGAAGAGTTTAAGCAACTTGACAAAGAGCTGAAGGTGAGTCTGGTTCGTCCTGCTTGGATCCTTCATTTCACAAAATCACTTTGCAGGTGAATGACTCCCGTTGAATCAGATAAATGTTTACCACAGATTTAGTATTGACTTCAGAAGGCACGAAGCTGTGCCTTCAACAATGAATATGTCGTATTTTCAGCAAGATTTTCCTCCATCCTGATACTATGCAGATGATATGAGATTAGTTTTACCTCTTGAAAGCCTGAAAGGCCCCCACAGAAATGTTTCTGAATACGTCTGATTAGAAACCTTTGGATAATCCGCAGATCTTTCTGTCTAGCTCACAATGGATTTAGTAGGAAGTAGATACAGTAAAATGGCAGCAGCTTGTATGTTGTTGAGGTTTTTTTTTTTTTTAAACAAAGTATGTCATGTTGTTTCTGTAAGGTCTCACTCGAAGTGAACAAGGTAAATATTTTTCTTCCGCAGCTCTGTGTCTTTGGTGCGTCTCTGTTGTCTTGTGGAGAATTGTTCAACTGTAGAGAACTCCGATGTCCGAAAAAAAAAAAAAGCCGCCAGACACAGTTGAACTAGTTGTGTTGGATAATTGTTTTCCAGTGTTGCAAAAACATCGTCTCCTGTTCTGCTGACAGAAGTCGATCCAAGAGACAATTCCCCTCAGATATTTGAACGGATCCACGAAACCTCAGAGGCAGTGATGTTAAAAAACTACTCTCAAGCTAAATTTTGCCCTGATGACTGGATACCATGAAGTCAAAGCAAAAAACAAAACAAAACAAACAAACAAACAAAAAAAAGTCTCATTGTAATTTGGGAAGTGGGTCCTCATCATTTGTGATGCTTTTAAATTGAAGTCTAGCAGCAGCTCAGAGGCGATAAGTGTGGGCTTGTGACATGAATCTGGCTGTTGTGAAAGTTAATCAAGAAAATAAACAGCAAACTGTCTTTCGCCTGTCTCATAAATGACAGTCACGCTCCTCTAGAGCTGCTCTGTAGCCTTTTGTGAACGTGCGTAACTCTGTGAATGTGCTCCAGCATGCGCCGTCAGCCTTTTTCTGGGGCAGATGGAGGTTAAAATAACAACCTGTCCTTGTGTCTCTGCGCAGGAGTGCACCCCCTTCGCTGTGATTGGCAGTAATACGGTGGTGGAGGCCCGAGGACAGAGAGTGAGGGGAAGACTGTACCCCTGGGGGATTGTTGAGGGTACGTCCCCGTGTTTGTGTCTATCCAGCTGTCATCATCCTGAACGCAAAATGGACAAAGTATACGTACATGTTTTAATCTGCATCTTTAATTAATTTAACATGTCTCTGTGCTCAGTGGAAAATCAGTCGCACTGTGACTTCGTAAAACTGAGGAACATGCTGATTCGCTCACACATGCACGACCTCAAAGATGTCACCTGCGACGTCCACTATGAAAACTACAGAGCGCAGTGCATACAGGAGATGACCAGGTGTGTGTGTGTGTGTGTGTATCCAGTGAGAAATGAAAGCCTGAGAATGGATTTGTTTTGTATACATCTTAGCTGCTGATGTTAACAGATTTCAGGTGCCTGCGTCACCGCTCATCTTCCTCTCCTTCTTCATTTTCCAGTAAGCTGGCTCAGGACAACCGTATGGAGAGTCCCATCCCAATCCTGCCGCTTTCCACTCCAGATGTGGACACTGAGAAACTAATCAAAATGAAAGATGAGGAGGTACAAAGCAACTTTTCCTTCATCCAGCCATTATTTAAACCCGTTTAGTCCTAATTTGTGGTAAATAAAGGAGGTCTGCTGAAGCCTATCCCAGCAGAAGTGCATCCTAGACGGCTTGCCAGACCGTGGCAGAACCTTTGCTTCAGTTATAGTCAGTTGTTTTCATTATTATTGTTCCTATCATGAGGGGATCAGAGGAGTCAGAGCTCTGTGCTCTAATAGAACAGTGTAGTGTAGTACAGTATGTATACTGTAGATGGTGACTGGTGACATCACAATTCTATTCTATATGATAAACTACATTACAATACATAACAATCCCTAATACATAACAGTTTAGACATCAGAATGTAAGGTAATGATACACCACAGAATATACATTAAAGTGCAGACGACAAGACGTTACATCACAGTAAAACACATATTAAAAAAACACATGACCATAATGTGTTAAAGACTTCGTCACAGTTCAAAACAATTTGCTATTATGATATCGTACTGCACGTACATAAGACACAGTTTCGTGGAAGATTATAGCCTGGCCAGCTGTCCCTAAACATTTGGCAAAATCCCCCCCTCCCATTTACAGCCATTTCCACCAGTATAGAACCTACCGAGCTGATGACAACAGGGCGGGGGAGCGCGGCTTTGTACATCAGGAACAAGCAAGAGTCATTATTCAAAACAACCAAGATGACTGCAGAATTGCTCATCACACCTCGCATCAACAAGTCTTTATTGCAAAACTGATAACCAGCGCTTTCACACTACTGCTCACCACCTTGGACGTGTTTTGTTGATGCCAGTCTGGATGTTGCTCAGCCTGCATTGTTTCTCTGATTAGTTTAAAGCCCATCCATTAGCATTAGAGGTCACCACAGTGGATCATCGGGCTCCACATATTGATTTGGAAAAGATTTTCTTTTTTTTTTTAATGTTTTTTCCAGCACAATCCTCTCGAGCTGTTTTTTTAAATTTTTTTATAATAGACATACATTTAAATTCAGATTGGTTTAAATGTATTTAAATATAAGCTTTAAAGGCCTCTTTTAATATCATGTTACAAATGTACTTCCATCGCTGGCAGTCTGCCAGGATGTAGTGATGTGGACAGTTTAACCAACCTGCCTCTCTGTCTGCAGCTGAAGAGGATGCAGGAGATGCTGAACAAGATGCAGCAGCAGATGCATGACAAGGAGCAGTGACGTCTCCTGGAGCAGAGCTCTGCAGCAGCACCTCCTGCTGTTTCTCTCCCAGTTGACAATGAGACCTTTAGAGTTGGATGTCAAGTGTTGGTGGAAACTTTGGCTCAACGTTTATCTACATTTTGGTGCTTTATTTTGTCTGTCTTTCCAGACATGTTTTATTTCTCTGAAACTCCCCGTTTGCCCATTTTTTTGTTTTTTTTACCCCTCGCTGTGGTCCTAACATAAATAATATAAAGGCATAATTTAACTATTTAGTGTATCTAATTTATAATGCAGCCAGCGCTAAACCTTTTGATTATAATGTGAGAGTGTGCTGGGATGTGTTTTGTAAAGAAATGTGGATTATTTGTGATAATTATTGGATTTGAAGATGGATGGTGGGGTTTTTTTTGTGCGATATTGTGTGTTTGGGTGTGTGAGTATATGTGACGAAATTTCCTCTGAACATTATGTATTGGAGGTAAAACTTACATTTGCCCTCTTGAAGTTGCCAGTACCTTTTCTTTCATTAGAATTAACTTTGTTCCTAAGTTGTTTTTTTTTCTTTTTCTTCCTGTGTCCATGTGGCAAGACAATGCATTTTTCTCCCAGCGTTTTTAAACTACTGGTTGAGCTGAACATGCACTTATTACCAGTGGCTTACTGTGACTGGAGAGCTTCTGACATGAAGAGAAGGGCTTCGCAGTACAGGGTGCATGTGCAAGCATGCTGTCATTACTCATCCGTTGAAACTTGTGGGTCTATTTTTACTGTTCGCTGATTCCTTGTGCTCGAATTAAATGCATCATGAGTTCATTTTGCTTCGTTGCCACGACGAGATGGTAAATCACTAATTAGGAGGAAATTCTGTGTCCCTGCATCTGTTTCAAATGTGTCTCCTTCATTATGCCAGTGCAGTTGAGAAAGCTGCACACGATTGAAAATTCCTTGAGAATGTGTGTCAGAGTGTGTGTGTGTAAGTGTGTGTGTTCTGCTGATGCTGATGATCTGTACATACTTTGCCTGAAGGCTGTGAGCTCAGTCTGTGTCATGTTTTCAAAAGTGTGATGAATAAACTCCAGTTTCTTGTCAGTCCTGCTTCTCTGACCCAACCTTTTTTTTTTTTTCTCGTGGTGAAAAGTCCACTGAACACAAGCCAACATCCTCTGTCACTTCCACATGTCAGTCTGAACAGCAGGAGCTGGAGCTGCTGCAGGGACACTATCTGCTGATCCATAGTTATCTCTCTCTTGCACAGCATCTTCTTCCTGCCGGTCAGAAGAGGAATACTAAATCAGACGTCACTTTGATATAAATAACACTTTACTGGTATGAGAAGCGCTCAGATGTAGCACTTCAATATGCCAAATTGTACAAAATACTTTTCATATTCAAAAATTACAGTTATTACCATTACAAAACAAAATATTACTTTAGCAGCAAATTAAATGTTCCAAGCCTTTAATGCAGAATTGTCTGTTTTTAGCTATCACAATTCTGTGACTGAAATTGAAGCAAATTTCGAGGTAGTTGGTATAACAGCTTTGTGCTAACTGCTTAAAAAGTGAACGCATCATAATGTGAAGTGAGATCAAAATGACAATGGAAGGACTGATCTGGATCTGTGATGTCACTACACCCTCAATGCCTCACTGAGAAACTCTCAGAATGAGACCTCAGCCCCCCAAACAAACAAATACCTTAAACTTGAATTAAACTATAGCAGTTCAGTAAATAACCACCAGTGATAAATCCATTTAAACAGCTGAATCCTAGTGTGCAGCCTGCTTGCAAATGCTAAGAAATTATTTCTTGCCCTGGCAGTTCTTACGTCATCACTTATCAATGTAAACTTTATATCTCCTATACATTTAACTATTTTCTTGATGGTTTATTTGCTCAGGATAAATTTCACATGTCTGCTTTGTAATATTTTCAGCTGTAACTGGATTTTAATCCTCCATGATCTTGGTAACTTTAGAAATTAACTAGAAAATGTTGTTCATAATTTCTGAATTCTAACTCAGAGCACAACCCTATTACCAAAAATGTGTTAAAGATTTTATACCCTTCCTGAGGTGCTTTTCGTGCCGGCTTGTGTGTTGTGTGTGTGTGTGTGTGTGTGCTCATGACTTGACAGCAGCCTTTATCAGTGACTGCCAGCTGTCAGTGACACACACTCTTCATCTCCGGCGCCTCTGAGAGCAACTGTAGGAAGCACAGACTCCTCCGGAGCACACGCCGATCCAAAGGTAAATGATTCTCTCTTGCTTTATTAGGACCTTTCTGTTTATTTAAGGTTAAAATATGACTTTGAATATGGTCTCAACACACGTGGGACAATAGGTGTAGACTGTCCTGATCTCTGATGGAGCTGATGTACAGACTCAGAAGAATCTATGATGAATGGTGAATGTTGTCCGTCCATCCATCCATTATCTATACCCGTTAATTCCTGTGCAGGGTCACTGGGGTCTGCTGGATCTCAGATCTCTTTGGGCGAAAAGCAGGGACATACCTTGGACAGGTCACCAGTCCATCGCACATATGTTATCAAACAGGAAAAATGTATTTCTTGTTAATACATGTTTTGTTGTGATACATTTTTACGTGATTCGATTGTTGATGAACAGTAAACAAGTAGTTTGATTATTTATTAATACACTCCATGTAGTGTTGTATATGTAATAGTGTGAAATTTCTTGACATTAACATTAAATTAAGACATAAAGCTTAAAGCATGTGTTATATAAGGCTGTGAAACAATCAAACACCTACATCCTCTTCATTATTCACTGATATGAAATCAAGAATATTGATATTTCAACATGATAATAGGACTCATATACCTGGTAATAATTCATATTTTTACAAAAAGGTTTTATTAAAACAACTCATTTAAAAAAGAATTGAATTTACTTTGTGAAAAATGTGTGATTTTTGCCATTTATCAGCCTATAGGCAAGGCAAGTTTATTTGTATAGCACATTTCATACACAGAGGCAACTCAAAGTGCTGGACTATTGTATCTATTACAATTCAGTTTTAAAAATATGACATGTTTTAAACATAAAAGCAGCTGAATGTGCTTTCCAGAGAAAAATAAGACTCTGAAAGAGGTAAACACTGAAATAAAACAGAAATGTCAAGTTTTACTGACTGAAAACAATTATGAAGTCAAATAGCAAAATTAGCAATAAAAAATAATACACAAAAGAATAAATAAATAAATAATAAAAGTGAATAAAAAATGTTTTGAGCTGAAGGCTTGCTCCAAAGAAGAAGTCTGACGGCTGGAGGCTCTACTTCCTGTTCTAGTCCTGGAAATTTATCACAAATAAACTGGTATTCTGACAGCAGAGAGGTCAGAGGAGGCTGATAAGGAAGAGCCTGGAGCTGTGCCCTGAAGGTTTTTTTCCTGGTAGAATAATGATTTTAAATTCTATTCTAGATTTCACATGAAGCAGCAGTAAAATGCAAAACCAGTCAGTCCCAGTCTGTGGCTGCTGCCTTTGAGAAACTGAAGAATTTTCAAGGAATTATTTGAACATCCAGTTAAAAATGGTATTGCAATAGTCCAACGTAGATTTGATTCATTTTTAAGTGGTTTAGTTTTTTACTTTTTGGTTGCAGTAAATAATGTTCCTGATTTTGGTATTATCACAAAGATTAAAGAAGGCTGTACATGAGACTGTTAGACAGAGAAACTCATTTTCTTTTTTATGGGTCAAAAGCAGTTACAATTTCTTTGACGGTTTAATTTTTTTCAATTATTATTAATTTAGATGTAAAAACCTAGAGGTCATCCAAGCCTTACTGCCTCTAAGACAAGACTCTAACTTTATTGAGTGCTTGATTTACTCGGACATATAAACAGAGCTGGGTGTTTGAGTGTTTTGAGTAGTTTGAGGAAATGAATGCCATGTTTCCTGATGATATTACCCAAAGGAAGAATGCATAAACAAAATTAAATCGGTCCAACTCCAGAAGCCTGTGGGAACTCCATCACCTACTTTGGTATATGAAGAAGACACATAATTTACATGTCAAACCGGAATCTATCTGATAAATATGACCAATATACAGGAATGGTTTGATCCTTAATCCTGATGTCATGTGATATATGTAATAAATCAATTATATACAAAGTCCAGAGAGACAAACAGTGACTACTAAATGATGGCCTCTGAATATACACAATTTATCAAAAGTGCCTATTTTCCTCTCTGCAGTTTGGCAACCATGGCAACGCCTCTGGTCCTGTGTCTGCTTATCTTACTTGGAGGTCAGAGCTCATCAGCGTGCCCCCACCTCTGCTCCTGTCAGGATGGTCACGTGGACTGCAGCAGCAGGTCTCTCACCTCCTCATCCCTGCCCACCAGTTTCCCCTCAGGAACCAGAGAGCTCCATCTCCACAATAACCTCCTAACCACCCTTCCCAACGGATTCTTGGACGACTTGACTTCTCTCAGCTCCATCTCCCTTCACGGTAACCCCTGGATTTGTGACTGTGGCGTGCTCTACCTACGAGCCTGGCTGCGACGTCAGCCCACCAACCTCGCACCACACTTGGGGGTCAATTGCAGCTCCCCTCCCAGCCTGAGAGGGAGGCTGGTGGTGTATTTAACCGAAGAGGAGGTACTGGAGTCCTGCCAGTACTGGTACTGTAACCTGGCCGTGACCTCTCTGGTCTGTCTGTTTGTATTTGTGGCGGTCCAGGTGGCTTTGCTGGTGGCTCTCATCATCTTCCTCAAGCGGTTTGAGAGGATGTCCAAGGAGGCGAGACGAACCACAGAGGAGAGCTTCACAGCTGGGGAGGGTCAGAGGGAGAACGAGTATGAGCATTTAAAAGACAGCAGCATTTGAGGTGGAGCTGCAATGTATGAACAGCTGCTTATCACGTGCACACTCTTAAAAATATGTCACAAACTGAGGATATAACTTTAATTACTCAGTATTGAAACCAAAATAGTTCACAAGTTGTGTGAATCGTAAACATGACTGGATTGAAACCCATCTGCAGATTGGACATTTATAGTCAGTGAAGTATTTCTGAAAGGCATGCCTCACCTAGACACTATATTCATTTTTATTTGGAACACAGATCATCATAGACCAACTACTGATAAAAAAAAAGAAGGATTAAAATCAATCTGAAATAAAACTTAACCAATGTTGCACCTCCTTTACTTGACGGTAACATTTCCTGTAACATAACAATGCCGAGTATTATTTGTATGATTTCATTGTATTGTTAATATTATTTGAGGGTTTCCATAAGTTTGACTTTTAAACAATGTAACTGAAAGCTGTTCTGGCTGGGAGATTTTACATCCCTTTCCATCTGGCTTAAAAACAGTGTAAGACATGATGAGTATTTGATGTGCAATTGTTGATATGTCTCAGAAAAATGTTGGAAGATTCATCTTAAATGTTCTTCCTCTTTTTACTTGTTCACAGCTGTATGTTTGTGTAAATATAAAAGAAGAGCTTGCAGTATTTTATCTTAAAATGTGGTTCACAAAAATCCCTTTTTAACCAGAGAACAAATAAATATGAATATATTTGTCAATTTATTAATCTTTAGCACTTTGGCATGTATTATTATTGAATAAAATTTTTTGAATGAAGTTACTTCATGTTCATTTTCATGTGTTTTTTTTCTTAATGGTAATTTCTTGGTCCCGTGAATCTTCTTCTCATGAATGAATTACATAGTTCAAGTGAATTTTTTTTAAACATACATTTAAGTTGACACTTGCCAGTTAATTTTGAGGCACTATAAATCACATTAAAAAATAGTGCAACTGAATATTGTTTTAATCTTCATCCTCATCCTTCATCCTCATCATTCCAAAAGAGAACCTCAACATTTTAACTTCTGCTACCTCCAACACAGCTTTTTGTCTTTTCCTCAGTGCCACGATCACTAAAACACACAACATCCTCAGAGCTGATCTTTATGGAGTTAGATGTCCTTAGATCTTTGATACAGTTCAAATTGAATTCCCCTGTCATACCTACAGCTCATCTCACCACAGTCTTACAGCTCTCATACATGCACCACTCTAACATATCTATGTTGTTGTCAGATGGAGTCAGACTGAAAGGTTTTGATGTGAACAATTCTTTGGTCACTCCAGCCAGCAAAGTAGTTCTGCTGCCCAGACTTCTTTATACAATATCACAGCTACTCTCTTTGAACTATGTCGTAATGCTTTCTAAAGGTCTACAAAAACACAATGTAGCTCCACTTGACCTTGTACGTTAAAACCATCAAAAAAAATATTACACTAGTAGCACTTTTTTTTTTTCATGAACAGTATTTATTATATGAAGCGGAACATTTTTCCGGAAGCGGCGTTGAGGCGGACAGTTTTAACTGATGGACACGCGTATGTTTACACGTGAGGTTTCTGCTCCTGTTTCCTAGTTGTTTACAGTTAATACTCTTGTTTTAAAAGTGCAATTAGTCATTTTGCCTGTTTTATTTAAAAGGTAAGTATGTTGCAGTCTTCACGAATGACGTTTATATCGCTGTGATACAGTCAGCCAGATTATTCACGTTGAGCTCAATTATCTGCTTATATCAGATGAAAAGTTTTATTGACCTATTTTATTATTTGCTAATATCTACTTCTCAGTTTAGAATGGGGAAACTAAGGAAGAAACATAACTGGAAAGGCAGACAGCAAACTGACCCTGAAAAATCAGCGAATGAAGAGAAGCCAGAAATTGTGGTGGAACTGCAAGGTAGGTATTTTATTCCTTCATCTCCAGTCGCTATGGTAACAGCAGCCTGACTTTATTCTTTGTTGTTGTCAGGCGGAGCGAGGCTGAAAGGTGTAGATGAGAGCAACGCTTTGGTCCTTCCAGCCAGCAAAGCCAAGAAAAAGAACAACAGCTCTTTGCAGACTCCTGTTCACACAAAAAAGCCTCTTACAAAAAAGCAGAGGAAGGAGCTGCAGAAAGTTCTGGAGCGTAAGGAGAAGAAAGCTCAGGTGAGACAGTTGGAAAGTGCAGATTCAGACACTACTGTGCAGCTTTAAGATTAATAGTCTTCTTAAAAAGCGTAGTATGGTTTTAATGCATGTTCAGTCTTTAGCATTCCTTAGGTATAAATTGTGAAACTTTCCTTCTTTTTTTCACCGTAAGTGGTCAAATGTAAAGCATCTATGGGTTTTAGACTGCCAAAATAAACTTTTTATAGATAATATTGTGGCCTCTTTTTTTCAAATTCATGTTTCAAGTATCTTTTATTTAAAAAATATATTTAACTTTATTGTCTTCAGCAAAGTGGAGAAGCATTAATATAGAAAATACATGAACATTTTATGTGCTCATAAGAATCAGTCACATCAGTATACATTTTTAAATAAAAGTATAGTTAGGATTTGACAAAGACCGGATGAACTTAAATTTACTCAGTTTAAAAAAAAAAAAGTATGAAAAACAATTATTTTAAATAATTTAATAGCTTGTACAAGACAGTCTAAGATACAAACACACATGATGGCATAAATTACATCCCACTTACATGTTTACTTGTTTTCAGAGAGCAGACATCCTGACCAAACTGGCTGAAGTGCAGCTCCCACAGTCTGAATTAAATCTGCTGTACACGACATCCAAACTGGGAACAGGAGACAAGCTTTACCAGAGTAAACAGTAAGTGCAAAACTAAAAACACAGAGGTGTGTTACACCACAGTGGCTTCCCCACAGACTAGCAACGTTTGGTAAAACAAGGTCCATTTTGACTTGAGCATGACACCTTGGCACTTATTGTACATGCAGTTTATTAAATGTAATTCCTGTTTGTATTTATTCTTATTGTATTGCTAAATGTCTCTTATACTTACTGCAGATTAAAGGATTTATGGATTTTTGATTTTATATTTAGTTTTTGTCTGTGCAGCACTTCAGTTAACTGAGATCATTATTTGTGTTGGTTGAATGAACATTCACCAGACTCGATCAAAGGCTGATTTAAGTTCCAGGGAAATCAGCTTACCTCCTTTGAATTTTAGCATTTTTGGCTAATGAGTTTTACATTCTAATACCAGAAGAAATTTCTTTGAGTAAAAAAAAATTATGTTTGATTTTGGTGGATGGAGGTTCTAGGCAAGGTGGAGTCATATTACTATTTTTTGTTGTTGTTATTGTTTTCAGGTCTTTGGAAGAAATAAAAGATGGAGGCTCAGGTCCAAAGATCAGTAGTGTCAGTGGTGTGAACAGAAAGAGAAAATGGAAGGAAGAAGACGAGGAAGATGATGAAAAGCAAAAGGCAGAAGAAAGTAGTGATCTGAACACATCTTCAGAGGAGGAGGAAGAGGATGATGTGGATGAGACCATAGAGACAAGTGACCCTAAGGAAACCAACCCTCCCTGTCAGGACACAGAAACCTCAAAAGAAGAGAAGCCAGGGCAGAAGGCAGCAGAGAAGATGCCGCCGGATCAGGAGAAAATCCAAAACAAGAAGCCTTGTGAGCCGGCTGTCTTCGTTCCTGTTGACAGGTCACCAGAAATACAGGTGTGCTTCTGAGAGAGGGAAACCTCAAGGTTTGATTTCTCAGTGTTTTTGTGAGTTCGGGTACATTTAAATGTGTTTCTACAGGAGGCTCGTCTGAAGCTGCCTGTGCTGGCAGAGGAGCAGGTCATCATGGAGGCAGTGAGAGAAAATCCCTGCGTTGTCATCTGTGGAGAGACGGGGAGTGGAAAAACCACACAAGTGCCTCAATTTCTGTATGAAGCTGGCTATGCGAGGTAGTTTATCCACTGTTTTTCAGGCTATTTATCCAGCAAAATTCTATTGTTGTAACACTTGTATGTTATACCATGTATTGACTGTCATGTTGCTCGTCTCTGTTTTCACTAGTGGTGCTGGGATTATTGGTATCACCGAGCCGAGGAGAGTAGCAGCTGTCAGCATGTCTCACAGAGTGGCCAAAGAGATGAACCTGCCCACACAGTAATGAAAATTTACTCACTGTAGATTTAACCTTAAGTGATCTCAAATCCAGAGACTTGTAGATCTTTCTGACATGTTTGAGAACTTCTGCTGCTAATAGAGAGCTCTGTGTCTGCTTAGGGTGGTGTCGTACCAGATTCGATATGAAGGAAATGTGACGAGTGACACAAAGATCAAGTTTATGACAGATGGTGTCCTGCTTAAAGAGATTCAGAAGGTATGTTGTTGTTTTGTTTTGTTTTTGTTTTTTTTACTCGGCCATTTAATGTAATACAGATATAATATAACAACAAGCTGTGACCTGCTGGTATTTCTCAGTGTGCAGATGTTGGAAAAAAAACACCTGACTGCTTTTCTCCGTGACTCCTCAGAGAGACGCAATCACAGAAATGAAGTTAAAATTAGTTTTGGTGTACAACCAGAAAGACCATCCCTTTTTAAGTATAATTTTGTGAAACCAACATATTTCCTCCCATTCAGAATCACAAAGTCTTGAGTCTGTATCCCTGTTTTCACTTTTAACAGTTTGATGACAGAGGTTGAAGTTGAGCTTGATATTTAACAAATGGTTTCACCCAACAGTTCAAATTAGCTGCAATTAGGCAGCATTTGGAATTTTTTTTTAACTTATAGTTGTAATAAATAATATATACATAGATAATACAAAGATGTGGCTTGGCTTCTTTGAGATTTGAACCCAACACACTGATAATGGCCTCTCTTCCAATCATATTTTAAAATAATTTTTCATTAATGGACTTGTTGTTACGAGTACTGATGGTTCTCCAGTTTATCACTGTTTCTGTTGTGTGTTTCAGGATTTTCTGCTTCAGAGGTACAGCGTAATAATCATTGATGAAGCCCATGAAAGAAGCGTCTACACAGACATCCTCATCGGATTATTGTCTCGTATCATCCCGCTCAGAAACAAGGCAAGACATGCAACTTTCTTTCTTTTCTTTTCTTTTCTTTTTTTAATGTTCCTGATTTTTCGTGTTTTATCCCTTTTTTTTTTTTTTTTAAAGGTGTGATTTCACATTTGTTTCTCCTGACCTCTACAGAAACAGATGCCTATGAAGCTGCTGATAATGTCAGCGACCCTGAGGGTTGAGGACTTCACAGAAAACCAGAAGCTGTTTCGGACGCCTCCGCCCGTCATCAACGTGGATGCTCGCCAGTTCCCAGTCACTATCCACTTTAACAAACGCACTCCATTGGAGGATTACACCGGAGAAGCCTTTCACAAGGCCTGCAAAATCCACCGGATGTTGCCTCCAGGTATGTCTTTCCTCACTGACATACAAAACTAGTTTTATCTTTCAAAAGGTGGTATTTATTTGCTTGACATGGCTTTATATTAATTGTATTTAAAACAAGCAGAAAAGTTTATCAATAATTGTGAACTGAACAGAGGACAGAATACTTTGCCATATTGTATTGCAAAAAAAACCCCTAGAGAAACAAAACAAAACTGTAATACTGTTGGACTTTTACACAAAAACACTCCAAGCCTCTCTGATGCCACATCTCTGTCCCTCAGGTGGCATCCTGGTGTTTCTAACTGGTCAGGCTGAGGTCCACAGCCTCTGCAGAAGACTCAGAAAAGCTTTCCCCTTCCGGAGGGGTAACACAGCCACTGGTGCGTGGTCTGCCTCCACACACTGACATATCTCTCACCTATGAGAGTTTTGTTCTTTTCTTACATTTAATTCTTCTTATGTCCAGCCAAAGACGAGGAAGCAGACTCTTCAGAGGCGATGAGGAAGTTTAAGAAGGCCAAACAGAAGAAGACAGTTGTGAGTGAAAAGTCCCTTAAATAATCTAAAACCTAACAGTATTTCCCAACTCTCTGTGTGATTTTTGCATGCAGGGCATATAGTTGAAGTGTTTTAACTTTTACTCCAGTCTCTTCCCCGAATCGACTTGGATAACTACTCTGCGCTGCCTGTGGATGAGGGGGATGAAGACAGAGAGGCGGGGATTGGAGATGAGGAGGATGACGGCTCAGATCTTGACCTTGGAGACGACCCCTCTGAGACAGGCAAATTAACCCAGATAAATCATTCTTCATGATTCAGAAGGATGTATTTCAGATGAGCACTTTAACTCAATCTGTTCTGCTTCTTGTTCCTGTAGAAGAGAAGTCTGACCCATCAATCCCTCTGTACGTTCTCCCACTATACTCTCTGTTGGCCCCTGAGCAACAGGCCAAGGTAAGACCAGTACTGAGTGTCAGCATAAAAAAACAACGTAAATATGTGTGTGTGTGTGTGTGTGTGTGTGTGTGTGTGTGTGTTTGTTTGTGTGCTCTAGTTGCCTTTTTTGACATGGACTGTAATTGCATGTCATCTGGGGAATATACCGTGGTCATGCCCAGAGGCTTAGACATGTTTCACAAACTGTTGAAGTGTCCTTGAGCATGATTCCTGACCCCAAAAAGCTTCTCTGAGTCTTCCAAAGAAAGAGCGATGGGGATTGGTATCCAAACTAGATGGCAATAACAGCAAAACTCTGTTTTTAATCTTTTTTTTTTTTTTTTAATAGTAGCTTAAGTTACATTACTTGCATCAAAACCCATTTATTTAACCAAAAGGAGCCATGCAAAGAAAAAGCAATGCCTTGATCCCCTGATAGTTCATGAAACCTTCTTATGTTCTTATTGTCACAGCTGTCATGAATTCGGTCTCATTGCTTCCATTCCTTTTCAAGTTCTGCAGGTGAGAGAGATCTTTTACACCTAGCAGAGTGACAGAGTATTGTTTACAGACAACAAGGTTTAGTGGTTGTGTCTTAATGCTATTGATAACACTGTCAGCAGCAGTCATCTGCCAATCAGAAGGTCATTGGTTCAATCTCTGGCTTCTGCAGTCTACATGTCAAAATGTCCTTGGGCAAGACATTGAACCTCCATTTGCACCGATGTGTGAGTGTGCGTATGATAGAGAGAAACCATCACATGGTGTTAAAAACTATATACACTAAAAATGTGCAGTGTGGATGTGTGTGCGAATAAATGAATGTGACTTCTACTGTAAAGGATTTTAAGTGGTCAAAAAAAAGGGCTAAATATAAATTTGTACATGTAATCTGTTTACCTTCCCATTTAATGGCATCGAACATGTGCAGATATTATCACACTGGCATGCAGACAGGCATGCAGAACAGACTGTCATAATGTGTCTCCCATTTCTCTCTCTTGTCAGTTTCCTCTTGTCACTCTTCATTGTGATAAAAATAAGTCTCTGACCGGATATTCTCCTCATTGGTGTTGCCTCTTGTTGATGAACCAGTGACTTGGGTGAGATTAGTCATCCCGTTATATCAGATTCAAGACAGTACACTAATGACTAAGCTCCGAGTGCTTCCTCTCATCATGTTTGATGCTCTCAGGACCACTGTCCAAACTGACCCACTAAAGGAATGTTGCTTTTCATGAGGATAGACATAAGATGTTACACAAAAGCCTTATTAGTGCCTTATTATTTTATGCCTTCATCTATTTGGCACATAGAGAAAAACAAAACTCTTGATACAGAGTTAAACAGTGGTTCTGGGTATGTTTGAATATACACCAAGGCATTCTTCATCAAATGTAGCATAAAATGTTGTGTTTTATCACTAGCTCAAGTACGTATACTCTGTATGTGTGCGATTCGAGTGGGAAAGAGTTACACTATGCACAAAGAAAGAGCCTTTATTGAAGGTATTAGACTTTTAAAAGACAAAGAAAAAGATGGTTTTTGGTACTGTGCAGTAAAATGACCACAGGTGTTACATGTATACAGAGTTGTTCCATAAAACCTATGTTCATTTTATTGTGTGAAAATTTGGTAAAATGTCTATTTCTATTGATATTGGGATCTTGGAATATTCAGATACAAGGTCCTGCCCACCTAACTGCCTCAGTTATGGAGAAACAAAACGATGTGTCAAATGCATTGACAGAAGTCAGCCATGTGACTGCCCTGCATATCGAGAGAGGGAGTAGAGCGCCTTTCGTTTCCACTCAGTAAATCCATAGAAAATATTTAAATAAGGTGAATCAGCTAATCAGCTCCCCACTCAATGGCCCATTACCTTACCCAAGGACTGGTCTTTCTAAGATAAGAAAAGCATGAATAAAAGACTTAATGGGTATTATTGAGTTCACAATGAAGCTTGCAAGCAACAGTGACAGGTCCTCAAGACTTTGAATGAGCCTTCATGATATAAATACCCACAATGGACTTGCTTTAAAAACTATAACACTCAAATGTGTAATCCAGTGCAAACCCAATTCTACATCTAGGTTAGGAGCAAAGTCAGAGGGGCTTTTGTGATCTGAGCCCTCCAGGCCTGTTTAGACAGATGATGGAAGGGTGGTCCCTGTGGTCCACTCCCAGGCCTAATTCTCATTCTTCACATGTGCTTCATCCTCTATGACAGCATGCATGAGCATGACATTTTGGTCAAGGCATTTACAAAGAGAAATCTAACCCCTGCCTACAGCCTGCTCTGCAAATCTGCCACTATACTGGGTGACTAGAAATAACACTAAGACCTGCATAGGTAACATGAAGGAATCTTTATCTGTCATTATCGTACATCTTTCTGGAGAAATTGTTGCCCACTCATCTACGTAGTGTTGGTTCAGTTCATTGAAGTTGGAGGCGTACTTTCCTAGTCTGGTCCTCACCAGACTCTTTGCACATCATTTCATTCCTGCAAAGAGTCAAACATTTACGTCCTGGTGGATGAGGCGATTTTCTGAAGTTTAAAATCATCGGTCTACCCATAAATCAATCATTAACGTTTAGCGCTAATATATGTATGTTATGCGCTAGCACAGCTGTTTCACACTTCTGCTGTAAACACACATATCAGAGAATAATACTACAAATGACCATTTCTAACTGACGCAGTTTCTCTTGGCCACGCCCTTCTGTTCATTCATAGGCCAGTTGTTTTTTTGATTGGGAGTAAATTGAAAAGAACTGAGCTTTCCCAGATTATGTGCTGAAGTGAAATAAAATGGAACGGAATTGCTAGTCTGCTGAAGACCAGGCTAGTACTTTCCAGTACAGCACTTAATTTAAGGCCTGGGTCTAAACTTTGACCCTGACATCTAGATTCTTTTCTTTTTTCGAGATTATTTGTGGACTTACCAATGCACCTGTGAACATTGCACCATTGCATGGTCACAATGTCAAAGTATAATTGGACAGCCGACCTCACATTTGACTGTAGAATACTTTGTTGTACAGAGAAGTTCGTGAGAAAGTCAATGAAAGCAAGGTGTCTGTGTTTTGTGGCTTTAAAACAAGAGCTCTGAAAAATAACCAAGAATCCCCAATTGGCCTTGTCTTTCCAAAGAACAATGGGCATGATTCATGAAACATGAGCAGAACAGATTTGTATGTAAATTGTGAGCAGAATGAAATTTATACGTGTTTTGGAATTCATGAAAATGTTAGTAGTTCCAAACTTTTGAAGCAACAAACAAAATCTACACCTACCTTTGACATGTACAGAGTTTGTGTAAATGAAGAGCACACATAAATATTGCTGTCATTCTCAGACTTTACAGTATTCATACCTTGTATGGACTATTATTCTCATATTCTTTTAAAACATAAAACAAGTATTTTAAATATGAGACTAGATTTGAAATAAAACATGTTTACCTTCATCAGTAACAATGTTTATGCTTCATTAATGCTTTATTAATGGGTCAATGGGTTGTTTAAATGGACTTGGATGTGTTGGCAAACACCCATGCAGTGACTCAGGCAGTCTTAGAGCTCACCAAAGGTGTCATGAAGCCATGTGGATTCCTGATAGAAGTTTCTCAGATAATAGAGACATTGCAGATGTCTGCAGCAGTGTGTTTTGCTGAAATAGTGAAATGCGTCCAAAATCATATCAACAATCAACAATTTTGGCTTCACCTCTTAAATACTTAGTTGGGCAGAAGACTATGGAGTTAGAACGAATGCACAGCACAATGCGCAAGTGCGCAGGACAAGATTCGTAAATGCACAAGATGATTCGTAAATGCGCACATGATTTGCAAATACACGACAAGATTCGCAAACGCACAAGACAAGGTTCACATGTATTTCTGAGGCATACACAAATATAACTTGATTTACAAACGGCTTCTGGTCTGTGGACTTCACTGCATTTGTGAGTGAATTTTGAGACTCTCGTGGCGTGCCTCCGACTCACAAATGTTTTTTTTTAACACGAATGATCTGCAACCAATCAGATGTCTTCCTCAGAAAAAGGTTTTTTAATTGAAAATACTTTTTTTTATTGAATTAATCGTTTTTGTGTTTGGGTATTATGGGTACGAATCAAAAAGTAATATTTTCAATCAAAGAAAAAGACTGTTCAAATGCAAAATTAAAATTGAAAAAAAAAATAGATTTTTTTCGATTGAGGTGAAAAAAGTTTTGAAGCTTTTTTATTTCGTTTGAAGTGCAAAAAGGTCTGAAGTTTGTTTTTTGTTTTTTTGTACACAAACATCCCGCGGTGGGCGGATGCTTTCCCATTGGTCAGACATGTTTGAGTGACAAGTGTCTACACCAACAACGTCTTTCTGACAAGCAAGTCATGGCTGCCAGCGAGCCGAGGAGGAGTGAATAATTGATTGAATAATAAAGACACAAATCTACCTTCATAGTTTGATTGCATGAATTCATCTGAAAGTATATATGATTTGTTTCCTCTGTCTGATAAATTGTTCATTTAACAGAACAGATCACAGATCACTTTGAAATAAATCTGTGTGGTTGACATTAATTTAGCATTAACTTTTATTTCAATCAGTTTACACTGTTGCATTATAAGAGCACCCCCTTGAAACTTGTTCACAGCCATTTTTCACATACAAAAAAAAAGAAGAAAGATGAAAGTGTAAAACTCCCTCTTACCGCCATGAGCAATACTTGGATGACTTCTTGAACTTAAAGGCAGAACGGGACAGGGTATTTCTTGGCAAAGGCCTGGTGGGAGGGGAGTACACTGAACCTGTTGCCATAGTGTAGCCAGGAGTGGCAGTGGAGAAGAGGGGGGTGGTGCCTGTGCCTGTTTTAAAGAGGAAGTGCCTTGAGGGCAAGAGAAAAGAATCTAAATTAGTTGTGATTACATATAAAGAACAATTAATCTTTATCATAATCCAACAGTCCCACACTGATGCCCCTGGTAATACCATCAGATAATTATTTGAATCAACCAAACACCAGCAAAAGTGTCCTGCTGATTAAACATGTGTTTAAAATACAAGATGATAAAAGAAAGTTCCAAAATATATTAAAGATTCCACAAAGTGGAACTGTAAGGATTTATTAATTTATTCACAACAACTACAATTACTACCCATTTTATTGCATAGAAATTAAATAAAAAACTAACATCCTACTACGACTTTCTATTTATTCAACATTAATTTTATAATTATGCATGACAAAAGGTGTGGTGGTAACTTTTAGGTGTAAGGCGGGGAAACTGAGGCTTCTACATTTGGAAATTCCAGTCACAAGTGGTTTCAAAGGCTTAAAGGCTAAACTAGCTACCCAATGAGCAGTGATAACTGACATGTCTCTGGGTCTTCAGATTGGAAACTCCTTTTGACGGTGTTGCATGCCTCCAGGAGGCTAAACAGTGATTTCTGGCATTCTAGAGTCACTCCCGTAATGCCAAATCTCACAGCTCCCTACCAACAACCTCCATTATCTAAACTGCAAAATGGCTACCTCCATTATCGTACCTACACCATGGCTACCACACCCAATATAGCTTTGCCGCCTTCAAGAGATCCAGGCTCCGACTTGCAAGCTCCAAGTAGTGAAAATGCTAGTACAATTTTCTCCAACATCGATAGAAGCAAACAAACCTTCCTGCACAGTCCCAAAAAAAGAGATTCAAATAGGCCACACCCACTTCCTTAAATAAATTTCCTCTTTCTGGGTTCCTCCTCTGTGGTCTGATTGGTGGAAATCATCTCCCTCTGCCTTCATCACTCTTCCACATGAACAGCGGAGGTTGACTAAATCTAGACTTTTGGTCCCCAACTAACATCATTTCTCCTAATCCAGATCCACTGACTACATCTGGCTGCCTCATCTGACATTTCTTTCACCATCTTCCTGAAACTCTGCCACATATTCACAGTTCCACCAATAATGAAAATGTAGATCTAGCTATGGAACCCCTACATCCAACTTCCACAGGGCAAACCCTAATTTTCCATCGTCTCTGCTCAGCTTCTGCCCCCAAGTCTGCATAACTGAGCTTTTTCCTTTCGTAAGCTTCCTCCAGCGAGTCTTCCCAGGGAACTGTCAGCTCAATAAAATAAAACTATCCGCTGACTAACTGACCAAAATACTATATCAGCCTTACACTAGTACAAACTATTTCCTGAGGCACAACCAGCTCCACCTCAATTTACCTTCATTTCCCAGTCACCAGCAGCTCCTAAACATCCAAACTCACCTACTTCACTTATCACTCCTGCATTTCTCCCCCTCATACACAAACTAGATTACTACATTTTGTTTCTTAGAGCCTTCTAAATTTTGCCTACATCTATTTTCAATAACTGTGGTTCACCTTTTCAGCACTTGATTGTGTTACCATGTGTACCGACCCTGACAGGATGTGCTTTAATGTTGCAGAACCTGAAAAGAATGAGCACAGTGGGTCCCCACTTACCCAGAGCTTTAGGTTCTGTGGTGATGGTAATACATCATATGTGGCCCCTATCATGAATAATGTGGCTCTCCATACTCCACAGGTCTATCCAACAAAACTTCCTCTTCTCTACACTTTCCTCTGCCAGTCTGTAGTAAAACCTGCTGTATTTATACACAACCTAATTTCCTTGAAATACGCTTTTAAATACTAATTTTCTTATTGGCTGGAGGGAGGAAGAGGTTGAAAGTTGAAAGAAAGTCAGATGTCAGATGGATACAAAGTGGGTCTGTAATTCTGAATAATGACATTCTCCACTGCCATTCCGCCTGCAGTCTGGTGTGAAAATGATGAGCAACTGACTTTGTTATTCTTTGGCATAAATGTAACCCTCCGTCCCTCCTTGTCTTTTTCAAAGACATTTCCATGTAATCGGAGTTTTCTTTCATATTGTTCAACTGCTCTAACAACTCCCCCTCCAAATCACCTTCGAAGATGGGGTAAAACAACCCTTGAGCAGTACATCTTTCTGCCAAAATTTCACTTTAATGGAAGCTCAGTTTATAATTTATACATATAATTATAGTTATATAATTTTCCATTTAACTAAACATTTTTGTTTTTAAATTAAAGATCACTAAATGTTCACATTTCCTGTCCAAATATGTGGAAGAGATGCATGGTGCAGCAGCAAGCCGAGCCTCACCTTTGATTGTGCAGACCCTCAAAAACTGTGCTCTGCCATGCAATGAGAGCATGTTAGTGTCTCTGTATGTCGCCAATGTTTCAAACACTTAATATATAATATATATAATATATGTGTGTAACCTGTTATGTGTTACAACAGCAGTGAAGAGGGACTAGGTGAGGCAAGCAGTTCTCTTCTCAAACAAGTCTTGATGGACTTCTTTTATAAGTAAGGGTAAGACCATAATCAGTTTTTTTGTTTGTTTTTTTTCCAAATGAAATGTGCGTCACGTGGGCAACAGTTTGTATATGTAAAGAATGTTGATATGACATATACATTGATATAACATAACCTGTTAACTGCTGTTGATCAAATGGTGAATAACCTAGTCTGTTGGGTTGATATATTTGTTAATCTG